>CM035420.1:51945114-52360114 GCA_020310875.1 Ceratopteris richardii | reverse complement strand
CATCCAAGATTTATCAATACTTTGATTCTTTTTTTTATCATTTTTTTTAGTTTGTTTGATTATCTTGTGATTCATTATTCTCATTAAGTGGTTTTTTCCCTTCTTTAATCTATTTTCTCTTTTCCTCCTCATTCAAGGTTGCAGTATCCTCAAACTGCATCTTCCCTTCATCATTTGTTTTCTTCTTTTCTTCTTCTCTGGACGGTTTTTAGTCAATCTTCGATCACCCTTGTCAACTTCTTCATGCATGTCATCATGTCTCCTTTTTTCTTCAACATTAGCTATATGAGAATATATGTAAGACTGATCAACAGTTGATTTCCATGCAATTTTTTGCATAACCTCATCTCTAGATTTTACCAATTTTTCAATAGAATAGGTGACCTGATTCTTTGCTGAATGAAATCTTTGTTCTTCTATTCACTCTAATTTAGCCACTGAAGTGCTAGTGGATGCATTTGTGATAGTTAGATTTTCATATAACTTTTTCATACCTCCTTTGGCCCAATTGACAGCTAAAGGAAGTTGTGTATGAAAATCACATAATTTCCTATCTATTTCTATAACAAGTTGGTTTTATTTTGCTTGTCTTATTTCATCACACACATAGTTAGCATGATCTTTTCCATCACACCAAACATATTTTTTGCCTCCAGTTCCCCATTTTTCATTAACTTCATTTTTTCTCAGAAATACTAGTTGAGTAGGTGCTGGAGAGGATTGTTGCATCACACGATGCATTGCCGAAGCCACATTAGTCTCTCCAAATCCACTACTACTTGCTCCAAGATCATGCAAGACCATCGATAAAACCCTATTATTTAAGTTAGCAACCTCCTTGGAAAGAGATGCTTGCATACTCATTACATTTTCCATCTGCTTGCATACAATTTCAAGTTGAGACTCCCTAGGAGTTTTTGGAGCAGCTGCCACATTTGGCCGCGTTCACAGTCACATGAAATGTTGAATGCCCTATAGTAGGTATCTCCCTAGAGTGATTAGAAATAGGCAATTCATATAGGACAGACTTACATTGCCTCATCTGAGCAATGGCCTCAACTTCTCTTCTTACTATTTTCTAGTTTTCTCTCAAACCATATCGTTTGCCAAACTCTTCAATCCTTTGTTCTACCTCTATCGTATCTTCAAGGCTAAAGATTTTTAAGAAATGAATGACAAGTTCTGTTGGAGATAGACGTCTGCGGAAGCACCCGAACAGCACAAGGAAGAAGAAGAAGCTTGGAGCACAAACACACAATACTGAATGTATTACTAGAGAATGTACAAAGATAAGTAGCCCATTAGGGCAATAGGCGTATATACAAGCCGGGGGAAAAAAACCTCCTAAAGAGGGAAAAAAGTGCCCCGGCGGTCCTAGAGTGTTCACACACATCACTACCTAAATATATCAACAAATCCCCCCTGGGAGTGATGCGGTGAACAAGGAGCTGGCACTCATGTATAAGGAAGTGCCAAGCTATGTGGAAATCACTCCACAAAAGGAAGTAAGCCCAAAGCTTTGCGGAAAGCTTCAAACTTCTCCCTAGGCAGAGCCTTTGTGAAAAGGTCTACAATGTTCTCCTGCGTGGGCACATATGCCAAGCTGATCTCCCCAGCAGAGAACCTCTCCCTGACATAGTGATAATGCACCTCAATGTGCTTAGTGCGAGCATGGAACACAGGGTTCCTCGCAACTACCAATGCGCTCTGATTGTCAATGAAGATGGTGGTGGCAAAAGACTGGCCAACACCCAAATCAGCCATAAGGCGTCTGAGCCACACACACTCAACAGTCACTGTGAAAGCTGCCCTATACTCAGCCTCACAATTGGAAGTGGCCACAGTAGGCTGCTTCTTGCTCAACCAAGATATACATGAGGTACCAAGCATGAAGCAAAAACCACTAGTGGACACACGAGTGTCATAGCAACCAGCCCAATCTGAGTCAGAAAAAGCATGCAAATCTCGCGGTAGTGATCCCCCCTTGGGATAAAACAACCCAAGTAGCCTAGTACCACTCAAGTAGCGAAAGATGCGCTTAACCGCTTTCCAATGGGTGACTCCTGGGCAATGCATAAACCTGCTCATCTGTGAGATAGCAAACTAAATATCTGGCCGAGTAATGCATAAGTAAATCAAGCATCCAAGAGCCTGCTGATAGAGAACAACATCAAATGCATCTCCAGCATCATGAAGACTCAATCGTAAACCTGTCTCCATAGGAGTGGCAATAGGCTTACTATCTTCAAGGTCAAAACGCTGCAATAATGTGTCAATATATTTCGTTTGACACAAAGCCATTCCACCATCAACGTGCATAAACTGAATGCCCAAATAGTGATCCAAATGCCCCAAATCAGACATCTCAAATGAGGCATGCAAATCAGCCTTAAAATCAGCAATATGTGTCTCAATAGGACCAGTGAGCAACATGTCATCAACATAGACAACAATGATCAGAAGCACATCATTAGCACGTTTAACATATAAGGTGCTTTCAGTTGGACTGTTCTCAAAACCATGTGCAATCAGATAGGCATGTATCTTCTCATACCAAGCACGTGGTGCTTGCTTTAAACCATATAATGCCTTCTTTAACCTGCAAACCTGGTTTTCATGCCCTTTTTGCACAAAGCCACGGGGCTGAAAAACATACACTTCCTCATGCAAGTCACCATTCAGAAATGCTGTTTTAATGTCCAACTGATGTACATTCCAACCATGATGGGCTGCAAGTGCACAAATGCTCCGAATAATAGTCATACGGCATGTAGGTGCAAAGGTCTCATCAAAATCAATGCCTCTTTCCTGTGCATAACCCTTTGCAACAAGCCTAGCCTTATACATGTCAACTGTACCATCAGGTTTATGCTTCAGCTTGTATACCCACTTAGTGCCAATGGGCTTCTTGCTAGGAGGCAAGTCACATAAAGACCATGTACCATTGTTCATTATAGCATCATATTCAGATTGCATAGCAGCCATCCAATTTTCTGAATTTTGTGCTTCATCAAAAGAAACAGGCTCATTCTCATCACAGAGACTAGATGCAGCCATAGCATAGCAATCTGATGCAAAGGAGGCACTATGCGAGCCTAAACGAGTACGATATGACAAAGGTGCATCTAATTTGCTGTCACGCAAAGTCTGCACCAGCCATTTTGGCATAGTTTTTGCCTGCTCAATATCAGCTCTCTCATCAACAAGTGCATCATGTAAATCTGCATCAGAAATGGAATGATCTGCATCATCATATGAAACCTACAAAGGTTGAGAAGTTGCCTCATTAGGACAAGCACTGGCCTCTCCACCTATAAAAAGAGGCATCAAAGTATCATACATGTCTTTGGAGCTAACAGATGTCTCCTTAGTACATGAAAGCAATGGCTGAATAGCATCTTCCACAAAGACAACATCACGGCTAACCAGAATGCGTTTAGTCTGTGGATGATACAGACGATAGCCTTTACTTTCAGAACTGTACCCAACAAAAATACATTTTACTACCTTATCATCCAATTTTCTGCGATGTTGTTCAGGCACTAATGCATATGCCAAATAACCAAAAACATGCAGATGAGCAACAGATGGCTTGCGATCATGCCAAGCCTCATATGGAGTGATAGACTGCAACGCTTTAGTGGGACACCTGTTCAGTACATATGCTGCACACATGACAGCTTCAAGCCAGAAACTATGTGGTAAAGCCTGACTTTTGACCATGCACCTCGCCATTTCCATGAGTGACATGTTCTTTCGTTCAGCAACTCCATTCTGTTGAGGTGTATACGGCACTGTACATTGGTGTTTTATCCCACGTTCAGCCAGAAATGCATTAAAATTTGAAGACATATATTCCCCCCCTCGATCAGAACGGAGGGTGCCCATTTTACATGCTGACAGATTTTCAGCCAAAACCAAAAACTGTTTGAAGCACATGAACACTTCGGACTTTGCTTTGAGTGGATATACCCATGCATGCCTGGAAAAATCATCAATGAAAGTCACGAAGTAAAGGTAATTTCCAAAAGAGGGTGTCTGCATAGGACCACAGACATCACTATGTACAAGCTGCAATTTCTGTGTAGCCCGAACTGAACCATCTTTTGGAAAGGAAGAACGCTGCATTTTGCCCAAAATACAGCCTTCACAAACATGTTTTCGAGGAGCCTCAAGTTTGGGCAAAGAGGACACCATTTCAGATTTTTGCAGGCGTAGCAAACTAGCAAAATTCAGATGACCAAAGTGTGCATGCCAAAGCTTTGCATCTGACATAGCCTGAGAATCATGAACTGCACATGCCGAATCATTCACAAATCTTTCATAGTCTATGAGCTTATACAGCCCACGACATAAGATGCCAGAAGCAATAATCACATCACCATTTGAGAGATCATGGACTATACACCTGTCATCAACGAATTTCACAACCAAGCCAATCTTGGCTAATGCAGAAACTGATAACAGGTTCTTTTTTATCCCTGGTACAAATAAAGCATCTGAAAAAGTGAAAGAACTACCATCAGCAGTAGTCAGAATGATCTTACCAACTCCCATAACAGGATAAGAGGAGTTATTGGCGCATGTGACAGTATTCCCTGTAGGGGCAGGCTCGAGTGAAGAGAAGAAACTGCGCTGCGAGGTAATATGTTTGGTCGCCCCACTGTCAAAGTACCAAACATCTGAGTCTACTGCAGACATGCACTGATCATGAGAAGATGGGTCAAAACTGTAGACAGTAGTAAACACCCATTCTTCTTCCTGCACAAGATTTGCTGACTCTGTTTTTGGTGTAGAGGCCTCTGCAACAACCATTCCAGCCTCTTTCTTCTTTGCCTCTTTAGCAGCGAGTTTTGGTCAGTTCTTTATAACAGATTTCTGCTTACTAGTAGAAGAGCTCCATTTTCCTTTGCCCTTCTGACTAGCCAAGAAAGCTTGATCTGCAACACGCATAATGGACCTGTTCTGCCTGGACTGATCTTCCTGCAACAGAACAGAGACTAATTCCTCAAATGACAAGGCATTCGGATTGCCTTTCATCATCAACTGAAGAGTAGAGGCAAAACTCTGATATGAATCAGGAAGACCATTCAGAACGGTCTGCACAAGTGAGCTATCTGGTATAACCTCATCAGCAGAAATCAATGGTTCCTTCAGGTCTTTGATCTTTGTAAGAAAACTGTCCATAGAATCACCTTCATTCATGTGCTCACTCTCTAACTGTTTTCGGAGGTAAGCAACACGAGCCTCATTCCTAGCCTCGTACAAAGTGGTAAGTGTATCCCAAGCATCCTTTGCTGTTCTGCAAGAGTGAATGTGAGGAATAATGGCACGTTTGACAGACAAAGCTATCAATGCATGTGCCTGGGCATCTCTGCCATCCCAACGAATCTGCTCTACAGTAGGTGCAACAGAAATAGCAGCACGAACAGGAATCTGTGGAATATCATCTTCGACACCATCTTCATCAGCTCCAGCACCTGTATTTGTAGTACTTGTAGTCGCAGGTGTAACAGGACGTCAACACCTTGCACAATGTTCCACAGTCCTTTTGCAACCAGTACATGTCGCATCATATAAGCCCATAATGGGCAGTTGGTACCATCCAACTTATCCTCAACAGCCAATATACGGAATACATCACTGCTTTCAGCCATGGTCGGTGACTAAAATACCTTGATGCAGAAAAATGACTGTATCTCAAAAAGTTGAACGGAACTGCCCAGACTAGTTTTGCTAGACCTGTAGCAGACTTTGAGACGCTTAAACTGGCGAACAGAAACTGGTATATACCTTTGGCACAAAAGGATGAAATAGCCTGCACAAGCACTACGATAGTGCGTTCGAAGGCCGAAACGAGCTCAGATCGCGATTTCGGCACCACAAAGCGAAGCCGTTTTGATCTCGGAAACACCCTGAGTATGCTCACCAGATTTCGTGCGAATCTGAGACTGCAAACGGAGGAGTGTCGACGGTGCCCTAGAAGAAGCGACGACCTGCTCTGATACCAATTGTTGGAGATAGACGTTTGCGGAAGCACGCGAACAGCACAAGGAAGAAGAAGAAGCTTGGAGCACAAACACACAATACTGAATGTATTACTAGAGAATGTACAAAGATAAGTAGCCCATTAGGGCAATAGGCGTATATACAAGCCGGGGGAAAAAAACCTCCTAAAGAGGGAAAAAAGTGCCCCGGCGGTCCTAGAGTGTTCACACACATCACTACCTAAATATATCAACAAGTTCGGGATTTAGTGTCTTTTTTTCAGCTTTAGGTAGCTGACAAGATCATCTCATAAACTATCCATGTAGACGAGTTAGAGACACACTGGACTTTGGGGAATTTAATCATCTTAAAAATCCTTCTCTGCTATACTGATTGAAGTTTTCAAGAAGAACATTTTGTGGAGTTCCTTTTGGAAGTCATCCCATTTTTTTAGTTGAATGAACATGGATGGTATCTAGAATTGACCCAAGGACTACCCTTTCAAGGTACTAAACTAGTACATCTTTGGGTAACCCTTGGATCTGTGGTTGTTCTTCGAATGCATCCAGGTACTTAGTTATGTTCATTTCGGTGAACTTCCCTTTCTCTTGCAAGGTTGCCTGCACTATACATGCACCTTGCTTTTCTATGATCATCCCCCTAAAAACTTCCTCCATTCTTCTTTGTTGGTGTCTTCTAGAATGAAGTACTAAATCTACGATCATGCATTCTAGAAGTTCCTTAAAGTATCTAAAAATCTCACTGTATATTAGCGAGGAGAGAAAAAAACTCTATCAAAAATTATCAAGCTTTTGGAATTAGAGGCCTATATTTTCTATGACCTTGCTTTTCTTTTAAACTAAAGTTCCTTTTCTAAGGTTTAGAAGTTTCTTCGTTTTCACCTCTTGATGGAATCTCACTCTAAGAGAACTTGTTTATCACTCTAGAACTTAAGATTCCCAATATTTTTGTTTTTATATGAATTTACTTTTGTTAATATGTTTATTCTTTTAAATGTTTTTCCAATATTTTATAGTTTTGGATAGCAAAGGTAAAAATAAAGTATCAACAAATAAAACAAGTAAAGAAACTATAGCCTAATGTGCACACAATGAACAAATTTTCTAATGTAAGTGAGATGGTTTCACATGCAAATTACAAACAATTTTTTTATGTGTAAATGCAAAAATTGATAGAACTTAAAAAACCTTTTACCTTATCTTTTTTGATGTATAAACTAAAACATGCAATGTGAAAATATGTTTATATTTTTTAATAATCAAATCTTGTATACATAAGATTAAAATTTCTTTGTGCAAAATGAAACTTCACTTTCTGTTGGCGGGGGGGAGAGGGGGAACAAAGTATAGGCTTCTCCTAAATGGTCCTAGTGCTGAGTCCCCTAGGGAATAGCCCTCAACAACTATGGAAAAGGATATGCTATTACAATGTCTAGAACCTTTTCTTAGTGTCTAAACATCCTCATTTTCTTGCCCTCCTGCTAACAAAAAAAACAATGATTAAAAATAAATTAGTAATAAATCAAGCATAAGAGCTCTAAGCAATCATATGCCATGTTTCACATTGTCTGATAAAAAACATGCCAAGTTTCACATTGACTAAACAAACATATGCCACATTTCATGTGGGGTTCACCAAAAACATCAATGGGTTTTACCAACCATCAGGGCATAAAAACGAGACCACTGGGTGGATCGGGTTCGACTTTTCTATAGGTCTATTTGTGGCTACAAGTGGGATCCTTATGCATTACTTTGAGGTGTGAGAAGTGAACTCAAAGCTGGTTGAGTTATTGCTATGTTCTAGTGGACAAGAATATTTCTAGATTGATATGAATCTTTACTAGAAAATGAATTTACATCCAAAATGACATAAATCCATCCAAATGGCAAAGATAGATGATGAAAAATCCAGTGTCTATAGCCCCCAGCATCAGCAAATGCTTGACCTCTTCTCGTAACCTTCATAATGTTTCATAAAGTCTCATAAAACCTCTAAATCTTTTGCAAGAAGAAGATATGAGAAAACTAACATAAGTACACTTATTGAGTCAAATAAATACTCTCTTAAAACCATTCTCATTCTTCTTTGATACTTTTGTTAATTTATGAGATAATTTACTTTAAAGAATTATAAACAATAATGAAATCCTCCTAAAGAATCTTATTCACTCTTTACATGTTGGCCGATCAACTCCATCAACACGTTCTATGAAAGAAACATATATGTACAAACATTCAATCAAGGGCATACACAAGCAATTTTGTACATGCTTTCATAAGTGCTCATCCCCAAAAACACACACACATTCGTAGACAACACTCAAATGACTTGCACACATAAGCAATCTTCTTGAAACTCTAAGAAACATTTATAAGGTTTTGAGGAATATGAAGCATAAAAGGGGTCTGCACTTTGATGCATAAAGAGGGTCTCCACTCTTCTGCTAGTCTTCAGACCTTTTTGCACAAATCAATGGACTATGATAAAATATATAAAGATACATAGAAGTATAAGTGACTGTGGAGTACATGATAATCATACTTTCCTATGGAAAACGTTAAAAGAAATCTGCCATAACCAAAAATTTTAGGATGATTAGTACGAGTTTGTAGTCCAACTAGAAACCAAGGACGCTGTCGTGAAGATTTTTGTCTTCACGATTATCATCCAAATTGAAGAAAATGCTCTCATGTTGCCTCTAACTTTCTAAGAAGTACTTGGATGAGAAGAAAAAAGGAAAAACCTTTGGCACCTAGAAGTTATTGCATCCTTCGTCCATTGGAAGCTCTTGAAGCCACGTCAAATAATTCCAAATTGGATGGTGTATACAACTACTAAAACAATGTGGAGTCTACATGGAAAAGTGGTAGATATTAAGTGGAGTTATCCATGCAAAAAGACAACTTGGGGGCTGCGCACAATTTAGGCAGCGATGCATGAGATAAGGGACTCTTCTAGTAGATCAGAGGGAATATACGGAGGGAGCACACGCCATAGAGAGGGGGCCAAATCATTGTTCATAATCTGGCACGGAGGTCCATGCTGATATCGAGGAGGAGCTCTCAGTTTTCTTTCTGGGAGGACTGATACATAGAGGAAAAAGGCACAGCAATCGGAAATCAGAGAGTGAGGCAGATCTTTCGAAACTTGGCAGTTGCAGGGGAAGGAAGATGGACTACAAGAGAATTTACATGTAGAAGTCTGAAGGGGTGATGCTCTGAAGATTGGACGATACAAAACTGAAGAGAGCTTGTGCAATAGATATGTAGGTGCTGCGCAAAGGACAAACTATAGCGCTCTTAGATATTGATTAAGTGTCAAAGATGATATGAATTCCGCAACAACAAAGATGATATGATGGGTTGTCAGACTTTCGCAACAGCAATTCAACCGCTAGATGATATAGAAGTTAGCGTATGTAGAAGGAGTTCAAACTGGAGTTGTACATCGCACAAGAAAGCAATGGATTCAAATGAACAACTTTACTCGTATCCAATGGATCACAGGTCAACCTTTGAATTGTTTCTTTTATTTTAGAACATGAATTTCTTATGTTGTGCCAATGTTATATTCGAAGACAGATTGAAAAATGATGAATACTGATATTTAGTGATTAAACTTTTTCAATAAAACTCTTCACTCGTCTAGTTAATATTCCATAATCTGACTTCATCGTCTGAAGATGAAAACTTACGATGATTTTTGAGTGATTTTATTATCTTCTTTGATATATCTTTCATCGTTTTCCAAATCCATTTACTCTGACAATGAATGACGTTCTGATTCTCTACTACATATTCAATTCTGATAACCTCTTCCACCACCAGTGATGACTATATCCTACCTCGTCTGTTTCGAATTATCATTATTGACTATAACAATTGAGGCTTAGGAGTTAAATTCAAGCGCTGCTAAAATACATTGATGCCCTCATCATGAGAAACTCTAATGATTGTACAATGAGCGGGGTATGTATGAAAGTTCTACAGAGAGGTGAAATTCACGTTGAGCAGAAGATACGCAGAAATTCTACTCCTGGGAAGTTTTGCTCTCTTTGCGCGTTCTATATAAAAAACAAGACTGATCATGAATCTGAATGCTGAAGGCTTGGTGCTTGTATTAAAGATCAGTGAATCATTCCAATGCACACTTAAATATCTGATTGTCATCATGCACATCTAATGTTCTTTTGACAATATTATTCTTATATATATATATATATATATATATATATATATATATATATATATATATATATATATATATATATATATATATATATATATATATATATATATATATATATATATATGACCGCGATAATGTAGTTTTGCCATGTAAAGATTAATGACTAGATTTTGTCGAATTCAAATACAAAAGAAATTTTGGCTACTTTATCTATTACAATCTGCGTTTTGCGCATTATTTTGATATCAGAATATGATGACAACATAGAAATTCAGAATATGTTATCATGAATAATAGCAAATTTGACGTTAATGCCATCTCTACATTATTATAATGAATAGAGATTATGCGTTTGCTCAGGTCTACAAACAAAGATTATTAGATTACCTTGATTGATTTTTTTTCTACCGATATTGATTGGTTACCAACCACTGACATTGTCATGAGAAAGAAAGTTTGTATTCTTGACTCGATTATAAGGAGCGCTGATCTGTAAGTTCTTTACAGTGAAACTATGCACGACTATCAATTCCGCAGGTTTTTCTTTTTTATATGTTCTAGAAACAATAAAATGCTTACGTTGCAGTGTGTTGATTCCTTGGATCCTCAACCCTGACAGTTTGGTATATCGTGATAATGTTGATGTTCAAAAAAATAATGTGCAGAATCACTGATAAAATGCATTTAGCATAATAAATTGGGTTATAGCATGGAAAGTGTATGGTTGCGAAACTAAAAGATGCATGTACAGCAAGCAGAACTTAAAAGTTCGAACTATATGTCAACGATTCGCTTTGAATTGCGATCTTTATAGAAGAAGGATGAGCGTATCAATTACAATGCAAAAAGATTTGATCATGCACATATCACCAAAAAAACTTTGGTTGGTATTGCATGTATGAGTGAAGCTTAACGTTTGTGCGTTCATAAATGCATATCCATTGAATTGACATGGTATGATTTCTGAGTCAAACGTCTTCAACACAGAGATTTTAAATTTCTGTTAAAGCTGTAAGTTGCATATAAATGTGTAGAAACATAATGTATTATATGTGTATTTGAATGAAGTGTAACCATTTTCGACTTTTGTTATTCTATTGACATTTCAACGGCATGTGACACAAAAACATATTTTCATTACATTTTCTTTGTTTTTTTTAATATTCGTTACTCCTACGCTTCAGGCATCTTGTTTGTATTAAGTGAAGTCTTTGAACGAAGTAATACACGTAAATCTAGATCTTTAGTCGGAATAATTAAAGATTTTTTAAATTCCATCAAACACTTGAGCACCCAATATGAAGTATTTGTCATCAAGATTCAATTAACTAAATTATTATTACTAATATTCTTCTTCCAAGTTTGCAAGATTAAATTCTTTGTTGCCTGAGCTTGCATAGTCACCCTGTGTGCGCCATTAGCAAGACGATTGAATTGATCCATCAGTCGTCACGAATCGCTCCCACAGTTGAACCCGACGTGAACAACGGCGGCAATCTCACGTAATGTATGTTTGATTTTATGTTTATAAATGAGCATGTTCTTATGGGAGTTTTTTATTTTTCTTCCTTATCAAAAGAAAAATATGATATGATGGGAGTTTTTTATTTTTCTCTCTTATCAAAAAAGATATGATATGATGGGAATTTTTTATTTTTCTCCCTTATCAAAAAAGATATGATGATGAGAGTTTTTTTATTTTTCTCCCTTATCAAAAAAGATATGATATGATGGGAGTTTCTTATTTTTCTCCCTTATCAAAAAAGATATGATATGATGGGAGTTTCTTATTTTTCTCCCTTATCAAAAAAGACATGATATGGTGGGAGTTTCTTATTTTTTTCCCTTATCAAAAAAGATATGATATGAATGGGAGTTTTACATACTCCCTCATCAAAAAGGTACTGTTATTGGCTGAATGAATGTATGTGCATGTATATGAGCATGAATTTATGCATTTGCATGTTTCGATGAGAGTGTACATGTAATTATGTATAAAAAAGCATAAACTTGGCTTGTTGAGTATGAGTATGTGTGTGCACTAAGGCATACATATAAATGTGAAGTATGATGGTTAGTAATGAGAGAATGTATGCATCATATCTAAATGAATGTATGAACGTGATGATACAGCTATGCAGGTATGAGAGTATAGGTTTGTCTGTTCAAAATCTATATGAAGGTTTTGATAATTGTAGTTAAAAGTTAACTAATTTTTGGACTTGAGATGGATGCAGATCATCAGATATGAAGAAAATCTATGGAAGAAGAACAAGTAAAGATGAAGAACTTAGATCCTCTAGGATTTTGAGTGGCCATGTAGTCAAGATATATGTAAAAAGATGTTCTCATGTTACTCATATTTATATTTTCCATGCAACAGGTATACTGTGAAAGAATTTTCTTTCTAAGGAAAAGCCTCTATATATTGAGTTTAGAAATCCTTAACCAAATGCATTGATCCATCTCGCACCTATTTCTTAACTTGCATTTCTGAGTATGCATTGAGAATGTAATGTGCACTTGAATTTATACCCCTGGAGGCACATCCGATGGCACATAACAAAAATTTAAATGCATGTGATGTCAATTGAATAGGAAAAACCTTGCCATCAAAAGCCTATTTCTTTTCCGAGGCACCATATTGAGTTTTAATGCATTTTCAAATTTCCATGGTAGGGTCATATTAGGCGACCATTCACTAGGCACGATTGAGTTTTCCCATGCACGATGAGTGATTGTGAGGTGTGATGTAAATGCACAACGAAATATATGTGAGTGAAAGTAGTAGCCTCATCATCAGAAGCTATTTCCTTTTTTTTATTTGCACCATGACTTATATACATGCATTTTAAAAGTATGCATTTTATAGGCCCATTACATGGCCTTGCACAGGCACTTATTGTTATTAAACCTATGCACATATAATATGTTATAAAGCTGATCTTAATTTTGGAAGGAGAAAGCAGGTTTATTTTGAGGTTGGTGCATCCGGAGAAGCACAGGTTTGGAGAGGGTGAGTGTCGTGAAGATTTTTTTCTTCACGATTATCATCCAAATTGAAGAAAATGCTCTCATGTTGACTCTAACTTTCTAAGAAGTACTTGAATGAGAAGAAAAAGGGAAAAACCTTTGGCACCTAGAAGTTATTGCATCCTTCGTCCATTGGAAGCTCTTGAAGCAACGTCAAATAATTCCAAATTGGATGGTGTATACAACTACTAAAAAAATGTGGAGTCTACATGGAAAAGTGGCAGATATTAAGTGGAGTTATCCATGCCAAAAGACAACTTGGGGGCTGCGCACAATTTTGGCAGCGATGCATGAGATAAGGCACTCTTCTGGCAGATCGGAGGGGATATACGGAGGGAGCACACACCATAGAGAGGGGGGCCAAATCATTGTTCATAATCTGGCATGGAGGTCCATGCTGATATCGAGGAGGAGCTCTCAGTTTTCTTTCTAGGAGGACTGATACATAGAGGGAAAAGGCACAACAATCAGAAAGTAGAGAGTGAGGTAGATCTTTCGAAACTTGGCAGTTGCAGGGGAAGGAAGATGGACTACAAGAGATTTTACATGTAGAAGTCTGAGAGTTTACATGTAGAAGTCTGAAGGGGTGATGCTCTGAAGATTGGACGATACAAAACTGAAGAGAGCTTGCGCAATAGATATGCAGGTGCTGCACGAAGGACAAACTAGAGCGCTCTTAGATATTGATTAAGTGTCAAAGATGATATGACTTCTCCAACAACAAAGATGATATGATGGGTTGTCAGACTTCCGCAACAGCAATTCAACCGCTAGATGATATAGAAGCTAGCGTACACAGAAGGAGTTCAAACTGGAGTTGTACATCGCACAAGAAACCAATGGATTCAAACGAACAACTTTACTCATATCCAATGGATCACAGGTCAACCTTTGAATTGTTTCTTTTATTTTAGAACATGAATTTTTTATGTTGTGCCAATGTTATATTCGAAGACAGATTGAAAAATGATGAGTACTGATATTTAGTGATTAAACTTCTTCAATAAAACTGTTCACTCATCTGGTTAATATTCCATAATCTGACTTCATCATCTGAAGATGAAAACTTACGATGATTTTTGAGTGATTTTATTTTCCTCTTTGACATATCTTTCATCGTTTTCCAAATCCATTTACTCTGACAATGAATGACGTTCTGATTCTCTACTACATCTTCAATTCGGATAACCTCTTCCCCCACAAGTGATGACTATATCCTAGCTTGTCTGTTCCGAATGATCATTATTGACTATAACAATTGAGGCTTAGGAGTTAAATTCAAGCGCTGCTAAAATACATTGATGCCCTCATCATGAGAAAACTCTGATGATTGTACAATGAGCGGGGTACGTATGAAAGTTCTACAGAGAGATGAAATTCACGTTGAGCAGAAGATACGAAGAAATTTTACTCCTGGGAATTAGTTTTGATCTCTTTGAACATTCTATGTAAAAAACAAGACTGATCATCAATCTGAATATTGAAGGCTTGGCGCTTGTATTAAAGATCAGTGAATCATTCCAATGCACAATTAAATATCTGATTGTCATCATGCACATCTAATGTTTTTTTTGACAATATTATTCTTATATATATATATATATATATATGACCGCGATAATGTAGTTTTGCCATGTAAAGATTAATGACTAGATTTTGTCGAATTCAAATACAAAAGAAATTTTGGCTACTTTATCTATTACAATCTGCATGTTGCGCACTATTTTGATATCAGAATATGATGACAATATAAAAATTCAAAATATGTTATCATGAATAATAGCAAATTTGACGTTAATGCCATCTCTGCATTATTATAATGAATAGAGATTATGCGTTTGCTCAGGTCTACAGACAAAGATTTTTAGATTACCTTGATTGATTCTTTTTCTACCGATATTGATTGGTTACCAACCACTGATATTGTCATGAGAAAGAACGTTTGTATTCTTGACTCGATTATAAGGAGCGCTGATCTGTAAGTTCTTTACAGTGAAACTATGCATGACTATCAATTCCGCAGGGTTTTCTTTTTTATATGTTCTAGAAACAATAAAATGCTTACGCTACAGTGTGTTGATTCCTTGGATCCTCAACCCTGACAGTTTGGTATATCGTGATAATGTTGATGTTCAAAAAAATAATGTGCAGAATCACTGATAAAATGCATTTTTAGCATAATAAATTGGGTTACAGCATGGAAAGTGTATGGTTGCGAAACTAAAAGATGCATGTACAGCAACCAGTAATTAAAAGTTCGAACTATATGTCAACGATTTGCTTTGAATTGTCACTATCGTGCGATCTTTATAGAAGAAGGATGAGCGTATCAATTACAATGCAAAAAGATTTGATCATGCACATATCACCAAAAGAACTTTGGTTGGTATTGCATGTATGAGTGAAGCTTAACGTTTGTGTGTTCATAAATGCATATCCATTGAATTGACATGGTATGATTTCTGAGTCAAACGTCTTCAACACAGAGATTTTAAATTTCTGTTAAAGCTGTATGTTGCATATAAATGTGTAGAAACATAATGTATTATATGTGAATTTGAATGAAGTGTAACCATTTTCGACTTTTGTTATTCTATTGACATTTCAACGGCATGTGACACAAAAACATATTTTCATTACATTTTCTTTGTTTTTTTTAATATTCGTTACTCCTACGCTTCAGGCATCTTTTTTGTATTAAGCAAAGTCTTTGAACGAAGTAATACACATAAATCTAGATCTTTATTTGGAATAATTAAAGATTTTTTAAATTCCATTAAACACTTGAGCACCCAATATGAAGTATTTGTCATCGAGATTCAATTAACTAAATTATTATTACTAATATTCTTCTTCCGAGTTTGCAAGATTAAATTCTTTGTTGCCTGAGCTTGCATAGTCACCCTGTGTGCGCCATTAGCAAGATGATTGAATTGATCCATCAGTCGTCACGAATCGCTCCCACATTTGAACCCAACGTGAACAACGGCGGCAATCTCAGGTAATGTATGTTTGAATTTATGTTTAAAAATGAGCATGTTCTTATGGGAGTTTTTTATTTTTCTTCCTTATCAAAAGAAAAATATGATATGATGGGAGTTTTTTAGTTTCTCTCTTATCAAAAAAGATATGATATGATGGGAATTTTTTATTTTGCTCCCTTATAAAAATAGATATGATATGATGAGAGTTTTTTTATTTTTCTCCCTTATCAAAAAAGATATGATATGATGGGAGTTTCTTATTTTTCTCCCTTATCAAAAAAGATATGATATGATGGGAGTTTCTTATTTTTCTCTCTTATCAAAAAAGACATGATATGATGGGAGTTCCTTATTTTTCTCCCTTATAAAAAAAGATATGATATGAATGGGAGTTTTACGTACTCCCTCATCAAAAAGGTATTGTTACTGGCTGAATGAATGTATGTGCATGTACATGAGCATGAATTTATGCATTTGCATGTTTCAATGAGAGTGTACATGTAATTATGTATAAAAAAGCATAAACTTGGCTTGTTGAGTATAAGTATGTGTGTGCACTGAGGCATACATATAAATGTGAAGTATGATGGTTAGAAATGAGAGAATGTATGCATCATATCTAAATGAATGTATGAACGTGAGGATACAGCTATGTAGGTATGAGAGTATAGGTTTGTCTGTTCAAAATCTATATGAAGGTTTTGATATTTGTAGTTAAACGTTAACTAATATTTGGACTTGAGATGGATGCAGATCATCGGATATGAAGAAAATCTATGGAAGAGAACAAGTAAAGATGAAGAACTTAGATCCTCTAGGATTTTGAGTGGCCATGTAGTCAAGATATATGTAAAAAGATGTTCTCATGTTACTCATATTTATATTTTCCATGCAACAGGTATACTGTGAAAGAATTTTCTTTCTAAGGAAAAGCCTCTATATATTGAGTTTAGAAATCCTTAACCAAATGCATTGATCCATCTCGCACCTATTTCTTAACTTGCATTTCTGAGTATGCATTGAGAATGTAATGTGCACTTGAGCTTATACACCTGGAGGCACATCCGATGGCACATAACAAAAATTTAAATGCATGTGATATTTTCAATAACAGAATTCAATTGAATAGGAAAAAACTTGCCATCAAAAGCCTATTTCTTTTCCGAGGCACCATATTGAGTTTTAATGCATTTTCAAATTTCCATGGTAGGGTCATATTAGGCGACCATTCACTAGGCACGATTGAGTTTTCCCATGCACGATGAGTGATTGTGAGGTGTGATGTAAATGCACAATGAAATATATGTGAGTGAGAGTACTAGCCTCATCATCAGAAGCTATTTCCTTTTTTTTATTTGCATCATGACTTATATACATGCATTTTAAAAGTATGCAT
The DNA here is from genome assembly GCA_020310875.1 of Ceratopteris richardii. Taxonomy (NCBI): domain Eukaryota; kingdom Viridiplantae; phylum Streptophyta; class Polypodiopsida; order Polypodiales; family Pteridaceae; genus Ceratopteris; species Ceratopteris richardii. The sequence goes on along the minus strand of CM035420.1, from coordinate 52,342,501 downwards.
TTTATAGGCCCATTACATGGCCTTGCACAGGCACTTATTGTTATTAAACCTATGCACATATAGTATCTTATAAAGCTGATCTTAATTTTGGAAGGAGAAAGCAGATTTATTTTGAGGTTGGTGCATCCGGAGAAGCACAGGTTTGCAGAGGGTGAGTGTCGTGAAGATTTTTTTCTTCACGATTATCATCCGAATTGAAGAAAATGCTCTCATGTTGACTCTAACTTTCTAAGAAGTACTTGGATGAGAAGAAAAAGGGAAAAACCTTTAGAACCTAGAAGTTATTGCATCCTTTGTCCATTAGAAGCTCTTGAAGCAACGTCAAATAATTCCAAATTGGATGGTGTATACAACTACTAAAAAAATGTGGAGTCTACATGGAAAGTGGCAGATATTAAGTGGAGTTATCCATGCCAAAAGACAACTTGGGGACTGCGCACAATTTAGGCAGCGATGCATGAGATAAGGGAATCTTTTGGCAGATCGGAGGGGATATACGGAGGGAGCACACACCACAGAGAGGGGGACCAAATCATTGTTCATAATCTGGCACGGAGGTCCATGTTGATATTGAGGAGGAGCTCTCAGTTTTCTTTCTGGGAGGACTGACACATAGAGGGAAAAGGCACAACAATCAGAAAGTAGAGAGTGAGGCAAATCTTTCGAAACTTGGCAGTTGCAGGGGAAGGAAGATGGACTACAAGAGAGTTTACATGTAGAAGTCTGAGAGTTTACATGTAGAAGTCTGAAGGGGTGATGCTCTGAAGATTGGACGATACAAAACTGAAGAGAGCTTGCACAATAGATATGCAGGTGCTGCGCAAAGGACAAACTACAACGTTCTTAGATATTGATTAAGTGTCAAAGATGATATGACTTCCGCAACAGCAAAAATGATATGATGGGTTGTCAGACTTCCGCAACAGCAATTCAACCGCTAGATGATATAGAAGTTAGCGTACGCAGAAGGAGTTCAAACTGGAGTTGTACATCGCACAAGAAAGCAATGGATTCAAACGAACAACTTTACTCATATCCAATGGATCACAGGTCAACCTTTGAATTGTTTCTTTTATTTTAGAACATGAATTTTTTATGTTGTGCCAATGTTATATTCGAAGACAGATTGATTAATGATGAGTACTGATATTTACTGATTAAACTTTTTTAATAAAACTCTTCACCCGTCTGGTTAATATTCCATAATCTGACTTCATCGTTTGAAGATGAAAACTTACGATAATTTTTGAGTGATTTTATTTTCCCCTTGACATATCTTTCATCGTTTTCCAAATCCATTTACTCTGACAATGAATGACGTTCTGATTCTCTACTACATCTTCAATTCTGATTACCTCTTCCGCCACCAGTGATGACTATATCCTACCTCGTCTCTTCCGAATGATCATTATTGACTATAACAATTGAGGCTTACGAGTTAAATTCAAGCCCTGTTGAAATACTTTGATGCCCTCATCATGAGAAAACTCTGATGATTGTACAATGAGCGGGGTACGTATGAAAGTTCTACAGAGAGGTGAAATTCACGTTGAGCAGAAGATGCGCAGAAATTTTACTCCTGGGAAGTTTTGCTCTCTTTGTGCGTTCTATTTAAAAAACAAGATTGATGATGAATCTGAATGCTGAAGGCTTGCCGCTTCTGTTAAAGATCAGTGAATCATTCCAATGCACAATTAATTATCTGATTGTCATCATGCACATCTAATGTTTTTTGGACAATATTATTCTCATATATATATATATATATATATATATATATATATATATATATATGACCGGGATAATGTAGTTTTGCCATGTAAAGATTAATGACTAGATTTTGTCGAATTCAAATACAAAAGAAATTTTGGCTACTTTATCTATTACAATCTGTGTTTTGCGCACTTTTTTGATATCAGAATATGATGACAATACAGAAATTCAGAATATGTTATCATGAATAATAGCAAATTTGACGATAATGCCATCTCTGCATTATTATAATGAATAGAGATTATGCGTTTGCTCAGGTCTACAGACAAAGATTATTAGATTACCTTGATTGATTTTTTTCTACCGCTATTGAGTCTTTACCAACCACTGACATTGTCATGAGAAAGAAAGTTTGTATTCTTGACTCGATTATAAGGAGCGCTGATCTGTAAGTTCTTTATAGTGAAACTGTGCACGACTACCAATTCCACAGGGTTTTCTCTTTTATATATTCTGGAAACAATAAAATGCTTAGGCTGCAATGTGTGTTGATTCCTTGGATCCTCAACCCTGACAGTTTTGTATATTGTGATAATGTTGATGTTCAAATAAATAATGTGTAGTATCACTGATAAAATGCATTTAGCATAATAAATTCGGTTATAGCATGGAAAGTGTATGGTTGCGAAACTAAAAGATGCATGTACAACAAGCAGCAAACTTAAAAGTTCGAACTATATGTCAACGATTCGCTTTGAATTGTCACTATCGCGTGATCTTTATAGAAGAAGGATGAGCGTATCAATTATAATGCAAAAAGATTTGATCATGCACATATCGCCAAAAGAACTAAAGCTGTATGTTGCATATAAATATGTAGAAACACAATGTATTATATGTGAATTTGAATGAAGTGTAACCATTTTCGACTTTTGTTATTCTATTGACATTTCAATGGTGTGTGACACAAAAACATATTTTCATTACATTTTTTTTGTTTTTTTTAATATTCGTTACTCCTACGCTTCAGGCATCTTTTTTGTATTAAGCGAAGTATTTGAACAAAGTAATACATGTAAATCTAGATCTTTATTCGGAATAATTAAAGATTTTTTATATTCATTAAACACTTGGGCACCCAATATGAAGTATTTGTCATCGAGATTCAATTAACTAAATTATTATTACTAATATTCTTCTTCCGATTTTGCAAGATTAAATTCTTTGTTGCTTGAGCTTGCATAGTCACCTTGTGTGCTTTGTTAGCGAGACGATTGAATTGATCCACCAGTGGTCCCGAATCGCTCCCACAACGTTGAAGATAAATAGGAAAAACTCTTGGCTTCACATGTAAAGCAAGATATTTAAGTCATCAAATGAATGATGGAATGAAAGAATCTTTTGGATGTCCACGTACACTCAAATAAAATAGTGTAGACCTCAAAAATTTTGAAGTGACCAAAAGGTGATAACACAACCTTGATGGAATAATAGAATCTTAAATCACTTTAGGAGTTAAGATGTGTTTTCAGTATGTGAGGAATGATTAACTATAGTTTAATATACTTTTTAAGTTTAGCCTATGAATCTATGGTTCGTAAGGTTGTGCAGCTATATACCTAGAAATAGCATGTTGATATGATTGCAAGATTAATGATTCATGAGTTATACGATCTTTGATAATTTTGGTCACTTCATGTTCAGTTTGCTTAGGTTGAGTATTTTTTTTTAGAGGTGGAGGGAACAAATTCTCACTACTCTCAGGTTCAGGTGACATAATTGAAAACAAAGTTAAAAACCTAGATAAACAGTGATCATATGATGGAGAAATTAAAGATTCATTAACAATATGGTCTTTAGCTACTTCGTCTACTTCTATTTCTTCATTAGTTTCATTTACATTAGATTGTGTAGTAGTATTCTCAATAGCAGGAGGTAGTAAAGTTTCTAGAATAAAAGATGTAGATATGCTATGTTCATCAATAGATTCATTTGAAGATACATGGTTTGTTGACATCAGAAATAAAGCATAATGTAAGTTTCAATTGATAATGAACTCTATTTGTAATAATGTTAAGACTTCAGAACCAAAATAATTCTATACAAATGCTTTGAGGAAAATCTTAATACATTTAGGTCTTAATAGTCTAAATACTTTGAAGAAAATCCTATACAAATGCTTTGATAAAAAAACCTAATTCAAGATTTCAAATTTCAAATGTGATAAAGGAAATTTAGGAGAAGCAACATAAATGTAGCTCCAAACTCCTAGTCAAAAGCTCATAGGTTGCATCAATTTCTCACTTCTCGTCAATCTTCTTCAAATGGTCTGCAGAGAGAAAAGCATTAGGAAAAAAAACATAAGTATGTCTCATAAAATATAAAACACACATTTATATAACACGTTCATATATTTTCATACATTCTTTATACTCATAGATGCATGCTAACATGAACTTATATACATGCTAACATACATGTTCATGCATGCTATCACACATTTACTTATGCTAACATGCATTCATTTATTCAATTTGTTAACATAAACTTACATGCATGCTAATATATGCTAACTTTTGCTAATACTCATTCATAAACTAATCCACTTTTATATATGTTAATACACTTTCATATAAATGCTAATTCTCATACATTTTCACAAGCTTACATCTCTCATACTCATGCATTAACTCATGTCACACTCACATCATTTTCATTCATTGAACTTACTTACACATGCACTTGATGCATACTTAAGTATCTAAGTTGGCATTCTTATGCATGCATACACCTAATATAATGCATTCACATGCATACATGTACCTCACATTGCGCATACGCTTCTTTCTCATGCATATTCTTCATGTATACTTATATGCACTCATTACTCTTATATACATGCATTCATATTTATCCATTGTTAGACGGCCGCCGGACAAGGACAATTGTACTTAGACAGAGGGCTTTAATGAAGAAAGAACCCTTCGGGAAATGCGCGGTAAAGAAAGATTCGCGCAAACCTTGTAACAGATTTCTATTTAAAGCAATGAAAGGAAAGCGGTAGAGAGCCCGGTTTTTGGGAATTGCAAGTGTAGTATTGTATGTGTATGTGTTCTGTTCCGTCTGTTCCAATGTCCCTGCTGCGTATCTGTTTGTGTGCGTAGGCGCGTTGTAATGCAGTGTTACGAATCGATACTGTGTTGTAGAGATTCCATCCGGTACTGATTGAAGTGTTCCTGAACGTTGCTCAAGCTAGAACGCGTTGTTTGATAGTTCTTCTGTGGAGCTAGGAAGTGTAACGAACCAACACGGCTCGATTGTGTGTTACGAGTCTCTATAATTGACTAAGTCGGTATCATAATCTGTGTTAAGATTAGTATCGGTAATGTTCTGAATACGAGTAGAGTAATAAGAAGGTTTGCGACAAGTTACTGTCAGTAGGCATTTCGGCTTGAAGTCGGCACACGATAATCTGTAGAGTGACAAGAAGAACTGCGTGGTGTATGCGTGTGAAGTTACCCAGAGCGCGTCTTGTGTATTGACTATTGATCCAAACTACTGCTCGACTACTATAGCAGGAATAGTCTAGAGTGTTGGATTCCAATACATTGATAGGCCTTGGTTGATCAGAACAACTACTGAGCCAAGACGCGCGAACAGACTGACGGTCGAATGAGGAGTTGGGAAAATAGTACAGGGCCTCTGTTTAACAGACCCCTACCACTCCCAAGGACCTGTTGGGAGTGATGGTTGGATGCACTCAGAAGATTGAGTTGATACTGCTAATCCTGCTTTGTACCAGCCCTCTTGATCTTTTCCTTTGTTTCTACTCCTTGATGATGCGATGAGGATTGAGCCTTGCGGAAAATATAAGACAGTGCTCTAGCTTTTCTAAAAAATTCACCGAAATTTCACTGGACCGAAATTTCACCAGACTGCCACTGGACTGCCACCGTAATTGTACCAGAATTGTACCGGAGTGAACTATAATTTTGTTTATAATTACTTCAAGTGAACATACATGAAGTAAGTAAGTGACACATAAACTCTCTTAACTAATAGAACTTTTTCTGAAGTTTAAGAAAAAACTCCACTAGTTCAGACAGTCTCTTTTCGGTTAGACTTTGTGCAGTGTATAGATATCTTTTCCACCGGAAAGATGGATCCTCTAAAAATAGAGATGTCTAGCTATAGAATGAGCTATCTCTCATACAAAGCTTCACATTACTCTGAAAGATCTATTTCGTTCTTCTATCGGAAAAACACTCGTTTACCGTAAGAACTGCAACTGTGAGCACTTTGACTGTAATTTCTTGATTTCTTGAAATTGACTGAATCAAGTTACTTCAAACTTTGTATGTTTGCAGTATGCTTTGAGCTGAATCTATCAAGCTTTGAATCACTTGATTTGGTTCAGTAGATTCTAAGATATACTTCTTCAGAGTAGACAGACTTGATGATGATGACTCAGAGAATCACAGAGTAGATAAATGTAAGTATTTGTATTAGATCATGTAGATGTACATTCCCACTGGCCTGATAGACATAGCTCAATGGTACTCAGAGGTGTAGGCTATAGAGTAGACCTCGCAACCTCAGTGATTGATACAGTGATGCCTCGGGGTTATGGGAGCGACTCAGGAATGATTGAAGAACACACCGCGACATTTTTCCTTTTAGCTTTTATAGGAATTGTGTGATGACTTGAATTAGAATTCAAATCAATCTCCTGAAATCTTTCGCCTAAAAAAAATTGATTGAGATATTCTCTCGATCAATCAACCGCCTTTTCACGACTTCCAAACAATCCGGCGTGATTGCATAATGACGCGTCAGGTCATTTATATTTTTACAATAGATAAACAGGTAAAAAATCATAGGCATAAGTCCCTATGGTCTTTGCGTCATGTATAGTCTTCAACGTAGATATCCAGGCCAAATGTGAAGGCTTGTGTTGCACCAACAGCTCCCCCTCAAGCCAAACACTTTGGCTCAAGTCTTTAACTTTAGTCTTCAATTATTTCCTGCAATCCAATCATGGATTTAAACCTGAATAGCTTGTTTCCATCCAATGCTTTAGTAAGCAAATCTGCACATTGTATATCAGTAGACACATAAGTCAACTGAATATCTTTACTAAGTAACTTCTCTCTTACATAGTGGTAATGAACCTCTATGTGTTTGGTTCTAGCATGATATACTGGATTCGCTGCAAGATGAAGAGAACTTGTATTATCTCCAAAGATCACTAGAGGCCTTGTGTATAAGCCTAGTTCTGAATATAAAAGCTTTAACCATATGGCTTCTTGAGTTGCATTTGCTAGTCCTCTGTACTCTGCTTCAGTAGATGATAGAGCTACTGTGGGTTGTTTCTTGGATGACCAAGAAATTGGTTTATCACCTGCAAAGCATATGTAACCAGATGTACTTCTCCTGTCATCCTTGCAACCTGCCCAATCTGCATCTGAATACACTTTAATATCAATGTCTGATGTATAAGGAAAGTACAAACCATGGTTCTGAGTTCCCTTTAGGTACTTTAAAATCTTCTTTGCTGCTTCTAGGTGAGGTATTCTTGGTTTATGCATAAATTGACTAAGCACGCTAACACCATATGATATATCAATCCTGGTTAAGGTAGCATAATTTAAACTACCTACCAAACTTTGGTAACCTGTAATATCTTTGAGTTCTTCTCCTTCATGTGCACTGAGTTTGTGGTTGACCTCCATAGGAATGTTTGAGACTTTAGCTTCCTGCAAATTAAACTTCTTGATCATGTCCTGAATGTACTTCTTCTGAGTAATATAGATACCTGAATTTGTATAGATCAATTCAAGTCCTAGGAAGTATTTCAATAATCCAAGATCATTGATCTTGAATTCCTTCATCATCTGTCCTTTGATATGTCTAATTCCCTGAACATCATTTCCTGTAATAATGATGTCATCAACATAGACACATAAATATATTACTTCTGTACTACTCCTCTTTATGAACAGAGAAGTGTCTGCTTTACTCATCACAAATCCTTGATCTTGGAGATATGTTGTCAACCTGTAATTCCATGCTCTAGGTGCCTGCTTTAAACCATACAGAGCCTTCTTTAATTTACAAACATGATTTACCTTATTGGGATTTTCATAGCCAGGTGGTTGTGCCATGTAGACTTCTTCAGATATCCATCCATTCAAGAATGCATTCTTTACATCCAATTGGTACAAGTTCCAATTCTTGGATGCAGCTACACTCACCATAACTCTGATAGTTGGCATCTTGGCCACCGGAGAAAATGTCTCCTCATAATCAATGCCTTGGGTTTGTGCAAAACCCTTGGCTACCAATCTAGCTTTGTACCTGTTTATTGTACCATCTGAATTCCTTTTGAGTTTGTAGATCCATCTGGATCCTATCACCTTCATGGAGTTCTTCTTGGGTACCAAGTCCCAAGTATCACTCTCCTTGAGAGCCTGCATTTCTTCATCCATTGCTTCCTTCCATTCTGGTTTAGTGATTGCTTCTTCAAATGAACCTGGTTCTTCATTTAATAGATCCTTTGCAAGGTATACAGAATGCTTAGTTACCAGTGAAGTGTCATACCCATACCTAATAGGTTTCTTCTTTTCTCTTTGAGATCTCCTCATAGCTTGAGTTGAGGATTCTGGATTATCTTCTAGTTGCTTCATCTTCATCTTCCCTTTGGATTTCTAGGCCTTGAACTCTTCAATGTTGATGGTGTCTTCATCATCTGAGCTTGTGTCCTCTTTCTGAATTGGTTCTTGCCTGATAAGCTTGGGAAAATCTTCTTCCATATCATAAGGTAGGCTAACCTTCCTGCACTCATTTTCATACCATGAATCATTTTCATCAAAGATGACATCTCTGCTTACCTTGAAGCCTTTGTTTGAGGGGTTGTAGAATCTGTACCCTTTCTGATTCAAATCATAACCAATGAAGATACACTTTTCAGCTTTAGGGTCTAGCTTTCCCCTTACCTGTGAAGGTATATGCACATATGCAATACAACCAAAGATTTTGCAATGATCCAGAGATGGTCTCTTACCATGCCAAGCCTCATAGGGTGTCATCCCATCAAGTGTCTTTGATGGCAACCTGTTAATTAAATACGTGGCAGTAGATACACTCTCTGCCCAAAGATAATTTGGCAACTTCTTTTCATTAAGCATAGACCTCGCTGTTTCTACAATGAGTCTATTCCTTCTTTCAGCTACCCCATTTTGTTCAGGTGAGTACCTTGTAGTAATCTCCCTCTTGATGCCTCTTTCCTGCAAGAAGTCTTCAAACTCATTTGAGAAGTATTCTCCTCCTCCATCTGACCTTAGCTTCTTCAAGTTTCTTCCTGTTTGATTTTCAATCAGTGCAAGATACTTCTTGAAACAATTAAACACTTCATCTTTATGTTTCATGAAGTACAAGACAGTCCACCTGCTATAGTCATCAATAAAGGACACATAGTACCTCGATCCAGATAAGGATGGCTCCTTGCTAGGTCCCCAAACATCTGTATGCACTAATTCCAGATAATCTTTATGCATGAAACTTTTCTTGGTATAGGGCAACCTGTGTGACTTACCGAATTGACAAGCCTCACACTTGTATATCATGTGTTGCTTGGATATATTAGGTATCCCAAGCACACATTGATCCCTGCATATTTGCTTTAAGGTCCTTTCACTAATGTGACCTAACCTCTTGTGCCATATTTCTAATTCCGATAACGTCTGATCCTTGTAATTGTACAGAGCAATGTTTTTGGTGTCTTCAAGTTCAAAAGTAAATAATCTACCTGATTTTTCTCCCTTTGCTATTTTTCTAAATCCATGTCTTGGATCCTCCACATATGCACCATGTTGAGTGAACCTGACCTGTAGACCTTTTTCCACAATCTGACCTACACTCATCAGATTCTTGGTGATTGTTGGAACATACAACACTCTGCTTAATAAATTCTGATTACCATCGCTTGTTTTGACATTGCCTACTTTAACAACTGAATGCTTAGTGTCATCACCTGTCTGCACTTGATGTTTGCCCGTGGGTTCTTCCAAATCAGAAAGTAGGGCAACATTTCCAGCTACATGGTTAGAGCAACCTGAATCAATATAGAATAAGTGATCATCATTGATACCTGACTTAGATGTCATGTTCATGATCAACAGAGAATCATCTTGCTCCTCTGCATAATTGTTGTAATCCTTTCTGTTTCTGTATCCTCCTTGATAATTGCCATTGTGATTGTAGTTGTTGTTATAATTATTGTTGTAGCCATGGTAGCCTTGAGATTGATTGAATCTGCCTCTGCCTTGAGAGTATCCTCCTCTAGAGTAGCCTCTTCCTCTCTGATTCTTATAATTTCTGTAGCACTCATCTGAGGTATGGTTAGACAAGCCACAGATATTGCATGGAGATTGATTGTAGGATCTCCCCCTACCTGACTTACCTCCTCTGCTCCTACCTCTAGATGATCTACCTCTCCCTGCATAGTTTGCTTGGGAGGTAGAACCTTCTTCATCAACCTTCTTGTTTTTACCTTTATCTTTAACCTTTTTATCAGTGTATAAGGCAGAGGAGTTGTTACCTTTTGATTGTTCTCCATTTTTTGTAAGCTTTGCTTCATGTGTGAAGAGTTGACCAATCAGGGTTGTTAGATCAGGTGCTTGGATGTCCATGTATAAATCCATTGCTGTGGTAAAGCTCTCCCACTTGTCATCAGCCTTTAGTCCATTGATTACCTGTCTGACTATTTGTTCCTCTTCAATCTCTTCTCCAATACTTGCCAGTTGATCTGCAATGTCTTTGACCCTAGTGACAAAATCTGAAACTGATTGTTTTGATTGCTTCCTAAGAGTGGTGAATTCAATCCATAGTTGATTCTTCCTGGCCCTTGTGTTGGAAGAAAAATAGTTTGACAAGATTTCCCACGTCTCTTGGGAAGTCTTACAATTCCTTACATGCGGTAAAAGAAAGTCAGATATAGAGTTAAGAAGGTAAGACCTTGCCAAAGCATCTTTTGCACACCATTGATTTAGCTTCTCATGTTCATCCTTCGTAGGTAGTCCTCTGGTCTTGAATGAGGGCAATTCCTCATCTCCTGATATGTATCCAAACAAGCTCCTTCCTTGTAGATAGGTCTTCATCCTTAGAGACCAAGCTTGGTAATTGTTCCTGTCCAATTTGTCAATGAAAGAAGGGAAACCATCACCCATGATTACCTTATTTGCTCTGATACCACTGTTGGGAGTGATGGTTGGATGCACTCAGAAGATTGAGTTGATACTGCTAATCCTGCTTTGTACCAGCCCTCTTGATCTTTTCCTTTGTTTCTACTCCTTGATGATGCGATGAGGATTGAGCCTTGCGGAAAATATAAGACAGTGCTCTAGCTTTTCTAAAAAATTCACCGAAATTTCACTGGACCGAAATTTCACCAGACTGCCACTGGACTGCCACCGTAATTGTACCAGAATTGTACCGGAGTGAACTATAATTTTGTTTATAATTACTTCAAGTGAACATACATGAAGTAAGTAAGTGACACATAAACTATCTTAACTAATAGAACTTTTTCTGAAGTTTAAGAAAAAACTCCACTAGTTCAGACAGTCTCTTTTCGGTTAGACTTTGTGCAGTGTATAGATATCTTTTCCACCGGAAAGATGGATCAGCTAAAAATAGAGATGTCTAGCTATAGAATGAGCTATCTCTCATACAAAGCTTCACATTACTCTGAAAGATCTATTTCGTTCTTCTACCGGAAAAACACTCGTTTACCGTAAGAACTGCAACTGTGAGCACTTTGACTGTAATTTCTTGATTTCTTGAAATTGACTGAATCAAGTTACTTCAAACTTTGTATGTTTGCAGTATGCTTTGAGCTGAATCTATCAAGCTTTGAATCACTTGATTTGGTTCAGTAGATTCTAAGATATACTTCTTCAGAGTAGACAGACTTGATGATGATGACTCAGAGAATCACAGAGTAGATAAATGTAAGTATTTGTATTAGATCATGTAGATGTACATTCCCACTGGCCTGATAGACATAGCTCAATGGTACTCAGAGGTGTAGGCTATAGAGTAGACCTCGCAACCTCAGTGATTGATACAGTGATGCCTCGGGGTTATGGGAGCGACTCAGGAATGATTGAAGAACACACCGCGACATTTTTCCTTTTAGCTTTTATAGGAATTGTGTGATGACTTGAATTAGAATTCAAATCAATCTCCTGAAATCTTTCGCCTAAAAAAAATTGATTGAGATATTCTCTCGATCAATCAACCGCCTTTTCACGACTTCCAAACAATCCGGCGTGATTGCATAATGACGCGTCAGGTCATTTATATTTTTACAATAGATAAACAGGTAAAAAATCATAGGCATAAGTCCCTATGGTCTTTGCGTCATGTATAGTCTTCAACGTAGATATCCAGGCCAAATGTGAAGGCTTGTGTTGCACCAACAGGACCCACGTGGCTAAGAGAACGATTGCGGTTAGAAGATTTGGAACCGGTTGAACTTGAAGCATTTGAATAGGAAGTAAAGTAACGACTAACCCATAATCAGTTTAACATTTGGTGCCGTCTATGGGAAAGTGGCAACTGTTTACCAGTCTCTGCGGTAAAGTAGCATTTGATTACGAGTTACTTGTGAGAAAGTGGCATTAGAGTGCTAGCGGTTTGTAAGAAGCAAACATCCAGTAACATTTGATTTACTGACAGTAGCAACAGACCCAGATTGTTGCAAACTGCTAAGATAGTATCACTGGGCAATGATACATGCCGGTCACTCGATCGGGCGAAACATATCCTAAGAACCGTAAGGCTGAAGCACGAAAATCACAAAAGATAGCCTCGGGAGAAGTAGGCATAACTAGATCTGACCCAGTGATCAAGAAAAGTGGGAACGTTACGACTGATTCCAGTCATATTCCGGCGGAACGATCAACACCTTTGGTACATTCTGATGCTACTTCGACCCAGCCTATCGAAGATATAGGGAGTGCAGAATGCATCAAAACACTGTTGGAACCTAGTTTAACAATATCAGATAAAGATTTAGAGTTATCTACGATCAGAAATACGTTAGAAAAATTCGGCAAAAGCAGTAAAACATGGCATTCTGGCACAATTTCGGTTCATTCCGGTGAGATTCCGGTGATAGAATCACCGATCGCTGGCAAAGGTTTAGCCTTTTTTGCGGAATCATCAGCTCAACCTTTGTGTTTGGAAGAAAGATTTCGGATATTAGACATCCAGAAGGAAGTAAACCTGTTCGAAACAGAGATCCAAAGCATCCTAAGTCGAAATAGCACACCGGAAAGCGCACCATCCGGCGATACAAGTCCAGTTAGTTCGACCAATCAATCCCGAGATACAGAAGGAAGCCCTGAAACATTCACAATGAGCGGGCAACAACAACAACAACAGCTAGGTCAGCCAAGGCCGCCTCCAACAGGAGTAACCTACACGAAATTCGGTGGATTCCTAGGAGATGACCCAGACGCTCATGTACGAACTTTTGAGATAAGTTATGCAGTTCTTAACCATCCACCAGATCAGGCGTATAAGGCCATTGTTTTTCAATCTACACTGGTCAATGAAGCAGTGAGATGGCTCACGGAATATGATATTAAGCATTTTGGTACTTACAATGCAGTACGAGATGCCTTTCTACAACGATTCAGACTAAAGAAGAATCTTGCTGAGATCTTTGATTATTTACAGAACAACCGACAGAAGGCAACTCAGACTGTCCAGGAATACGCTACTCTCTTCATAACACATTTATGGCAGATACCACAGGCACATGCTAATCTACCTGATGATGTCATCTCTCAATGGTTTATCAATGGACTAACCCCACAACTGAAGCAGATTATGATCATAAGATGTGTCGGAGCAATGACACTGGATGTAGTCATTGCAATGGCTCTACAGTTGGAATCCAAGGTTGGTGGATTTTCAGAAGACTTGGAATGGTTAAGGACAAACAAAAATATGACTGAAGATATAACCAGGCAAGTATACGCACCACGTGCAAAAATTCAGGGCATACAAGTGCCAATTGTGCACTAAATCAAGCGTTTTGCGCTATCTGCAACTCTGCCGGACACACCACCGGAAACTGTGTTTACAACGCCAGAATACAAGGGGCAGCAACAGTCAATGCAGTCATCCAAGAACAGGTACAGCCGACGAATTACTATGTGCCGCCGCAACTAAGAAACAATCAACCCCCAGGATATCAGAACTACCGAGGACAAAGGAACAACAATTATAATGCCAACCAATGGCAGAACGGACTACCACCGGAAAATCCCAATTTACCACCTCCACGCTGTCATTTTTGTGGCGAATTCGGCCACATTAGGAGGTTTTGCAAAGATGCAGTGGAATATGATCAAAAAAAGGAGCGCCAAAATCCAATGACCAACATGGTAAAAATCACACCGTTAGAGACACAGATTGCTACATTCCAGACCCGTTCCGGTAAACAACTTCAGCCAGCAGCAGAAATCTTTGAACCCCGGATACAAGAACAACATAGGATGTATAACAAGGCTAGTCACTGGACCACAACAGAACCATCAGTGTTCCCAGAACCTATTCCAGTGACTCAGGCTTCTTCGTCAGAGAACGGAACGGAACAAAAGAAGGCACCAGCCGAGTCATCATCATCAGTAGAGACAGCAGTAGACACTTCTGCGTCAGTAGAGACCACAAGTCCACAAGAGCAAGACAGCCAAGCTCAACAGGCCTGGAAAATTTTGTCCAAAGCATCCATCACTCTGCCTCTAGGCCAACTTTTGGCGTTAGTACCTGGAATCCGGCAACAATTTCAACAACATTTCAGCCCGGCACCCTCTTGCATTCCGGCAACCGCCGCAGTTCAACCGGAATCTGATTCTACGGTTGATCATGCAGTGCCCTTGATTACAGTATGGTATAAGAATCAGAAGATCACGCAGGTATTAATTGACGGAGGCTCCGGCGTAAACATTGCAACCGAAGCATTATGTAAAAAGCTAGGCTGGACCGAAATCGAACCAGTTCAATTCTTTGTCAGAATGGCTGATCAATCTAGAGTCCATCCCGTAGGACTTGTACGAAATGTACCCATTACTCTACAAGGTACGACTTTCAAAATGACTTTTGTTATACTAGATCTGCCCGAATCCACTTTGGATTACAACCTTCTTTTCGGCCGACCTTGGCTGAAGCATGCAAAGGTAATACAGGACTGTTCTGCGCAAGAGCTCACATTCAAGGATGCCAATCGTAAATATGTGGTAAAAATAGATGCTATACAACCCTGCGAACTTCACGCCAGACCCTATCTTGCTGAACCAGTTCATATGTTAGATGGACTATCAGATGATGAAGAAGAGCAATTTCTGAAGAGCAACGCCGATTTAATGTCTCTAGGAACTGTTGATCTACAGTCCGTCATCGATAACTGGAACTCTTCAGTTTGTGCAGTAGTAGCTATCACCGAAAAGTCTGACCAAGCAGATATTGAATTACAACCACTATTCAAGCCAACAGAGGATACAGAGAACCCGCAACAATTTTATGTCCGTGAAGACCAGCTGATTATGTACAATCTAGGAGACAAGGACCATCCTCGACCTGTAAAAATAAGGCAAAACTTACCGGAAATCTTTCAGGCTAATTTGATTCACCTTCTTCGCGAATTCTCAGACGTCTTTGCATGGGATTACAAAGACATGAAAGGATTAGATCCGCGCATTTATCAACACAGAGTTATGTTGAAACCTGAAGTTAAACCAAACAAACAACCCAGCTACCGGATGAATCCCAATTATGCATCACAGGTAAAAGCTGAACTTGACAGATTATTAAAAGTAGGGTTCATCGTACCAGTAGAGCATGCTAAATGGATCTCACCAATTGTGATTGTACCAAAGAAAAACAAGCAATTACGAATCTGTGTGGATTACCGGAAATTAAACACAGCAACAGTACCAGACCCGTTCCCGATCCCTTTTTTGGATACCATGCTTGATAGAGTCGCAGGTCATGAAATATATTCATTCTTAGATGGATATAGTGGTTACAATCAGGTTAGAATGGCTGAAGAAGATATACCAAAAACTGCTTTCATTACCAATTGGGGTGTCTTCGCCTGCATCGTAATGTGGTTCGGATTAAGAAATGCACCAAGCACATTTCAAAGATGTATTCAGGAGATATTTTCTCCTTATCTCACTTCATTCATGCAAGTATATCTTGACGACTTCTCAATCTTTGGGAAGATGATAGCACATTTAAGTCATTTACGATGTTGTTTTCAGAAGTGTAGAGAATATAGACTCTGTCTTAACCCAAACAAATCCGTGTTTGCGGTTTCGTGTGGCAAACTACTTGGGCATATTGTATCTGCTCAAGGTATCCGAGTAGACCCAGATAAGATTTCGGCAATTTTAGAAGCCCTGGTACCCGCAACTCCAAAATAAGTAATGCGTTTTATGGGTCAAATACGGTGGCATGGCAGACACTTACGGTGGCTTGCTCACCTAGCAGTACCACTAAACAGGCTAATCACAAAAACTCCCCGACAGTTTGAATGGACTGAAGAATGCCAAACTACATTTGATCGGCTCAAGTATCTCCTGACGCAAGCCCCAATTTTACAACCACCGGACTGGGACAATCCGTTCCATGTTTTTGTCGACGCTTCAGATATTGCAATTGGCAGTATTCTGATGCAGCAAACAGATAAGTGGTTTCGCCCTGTTTATTACGCCAGTAGAAGGCTTGCACCGGCAGAAAAGAACTATTCCACTACTGAAAGAGAATGTCTAGGATTGATTTACTCAATCAAAAAGTTCAGACATTATCTACTAGGCCGGAAGTTTACCTTTCATGTGGACCATGCTGCCCTTGTTTATCTAGTAAGACAGCAGCATTTAGGTGGACGATTAGCACGATGGGTGCTACTTTTACAAGAATTCGACTATGACGTCATTCACCGACCCAGAAATGCACATGCCCTAGCAGATTTCTTATCTCGCCTGGATTCCGGTGAAGCTCCGGTAGGCATAGATGACACGACTCCTGCGATTTATAATGCTGAACCACTATCCGATGAGACGGCCAACCTACATGCACCATCTACATACTATGATCAGATTCTAACTTTTCTCACCGAAGGACGCTTTCCAGCCGAGACTGCCAAGGCAGTTCGAAAAAAAATTACAGTCTTTAGTCGCCGATTCCGGATAGTTGCTGGAGAACTATATTATGCAGATCATACCGGAATCCTACTTCGCTGTATTCCACCACATGAGGTTAATTCAGTTATCACTTTGGCTCACTCAATTCCTTCCGGTGGCCATTTTGCAGTAGACTTAACTCACCGGAAAATTCTGCAAGGAGGTCTCTGGTGGCCAACGATGTACAGAGATGTCGCACAGTTTGTTAAACAATGTGATACTTGTCAAAGAACTGGTCAGCCTTTACAACGGCATCTTTTTCCTCTGCAACCCATCTTACCATTAGAACCTTTCCAGAAATGGGCTCTAGATTTTATCGGGCCAATTACACCTCCAGCCGTATCCAGTAACAATCAATACATACTGACTTGCACAGACTACGCAACTAGGTGGGTAGAAGCCTGGGCTTTACGGTCCGCTACAACGGTTACGGTAGCAAAATGCCTACTCACGGATGTCTTCCCACGATTTGGCTTACCCCTGGAAATTGTCTCAGATCAAGGCACTCATTTTGTAAACAATCTAATGAAGGCCCTTACACAATCATTCCAGGTCACACATAAATCATTAGGAAAAAAGGTGAACCCTGCATGGGCCTTGTAAGGATTCCTAATTTTAAGGAATTAAAATGACTAATCAAGGTGATTATGAGATTTGGAAATACCACTAGTGGTATTGTCAATTAAAATAAAGAATAAAAAAGAACCCTCTTTCAACAAAAAATTCGTGTGGATTCTAAGCCATTAGATTAGTTTTTTGTATGGCCATGATCAAATAGGAAAAGAAAGGCACTTGATGACAAAATAAGACCACACTCTCTGTCAAAAAAAGACAAAAGAGCAAACTCCCACGCGAAGAAAGAGAAGAAAAAATCGCGAAATCGCCTATTAACAGCCGTCCGATCGGATTTGATTTTGAGGGTGGAGATTGAGAGCCAGTCTACTGTCACTAAAAGACAAAATAGCTCCATGGACTGTCACTAAAAGACAAAACCACGAAAATTCGTGGGAAGAGAGAGAAATATTTTGGGGTCCGCGTAGCTTTTTGACCATTAGATGTTAGAGAGGATGGATGGTTGGGATTGAATAGGATTGAATCCATCTAAGGATCAAATCTAATCCATTCATTTTTCTCAATATCCAATGGCCCAAATTCAAGGCGCCTTTTTTCTTTTGGGAGCAACCACATCCATTAGATCTAAGCAACATCTAAGGGCTATAATTTAAAGTAGCCCATTTCTTAAGAACTAATCTTAGCCATTGAACCTTGAAGGGCATCCAAGGGTTGAGTTTGAATCTCATGACTTTCAAAAACTACCTGAGGAACAAAACCACGAATTTTAGCTTCTTTATGTGGTTTTGACTAGCCCAAACCAAGAGAAGCCTATGCCTAGCCTAGTTGATTAAGAGCCTAGACTGTGGCCACCACCCTCTTCTCATTGGTCCATCACTAATGACTCTTTCAGCTAAAAGGCCCATGCAGGGTTCACCTTTTTTCCTAATGTTTAGCTCTCCTTATTATCCACGTGCCAATGGATTGGCCGAAAGTACAAACAAATCACTGTTGAATATCCTCCGGAAATTGATCATGGAAGCACCGGAAAGATGGGATCAACTACTACCTGCAGTATTATGGGCATACCGGACTACATATAAGGTAACAACAGGCTTGACACCTTTCAAACTAGCTTATGGCTTAGAAGCAATAGCACCCATGGAAATAGTCATCCCAAGTCTGCGTGTAGCAATCACTCAGAAGATGCTACCGGAATATTCGCTGACAGCACGAATGGACGCACTCAGAGAACTTGATGAGCACCGATGGCTCAGTTTTTTAACTATGCGCGAAGTACAACTAAGGCAAGCCAAGACACACGATCGATATTTGAAGACTCCAATCTTTTCGGTAGGCCAGCTTGTACTCTTCTATAACGCAAAATCGGATAGAGCAGCAGGAAAATTCAAACTACGATGGTTCGGCCCTTTCAAGATCTCAGAACAAATCGGTCCGGCAACTTTTCGGTTGACTACGTTGATCGGAAATCCACTTCCAAAGGTAATCAATGGGTCGAAGCTGCGGCCGTATTATCCCACTACTAGTACACATTAAATTATTCGGCGGCGAACCGCGTTTTGTATAAATTTTTGCGTTTTTCTTTTTCTCCCTTTTTAGTCGTGTTTTGTACAAATCTTTATGTTACCAGCCACCCCTCCCTACCGGTCACTCAAGTACGCACGCCACTATGCAAACAGTATCATTCCTGCACCGCACAATGATACCCACCCCCCCCCTTCCCACCCCCACCGTGTTCTCCTTATTTAACCCCCTCGGTTGCGCCAAAAATGCTATTGTGTTCTCGAGATTATACGTATTATCCCTGTCCCCTGTGTTGACTGTAAGTGTGCTCGTGAACACCATGGAAGCGCTAGCCAACTACGCTGCTTTCCGTGATGGTATCCCTACAGACGTAGGCGAATATCTGCGTTGTAGAGGGTTGGCCAACTTCGCTGAATTGCCTTGGCACTCAGTGGAAGCCCATCCCTTCTCCGCGTAGATCATCCACGCCATCGCCCAATTCCCCATCACCGAACGATAGTGGGTCTTCCCTTCCCTCCCATATAGAACCATCATCACCTTCCAAGCCTTCTCTGCAGCCTACCGCCTCACCCCGCAAGGCCGCGAAAATGGCCCTAGCATCCCTGTCGCTCGCATGACCGAACTCTTCCCCCGCTCCTCATCAAACGAATATGCCATTCTCTGCCGCCCGGAACCCGAACGATCCGCTCTACAGTTCCTCGTAGCAATCCTCAACCTGCAAAAACGAACATACGGCATCTCTCGCCCCTTCTATTCCGCCTTGGAGTTAGCCGCCCGCGAACCCGTGAACTTTGCCTCTTACTTCTTCCAACGAATTCATAAGGAATGCGTAGCTATAGTAAAGCAACTCCAAAAGGGCACCTCTCCGCGCTCTCGCCTTCCCCACATCATCTCATTCCTCTTCCCAACCATTCTCGCCGCACAACCCCCACCCACAGGCCCAGCACTTAGGCACGAAGAATCAGCACAACCGCTCAATGAAACTGAAGAAGAAGACGAAGAGATCAATCAACTCTTCCGCACTAAGCGAATCCGGATCAGCTCTTCAGAAAGCGAAATCCAAGGATCCGCCGGAAAGAAACAAGACACCGAAGAGGACAAACAAGAAGAAACATACCACGACACCGCCACTCCAATACACAACGACACCTCGACGGAGCAACAAGACCAGCAAAACCAAGCAGAGACAGAGATAGTGTCCACCGAAAAGGAATCCGAGCATCAACAGGCCGAACCGGAATCCGCCACAAAAGCACTGGATAAACTCATCGCAGCCATCAATCATACAGAAACCGAACGACAGACAGTTGCCAAGGTAACCACGACTAACACTGTTCTTCCCACACCACCTGTCAACCCCGACCTCCCACCGGAATCACCCCGCCAACCCAGTTCTGAACCTACACCATCCTCCTCTTCCTCCCCTAACTACTCTCCGCCAAACTCCCAGAACCTACTCACCGATACGTCCTCTCAGCCTCGTCAACC
Source organism: Ceratopteris richardii (assembly GCA_020310875.1). Lineage (NCBI taxonomy): Eukaryota > Viridiplantae > Streptophyta > Polypodiopsida > Polypodiales > Pteridaceae > Ceratopteris > Ceratopteris richardii. Next base: position 52,321,946 of record CM035420.1, on the reverse strand, counting down.
ACCACCACCACACAACATATTTTCGGAACTAGCCTCCATGGGGCAGTTCCTCATGCATTTATCACACCAGCTGCCAGCATAGTTTAAGGAAGCCACGGACAATCTGAAGGCAGAATACCAATATAAGGTCGACGTCCTGGAAGCTGGCATCACCCCCCTCCAGGAAGAAATCGAAGCCATAAAGACTGAGAATCATCAGCTACAGACACAGTTAGCAGAACTCCAAGCAAAATTTTCGGCAGAACAGACTTTAGTACAGCAAAGAGATGCAGCCCTCGAGCAAGTTGCAGCCAAAGAACGACTACTACACGCCGCACATGAAGAAATCCGAGCCCTGAAGACCACCCTCCACGAACACGAAGATATCAACGCCTCTCTCGAAGAGTTGGTCGCAGAAACAAAGATTCAATTGCAAGAGACCATCAAGAAGAATCAGGACCAACAGAAAGAAGCCGAACAAGTCCAAGAACAGTTACGACGAGCCCAAGAATGCGCAGATGAGGTTAACAGTATCCTAAAATGCCAATTGATACGGGAAGGCCAATACCTAAAGGATATCGACAAGACGCGCAGAGAACGAGATGCGTTTCGGAAAACTCTCGATTTCCAAACCGAGCAGTTTGAACGCCTAGACAACCAAGTGCGCAACCAGAAGGAGTGTATTACAGAGATGCAGACCAAACTGACCGAAATGCAGACAGCTCGAGATGCAGCATTAGCTAACGAATTTTACTTACAAGAAGCTTTCCTTCAAACCCAAACCGAAATTTTGTTAAATCAAGCCATAGCCCTTAGTGCAGTAAGAACTGATGCCCAATTACTAGAACCCACCACCTTAGTACAGATGTTAGAAACCCTCAAAAAGAAAATTACTCGAACATTTAGGCTCGCCCGAAGTATGTACTTAGAAGGTCTAGTATCCGAACCATAGGAACCTGCGGGTTCAAGTCCACCGTGCGTGCCAAGTGTTAGACGGCCGCCAGACAAGGACAATTGTACTTAGACAGAGGGCTTTAATGAAGAAAGAACCCTTCGGGAAATGCGTGGTAAAGAAAGATTCACGCAAACCTTGTAACAGATTTCTATTTAAAGCAATGAAAGGAAAGCGGTAGAGAGCCCGGTTTTTGGGAATTGCAAGTGTAGTATTGTATGTGTATGTGTTCTGTTCCGTCTGTTCCAATATCCCTGCTGCGTATCTATTTGTGTGCGTAGGCGCGTTGTAATGCAGTGTTACGAATCGATACTGTGTTGTAGAGATTCCGTCCGGTACTGATTGAAGTGTTCCTAAACGTTGCTCAAGCTAGAACGCGTTGTTTGATAGTTCTTCTGTGGAGCTAGGAAGTGTAACGAACCAACACGGTTCGATTGTGTGTTACGAGTCTCTATAATTGACTGAGTCGGTATCATAATCTGTGTTAAGATTAGTATCGGTAATGTTCTGAATACGAGTAGAGTAATAAGAAGGTTTGCGACAAGTTACTATCAGTAGGCATTTCGGCTTGAAGTCGGCACACGATAATCTGTAGAGTGACAAGAAGAACTGCGTGGTGTATGCATGTGAAGTTACCCAGAGCGCGTCTTGTGTATTGACTGTTGATCCGAACTACTGCTCGACTACTATAGCAGGAATAGTCTGGAGTGTTGGATTACAATACATTGATAGGCCTTGGTTGATCAGAACAACTACTGAGCCAAGACGCGCAAACAGACTGACGGTCGAATGAGGAGTTGGGAAAATAGTACAGGGCCTCTGTTTAACAGACCCCTACCACTCCCAAGGACCCACGTGGCTAAGAGAACGATTGCGGTTAGAAGATTTGGAACCGGTTGAACTTGAAGCATTTGAATAGGAAGTAAAGTAACGACTAACCCATAATCAGTTTAACACCAGGCATATGTAAACATTATATGCATATGAATTTGTTCATCATGCATGTATATATACATATGCTTTTCCCATGCACATATACCTAATTCATATGCTTGTACACAAACATTAACTCTAATAGGCATGCTCATTAATCATTATATACTTCTAAACACTTACATTTATACTGATTATGCATTTATGCACTTCAATTATACTCTCTTTTATATGCATACATGCATTTCTTGACCATATGCATGCACATATGCACGTGCATTACTCAATTAGATGCATTAATATGCATACATTCATACTTAAATATACTTACACACATGCATCTAAGCCCACCATGCTCATGCATACACCCCATCACTCATATGCATATGCATAAATATCTATACCTATGTACTTACATATATGCTTCATACATGTGCTTACACATTCACTATCACATGCATTCCCACACTCTATCACATGCATGCATACATTAGCTTACTTATGCATATGCATCTAATTCATTTCTCTGTATATATGTTTCTATCTCTTTTGCATTCATATTTTCACATGCATCTAATATCATACATGCATTCTCATACTCTACATTCATACATGCTCATGCATTAACTCACATACATACATTCATACATGTATTCATGCACACATGCATTAATTTTATATACACATGGATTTCTATTTATCTCTCTCTCTCTCTCGTTCTCTCTCTCGTTCTCTCTCTCTCTCTCTATCTATCTCTATCATCATGCGTTGTTGTGTAAGAACCTAGGTCTCTCTCTCTCTCTACCATCGACCACCATTTCTCTGTGTGTGTTAACACCAGTTTGCCACTGAATCATATCTCTCTCTGCATCTTTTTGTAGTGCATAAGTCAAAATGGCCACTGAGTGCCTTAATCATCTCTCTATCTCCTGTGTAGAACGTGTTATCACCTGCTAGACTATACATGTGCACGTCAGTACTGTGCCACACTTGTTCTTTCTCTCTCTCTCTCTCATCCTATCACGGATGTACCTGCAGAGAGAAAAGCATTAGGAAAAGAACATATCTCCTCATATATATATATATATATATATATATATATATATATATATATATATATATATATATATATATATATATATATATATATATATGTGTGTGTACAAGGACCTACAAACACATGCATATTAACAACTTGAGTTAACCCACATACTTCACCTTATTTCTCATGCACACTCACACATACACTCACTTCAGCATGCACACGCTTTCAGATTACTTATACTCATATTTAATTTTAATCGTAAAAGATATATTAATCACTTGTTTATTTAATTATTAAATACTTATTCTTCGAGGTCTCATTGGGTCAAGATAACACCTCTGATGAGTCTAGAAAGTCGTTAGTTCAATTCAACTTGTTAAGTTATATATTCAATATATATTAATTAACCATATAGATATATATAAATATATAATAAATATATATATCTTACTTATCCATATAATAACTATATTAATATATATTACTTATTTATATATTGTTAATATTTATTAACCAGATATATATAAGTATTAGCCTATATATTTGTTAATGTTCCTATAAACATATATAAACACATAGGGTTAGCAGACATGCACTTAGGTTCATAGCCTTATCTAAACTCATAAAACATTAGGGTATATAATCACATAGTTATCTACAATTTATGGAGCACATCAGAGACTACCCATGCACTCACAAATAAACACTCACATATATGTGCATATATATATATACATATGGACCTATGATTTTCTCTCTTTGCATGGAGATGCTTTAGAAACATGCATAACAAATTACACATATACATGCGGTTGAATTCTCACATACACTAAGGGTTCGTGCAAATATATATAAGCAAACACTTAGGGTGGAACTCACACAACACATAAATAGACATACTTATCCATTCACATAGATACATTCATAAACATGATTGCACATAAATATTTAGCAACATAAAAAACATTTGCGTAGACACACATAGGCATACAAAAGTAGGAACTTAATTGGACATACATAGATATATACCTATCTTTCACATCTACATGAATTCACACATGCATAATCACAAGCATATAGATCCATAAACAATACAATACATTGTTACCCTTGTATTCAACATCAATGCCCATGCATACATACACATAAGCATGCTTATAAACTACTTATTCATAAGGCTTGATTTTATTCAACTACATTTAACTTCATAAACTTAAGGATTTCAGATAATGAGATCTTCACTTAATCTAGTTCTTCATGGTTTCGCTGCCTGCATGTACTTAAAAGAAATTAGTCAAGACAAAGAAATTAATAAAAAAGATTTGAGAAAGGTAAAAGTTAACCATCTTGAAATCAAAATGTTTTTATTTTTCTGCATGTTAATTTGGATAAGGAAATCTCTCCGACAGCACGCATGCATTTTTCCACCAGCTATCTGTGTCAAAGTTTGGTCGAGATGCTTTTACCTACATGTCCTCTCTCTCTCTCTCTCTCCCTCTCTCTCTCTCTGTCTCTCTCTCTCCCCTCTCTTGATGCTGCACATATATGCATCTGTCCACTATCTCTCTATGTTGATGTTTGCTCGAGATGCCTTTATCTTTAGCTCCTCTGTGTGTGTGTGTGTGTGATACACTCCTTGTGCGATCAGGCTTTATAGTGTCTCTCTATACATCTTTTTCTCTGATGCAATAACTTCTATCAATCTATGCTACAATGTCGATTTCATCCATCTCCAACTTATCTCCTTCAACCAAGCAAGTACCTACCCTTTTTACAATCAAAGCATCTTGTGGTTCATCTTTTTGTGTTTGCCTTCGATCTGCCAATCCGTTGATCTGCTCTCTAGAATCCCTTGTGTACTTCTCTCTTCATCTTGTTCTTCTCTCTCTCTCTCTCTTTATCTCTCTCTCTCTCTCGTGTGGATTCTTCATTGAATCTCTACAACAATGTTGAATACCCATAAGGCTCTCTCTATCTCTCTCTGTGCTCAATCTACACATTAACTTTTTTGTCAGCACAAAAACCATTGTTCTTCTTTCCCTCCAAGCTCTCTTTGTGAATGCAATCGATTGTGCATCAAATGGAGCCTCAATCTCTGATCTCTCTTGATTTTTTCCACACTCCCATGCATCATCAGAATCCTTGTAGAAGTCTCTCTCTCTCTATGTTCTCTCTCTCCCTCTCCCTCTCTCTCTCTCTCAGTGCTACATGCATATCGCTTTTGTCTCCTGATTTTGAGCACCTACAACAAGTCTCTCTCTCTCTCTCTCTCTCTCTCTCTCTCTCTCTCTCTCTCTCTCTCTCTCTCTCTCTCTCTCTCCTTTATCTCTCTCTATCTTTCTCTAATGAGTTGTGACATCTATATGTGTCATCATTAATGTCACATGAGACATGTTACATCATACTTGTAACATGTGTGTATGTGACATGTGTATGATATGTGTCATGTAACATGTGTATATATCATATGGCATATGTGTATATGTCATCATTTATTTGACATGTCACATGTGAAAATGTGCATGATTATTATCTATGTATGTAATATGTATATGTATGTAATATGTATATGTATGTGACATGTATGAGGTGTGTATGACATGTCACATGTATGCATTGTCTTATGTGTATGCGTCATGACTCATGTGTATGTACTATGTGCATTTTGAGATGTGTGTATGTGACATGTGACATATATGTGGCATGTGCATTGTATATGTGTCATTTGTGTGTGCATTGTGCATTTTGTATGTGATATATGCAATGACATTTGTGATTGATCATTGTTGACATATGTGTATGTGGCATGTGAATTGTGTGTGCATTGTGCATTGTGTATGTGATATGTGTGCAATGACATATGTGATTGATCATCGTTAACATGTGTGTATGTGGCATGTGAATTGTGTATAGGTTAGAGGAAATAAATGGCATATGGATGTAGAGGTGGGATTGGTTCCATCACCCTATAGATAGGTTAAACAATCTACTACACTATTTATGGAGATCCATGGAATAGTCATTGGATATGGAGTTCATGGAAGCTCAAAATGGATCTTTTAATGTAGAGCTACATGGGAAGATAGAGATTCAGCTCACTCAATTCCACAATAATGAAGGAATTTTTGGTAGAGACACTGCTTGACAAGCATACAATTGATGCATGTGACTTTATGGAAGAGATATATTGCTCAAGTCCTTATTTCTTAATGATCAACTCTTTAGTTGATTAAATATTTCTCTTTTCTCTTTTGAATGATGCAGGCACACTTAGCCATTCACATACTTCCATAAGATTTTAGTGCCAGTACTTGTGAAAGAAATTGTAGTACATGTGCCCTCTTCTGTTGGAGAATTCCTCTCCTATTCGCAGCGGAATGTGTAGAAGACCTTCTCAGGATCAAGACTCTTGCCAACAGTAGAATCTTCAAATGAAAATTGGTACCAATTGAAAACTTCAATGAACTTGAAACTTTGGTCACTCAAACTGTACACCTATATCTTTCAAATGAGCTATCAAACACTCAATTTGGAGTAGAGGTTGGTTGGAAACTGTTTGATACAAGACAGGCTACCTGTCCACTCAGTTAGGCTGAAAACTGGACTTCACTAAAACATGACTACCTCACAGAGCATAACGAATTTCATAAAACTATTTTAGAAAGAGGAAGTACTCAAGATAATCTTTCCAAAGAATATTTAGACACTAAAATTGGATACATATATTGAGAGATATGACTCTCACAAGTAGACTACCCAAAAATGGGTGTGCGGCTGGACATACTCTATGAGAGTGAACTGAACGAAATGACTCAAACCAAATGAACTAGCTACAAGGGGACTTCCACGCCTTCTTCCTCTGTTCTTGAGTGTTCTCCCTTGCCTCTTTTATAGCCAAGTGACCAAAATCTCTCATGATGAGTTTGAGAGCTCTTCTCCATCATTTTCCACTACTTTGGATAGCCACTCCTCTTACAGTTCAGTTTTTGGATTTGATTCTCTTTTGATTGATTCTCTTTTGGCCTCCACTACTTGCTGAAGTAAATGCTTCCATTTTTCATTTTTGTATTTTTCTTCTATTTGAAGAAAATCCTTTTTGCAAAAATATATATGACCTTACTTCTTTATTTTTAACACTCCCCCTCAAGCTCACATGTGAGCTTGCACCTTCAGCCATATCCTGCAAGTTGATGTCGTCCTTGAACCTCTTTAGCTTAGAAGCATCTAGGGACTTTGTAAGCATGTCTGCAACTTGGTCATTAGTTCCAATGAACTTTATATCCACATCCTTGCTCAAAACTTTTTCTCGAACATAATGATAATGCACTGTTAGTATATGATCAATGTCTACCCCTCATGATTGTATGCACATTTTGTAAGGCCCCCTTTATGAGGAGAAGCCAAGCGTGCATTACCCAATTGATGGGAATCCCAACTTGAATGTTGGATGAAGGTCATATTGGACCATGTAAGATATTATAAGGAAAGGGAGTTACCAGGGTCCCCAATTGTGGGGTCCGGGGCAGCGGTGAGCAGCCCCGGCTGGGGGGTCCAAGGGGGCCAGCGGGCCCCCTGGCTGGGGGGTCCCAGGGGGCCAGCGGGCCCCCTGGTGGGGGTCCGGGGGCAGCGCCCCCGGCGCGACGGTAAAGGGAATATTCCATGGAATATTCCCTGTCGGAGTCAGAAATCATTTATATTTGTTAGGTCGGTTCAACCAGTCTAAGCCGTGTATGGCAATTACGCGGGCGGTGGCCGCCCACGCTCTACCGCCCATGTATTGCCGTCCATGGCAGGACACCCATGATCCTATATATACATGACTTCTGCACTACCTAAGACACCCGAGTTGAGCCAGCATACCTCTACCTTGTATCTCCCTATCTAGAGTTGTCTAGATCACCATTTAAGCTCTACCTTGAGAGCGCACGGGTGGACAACACCATCATCTTTGTACTTGCTGCTAGTAGAAAATTGTTGAGATTCTCCTATATCTGTTATCTTCTCTGTTATTGCTCCTGTGTTATATTGCGTAACTATTGTCTTACATGGTATCAGAGCTGTAAGGTTCGAATAGCTTGAGAAGTATCATTATTTTAGCCTACTAGCAGACTAGAATATCAGTAGATTATTCGAGTGATTACATGATGGCTTCATCGTCGAACAATAGTCTTGGTGCTTCAGCTAATGTTAATGCTGCACCTATTCGAATTCGTCCACCTGCATTCACTGAAGGGAAGCTGGATGGAACCAACTATACACTCTGGAAGTTCAAAATTTCTGCAATTTTGGACTCCTATGAATTACTTGACACTGTCATGGGACCGATGGGATTGGATCCAGAGCCTATACCAGTTGAAGATCCAGCAAATTCAAGATTGATGATTCAGCCAGATCCTGATCTTCTACGAGCTTGGAAGAGGCGGAATGCTGATGCATTATGTGCGATTGTCACTAGTGTAAGTGATTCTGTGCTTACTTTAGTTCAACATACTACTAAAGCACATGAGGCTTGGGGCATATTGGCTCGACAATATGAGACCAAGAACCACACTAGGATACAGAATTTAGAAAATCAGTTGGCAAATGAAAAGCATTCTGATTCTGAAAAGGCTGAAGATTTTATCAAACGGATAAAGCATCTTCAAGATCAATTGGCTGCAGTTGGTGTTGTTATAACACCAGAAGAGCTGGCTCGAAGATCTGTACGTGTTCTTCCAGCAAAGTATGATGGATTAGTAACAGCCCTTAACACTCAGGTAAGGCCAACTCCTCTTACATTTGAAGAGTTTTGTGCCATGCTTTTAGAAGAAGAGATGCGGCTGAAGAATCGGCAAAGTACAACTGATGCTGCATTCTCAGCAAATGCAAAAGGTAAAGGCTCTTCAGAGGGATCAAAGAAGAAGCCAAAGAAGAAAAAGTTCACAGGAAGTTGCTTCTATTGTGAAAAGAAAGGCCATGCCATCAAGGATTGCAGAAAGAAGCAAGCTGATGAACGGAATGGGACTGTAAAATCATCATGGAAGAACAAAGAGTCTGCAAACAACACAGAGCTGGAACTTTGGGTAGCTATTGAAGAGGTATGTTCATCTGCTCAAGCTCGTGTTGATGAGCCATGGATTTTAGATAGTGGAGCATCTCGCCATATGACTAGTAAAAAGGATTGGTATAGTTCCCTAGTGCCTCTGCGGGAATCCATCAATGTAGTGGTGGGAAATGACTCCAAGTGTCCAGCTGAAGGAACTGGAACCATCTCTTTTATCACTTCTCCAGGTGTTGAGAAAAAGCTATCCGATGTTCTCTATGTACCTACACTCAAAAGAAATTTGTTGTCAGTTTCTGCAATAACAGATCGTGGACTCGAAGTTCACTTCAATAAGAGTGGTGCGGAAATCATGGATTCATCAGGTAATGTTGTAGGTAAAGGCATACGACGGGATAACTTGTATGAGTTAAGTGCTTTAACTGCTACAGAAGATAAAGATGTAAGCAGGTTATGGCACCGACGATTTGGGCATCTCGGATTTGCAGTTTTGAAGGAGATGCAACGAACAGGGATGGTTGCTCATATGCCTGCATTTTCAGAGTTGCAGGAACCTTGTGAAGCTTGTATGATGGGCAAGCAACAACGAAAGGCATTTCCAAGAGAGACCAGCAATCGATCTCAAGCTCCTCTAGAGTTGGTACATGCTGATCTCTGCGGTAAAATGTCTACACCTGCTTTAGGAGGATCTTTCTACTTCTTGCTGTTAGTCGACGATTATAGTAGAAAGATGTGGGTTTATTTCATTCGAGAGAAGGCTGATGCTTTTGAAAAATTTAAAACGTGGCATAAGTATGTAGAAAATGAATCAGGAAGGAAACTAAAGAAATTTAGAACAGATAGAGGAGGTGAATTCTTGTCAACAGAATTCAACAATTACTGTAAGGAGCATGGTGTGAAAAGGCAACTTACCACAGCTCATACACCCCAACAAAATGGCGTTGTTGAGCGCAGGAACAGGACAGTAGTTGAAATGGCTCGTTGTATGTTGAAGGCTCAAGACATGCCTGATTCATTCTGGGCAGAAGCAGTCAATACAGCAGTCTACATCCTCAATCGAAGCTACACAAAAGCACTGAAGGGGATGACTCCTCAAGAAGCATATTCTGGTAAAAAGCCTTCAGTTTTGCATTTCAGAATTTTTGGTTGTTTCTGTTATGCACATATTCCTGATTCAACAAGATCAAAGTTGGATTCAAAAAGCAAAAAGTGTGTCTTCCTAGGATATAGTGAAGAGTCTAAAGCATACAGGTTATGGGATCCTGAGGCAAGGAAGATTTTTGTCAGCCGAGATGTGGTGTTTGATGAACGACCACACTTAGTAGAAGATAAAGGTAAATCTACTATCTCATCAAGCGGAGAAATATCTCACCTTGTGCCTATCAAAAGACAGGTTAAAGTTGAGGAGGAGGAAACATCTGATGGAGAAATTTCCTCAATAAAAAGCCAACCAGTTGTAGCTGCACAGCGTAAGCCACTACCGAAGTGGGCACAACAGCTCTTTGATGATCTTAATCCACATGTAGATGTACCAGAATCATCATCGGATGGATTACGAAGATCAAAGAGAATAGAGGAGCAAAGAAGAGCCTCAGAACACATTGTTAACATGGCTCTAATGGCAGATATCATGGGTTCGATAAAGGAACCTACCACCATTGAAGAAGCCATTGATGATCCAGATTGGAGAGCGGCAATGCAGTCTGAGTATGATAGTATACTCAAAAATGATACATGGGATCTAGTCGACTTGCCGCCAAAGAAGAAGGTAATAGGTACTAAATGGATTTGGAAAGCTAAGTATAAAGCTGATGGAACATTAGAAAAGTATAAGGCACGATTAGTTGCACAGGGTTTTTCACAGATTGAAGGATTTGATGTTCAAGAAACTTTTGCACCAACAGCACGCATGACAACTATTCGGACGGTACTTGCAGTAGCTGCACAAAAGTCTTGGCCTATTTTCCAGATGGATGTCAAATCTGCATTTTTGAATGGTCACCTCAAGGAGGAGGTATATGTATCTCAACCACCAGGTTTTGAGGTGCCCAATTCAGAAAATAAAGTTTGCAGGTTGAAGAAAGCTTTGTATGGACTTAAGCAAGCTCCACGGGCTTGGTACCAACGAATAGATCATTTTTTCAAAAATATGGGTTTTGAAAGAAGTACTTCTGATGCTAACTTGTATGTAACGAAAAGGGATAGCAAGCTAGTTGTTGTCATTGTATATGTAGATGATTTGATCATTACAGGAGATCATCAGGAACTCATCAATCAAACTCGGATCAGCTTGGGAACTGAGTTTGAAATGACAGACTTAGGTCTACTCCATTTTTGTCTGGGAATTGAAGTATGGCAAAGGAAGGATGGCATTTTCATCTCACAACAAAAATATTCCAAAGAAATTCTCAAGGCATTTGGAATGATGGACTGCAAACCAACTAGCACACCTATGGAGGTAAATCATAAGCTATCTATGGATGATAACATGCCTGATGTAGATGCTAAGAAGTATAGGAAGCTCGTTGGAAGTCTTATTTTTCTGTGCAACACTAGACCAGACATTTGCTATGCTGTTGGAGTGTTAAGCAGGTTTTCCAACAAACCTAAGGAGAGTCACTGGAATGCTGGAATGCGAATTCTAAGGTACATTGCAGGAACCTTGGATTTTGGTATTTTGTATACCACAGGTGATACACTCCAAGGATATTGTGATTCAGATTGGGCTGGAGATTGTGATTCTAGAAAATCAGTTTCTGGATATTGTTTCTCACTTGGTTCAGGAATATTTTCTTGGGTAAGTAGGAAGCAACCAACTCTCGCACTCTCCTCCACCGAAGCAGAGTACAAAGCAGCTTGTTTTGCTTCTTGTGAGGCAGTCTGGTTAAGGAGAATTCTTGCAGATCTAGGCTTTCCATCAAATATGCCAACTGTACTCAAGTGTGATAATCAAAGTTGTATGGCTATTGCAAAGAACCCAGTATTTCATGCTCGCACCAAGCACATAGAAGTACAGTACCATTACATTCGTGAGCTAATTGAAGATGAAATTGTGGAGCTAGAATATTGCCCAACAGAGGCAAATTGTGCTGACATATTCACTAAAGCACTTGGAAGAGAGCAGCTCAACAAGCATCTTCAACATATGGGCATAGGACCGAGACCTACTTGATTTATCATCGGTAAACATTGAGGGGGGGTGTTAGTATATGATCAATGTCTACCCCTCATGATTGTATGCACATTTTGTAAGGCCCCCTTTATGAGGAGAAGCCAAGCGTGCATTACCCAATTGATGGGAATCCCAACTTGAATGTTGGATGAAGGTCATATTGGACCATGTAAGATATTATAAGGAAAGGGAGTTACCAGGGTCCCCAATTGTGGGGTCCGGGGCAGCGGTGAGCAGCCCCGGCTGGGGGGTCCAAGGGGGCCAGCGGGCCCCCTGGCTGGGGGGTCCCAGGGGGCCAGCGGGCCCCCTGGTGGGGGTCCGGGGGCAGCGCCCCCGGCGCGACGGTAAAGGGAATATTCCATGGAATATTCCCTGTCGGAGTCAGAAATCATTTATATTTGTTAGGTCGGTTCAACCAGTCTAAGCCGTGTATGGCAATTACGCGGGCGGTGGCCGCCCACGCTCTACCGCCCATGTATTGCCGTCCATGGCAGGACACCCATGATCCTATATATACATGACTTCTGCACTACCTAAGACACCCGAGTTGAGCCAGCATACCTCTACCTTGTATCTCCCTATCTAGAGTTGTCTAGATCACCATTTAAGCTCTACCTTGAGAGCGCACGGGTGGACAACACCATCATCTTTGTACTTGCTGCTAGTAGAAAATTGTTGAGATTCTCCTATATCTGTTATCTTCTCTGTTATTGCTCCTGTGTTATATTGCGTAACTATTGTCTTACATGCACTTCTATGTGCTTGCTTCGTGCATGAAACATTGGATTGTTCATTAAGTGAATGCTTGACATGTTGTCACCATAAATTGGAATGGTCTCCACCTACACATCAAGATCAGCCAAGAGCTTCTTAATCCACATAGCTTCACAAGTTGCAAAGGCTAATCCTCTATATTCAGCTTCTGTGGATGATAGTGCAACGGTAGGTTGCTTCTTCGAGCTCCATGTGATAGGTTTGCTACCTATCATGAACACATAACCTGAAGTGGAGCTTCTATCTTCCTTAGAACCAGCCCAATCAGCATCACTGAAGCCCTTTACCTGCAATTCTTCATCATGTCTATAAAACAAGGCATGGTTGACTGTGTGCTTTACATATCTTAGCACTCATTTGGCTGAATTTAAATGTTATCTTGTTGGAGCTTGCATAAATTGAGAAAGAACTCCAACACACACATCTGGTCTTGTGATCGTAGCATAGATCAATGAACCTATAATGCTCCTGTATGTAGTTACATCATGTAACTTCTCTCCATCATGTGATCGTAGCATAGATTAATGAACCTATAAAACTCTTGTATGTAGTTACATCATGTAACTTCACATTTTTGTCCATAGGTTGAGTGAGTGGTTTGCATTTGCTCATTCCAAATCTGAAAAGAACATCCAACAGGTACTTTCTTTGCATCAAGTAAATGCCATCTTTCCCATAGACTATCTCAATGCCTAAAAAGTATTTCAGCTCACCAAGATCTGAAATTTTAAACTCCTTATCGAGTTTCCTTTTGATCTCTTGTATTCCTGTAACATTACTTCCTGTTATGGTGAGATCATCAACATATATGTAAATATATACCTGCTTGCCTTCTTCTTTCTTCATGTAGAGAGAGGGATCTGCATTAGTTGGACTATACCCACACCTTGTGAGGTACTCGACCAATCTTTGATTTCAAGCACGTGGTGCTTGCTTCAGCCCATACAAAGCTTTCTTCAATCTACAAACAAAATTTGGATGCTTTCAATCTTCAAATCCAATCGGTTGACTCATGTATACCTCTTATTGAAGGTCACCATTGAGAAAAGCATTTTTTATGTCAAGTTGATATAATGGCCATCTCCTTGCTGCACTCACTACAATCAAGGTTCTAATTGTTCCCATCTTTGTAACCGGCCTGAAAGTCTCTTCATAGTCAATGTCGTGAGTTTGCTTGAATCCTTTTGCTACTAGTCTAGCTTTATGCCTTGCTAAGGAACCATCAGCATTTCTCTTTATTTTAAACACCCATTTATTTGGAACAATCTTCATACCTTCAGAATTGGATACCTTGCTCTCGAAGACCTCCTTTCATTTTCTTTTGAATATTGCTTCTTCAACCGGTTCAACTTTACCTTTGGTGTGATCACCTCTTCACACTCTTCTTCACTTGCATTTGAATCACTATTTTGGGTAGCACTTTCAGCTTTAGATCTTTCATAACATGATGTTGGTGATGAGAAATGACTCCTTAGTCTCTCCTTCCATGTTGAACTTTCTCCAATTGATGTAGAAGCTTTTGGACTTGACATTTGAGTGCTTGTTTGCTGGAATTCTTCTTGGACAGCACCTCCATCATCTTCGCAATCTTCTTAAAGAATCTTCTCTTTCCCTTTGTCTCCAAACCATGGTCTTAGCTCATCAAATACCACATCTCGTGAGACTCGTAGCTCCTTTGTCACCGGATTGTAGCACCTGTATCCCTTTTGCTCCGATGAATATCCAATGAAAATACATTTTTCTGACTTTGCCTCCATCTTTGTCCTTAGTTCTTGAGGGATGTGAACATAACACACATCCAAAAACTTTGAGAATTGTAAGGTCAGGTTTCTTACCAAAATAAACCTCCTTGGGATTTAGATTATCCACTCTAGCCGTTGTGCACTTGTTCATCAAATAAACGGCCGTACTAGTTGCTTCAGCCCAATAGTTTAGTGGCACCTTCATCTCATTGAGCATGCACCTTGCAACTTCTGTGATATGTCTAGTTTTCCTTTCAGCTATTCCATTTTGTTGAGGCGTGTACCTACATGTAAATTGTCGCTTGATGCCATTTTCATGAAGAAAATCTGAAAATTCTTTGGAGAAATATTCTCCTCCTCCATCGGACCTCAAGGTCTTTATGTAGCGTCTTGTTTCCTTTTCTACTTGTGTTTTAAATCTCTTGAACATGGAGAACACATCTGATTTTTGTTTTATGCAAAACATCCATACTTTTCTTGAATGATCATCAATAAAAGTGACAAAATATTTTTTACCAGCCACTGATGGTTGTTGTGATGGTTCCCATACATCCGTGTGTATCAAGTCAAGGACATTCCTTGCCACATAGTTGCTCTTCTTGAATGGTTGTCAAGTTTGCTTTCCTAGTTGGCATGCTTCACAAAACTCATGTAGTCTAGCATCATTGAATCTTGGAAGACCTCTTACCACTTCATGGTTTCTCCTGTCCTTGAGCTTGGGAATGTTGATATGTCCAAACCTTTTGTGCCACAAATCAATTTCAACAATCCTCTTGTTTCCAAACTGAATATACATCACCTTTCCATGTGGTTGTTGAATGTCCAAAGTGAACATCCTTCCTTCTTTCCTTTCTTGAGCAATGACCTTGAATCCTTCTTTTGGATTCTTTTAAAGCAGCCTTTTTCATTGGATATAACATGATATCCTTTCTCTACCATTTGTCCTACTGAAATCAAATTCTTTGCAATATTAGGAACATGAAGAAAATCAGCCAATACCTTCTTGTCTCCAAGCTTGATATCTCCAACATGCTCAATTGCATGTTGAGTTTCATTGCTGGTCTCCACACATCCTTTTCCACTTGGAACTTGTAGCTTTGTGAATAAATCTCCTTGGCATGTCATATGGTTGTTGTAACCTGAATTTATGAACCATTTTTTATCATCACTTCTCGAGTTGTTGTAGTCATGCTTCATGGCAAGCATGGTTTGCTTGTCTCCTTCACTTGATGTACTCACATAGTTATTTTGGCTCCTTTGGTTGCCTCCATTTAGCCTTCCATTCTTTTGCCAACAATCATTTGCATAATGTCCTAGTTTACCACAATGATAACATGTTATACCTTTATGAGGATTGTATGAACCTCGACCTCTTCCTCTATTTCTTCCTCGACCTCTTCCATGTGTGTTGTCATTTGAGTTGTCCTTGTTGTCATCCGAGTTATGTTGGCTGAAATTTGTGTTGTTGTAGCTTCTTCCTCTTCCTCTCAAGCCTCCTCTTGAGTTCCTTCCTCTACATCGTCTTGCATATAACATTTGACTATGGATGTCCTTAACTTTGTTGCCTTCTCTTTGTTGAGCAACCTCTTCAGCCACAAGATTTGGTAAAATCTCTTCGAATGTTGGGAGAGGATCTCTATAAAGAATGTTTGTGATGAGGGGCTTCCACTTTTCTTCACTCCTCAAGCCATTGAGTGCTGTCTTCCTCTTCTATCTTGCATCCAACTGATGCTAGCTGATCCCGAAGCTCTTTGATCCTCAATGTATACTCACTAATGCTTTGGTTTGAGCTTTTCTTCATGTTGTTGAGCTCGTTCTTGAGTTGCATCCTCCAAGACCTTGTTGAGGTAGCATACACCTTCTCCAATGCTTCCCAAACTTCCTTGGTTGTTTCTAAGCTTTGCACATGATCAATCATAGTGTTAGAAATAAATTGTGAGATGAGGAATATCACCCTTCGATTCATCTCTTCCCAATCAGCAAATTGTTTCCTTTGTGCCGGAGTAATGTTGGGATCTTGAGGGTCCACCGGTTGTGGATCATCTCCAGTAACTAGACTCCATAAACCTTTACCTTTAAGGTAATTTGTCATTCTATACCTCCAACACTGAAAATTGTCTTTGTCTAACTTCTCAACTTGTTGTCCTAAATCAGTCATTGAAAACTTCTAAGATTGAAGTTTACCTCAAGTATGTTGTGGCGCTCTTCCTTGACTCTACGAAGCTCCCCCTTGATTTGTAGCTTCTCCTTTGCTTCAGTTCAGTTCCAATGCTTTGCCTCTTCAAACTCCAATGCTCTGATACCACTTTTTGGAGAATTCCTCTCCTATTCACAGCGGAATGTGTAGAAGACCTTCTCAGGATCAAGACTCTTGCCAACAGCAGAACCTTCAAATGACAATTGGTACCAATTGAAAAATGCAATGAACTTGAAACTTTGGTCACTCAAACTAGACACCTACAGATTTCAAATGAGCTATCAAACACTCAATTTGGAGTAGAGTTTGGTTAGTAACTCTTTGATACACAACAGGCTACCTGTCCACTCAGTTAGGCTGAAAACTGGACTTCACTAAAAACTAAATAACTCACAGAGCATAGAGAATTTCATAAATCTGGTTTAGATAGAGGAAGTACTCAAGATAAGCTTTCCAAGGAATATTTAAACACTAAAATGGGATACATATATTGAGA
Source organism: Ceratopteris richardii (assembly GCA_020310875.1). Lineage (NCBI taxonomy): Eukaryota > Viridiplantae > Streptophyta > Polypodiopsida > Polypodiales > Pteridaceae > Ceratopteris > Ceratopteris richardii. The sequence continues at coordinate 52,304,616 of CM035420.1, read as the reverse complement.
GATATGACTCTCACAAGTAGACTACCCAAAAATGGGTGTGCGGTTGGACATACTCTATGAGAGTGAATTGAACGAAATGACTCAAACCAAATGAGCTAGCTACAAGGGGACTTCCATGCTTTCTTCCTCTGTTCTTGAGTGTCCTCCCTTGCCTCGTTTATAGCCAAGTGACCAAAATCTCTCATGATGAGTTTGAGAGCTCTTCTCCATCATTTCTCCACTACTTTGGATAGCCACTCCTCTTACAGTTCAGTTTTTGGATTTGATTCTCTTTTGGCCTCCACTACTTTTTGAAGTAAATGTTTCCATTTTTCATTTTTTTATTTTTCCTCTATTTGAAGAAAATCCTTTTTGCAAAAATATATATGACCTTACTTCTTTATTTTTAACATCTTCCACACATGGATAGCCACTCCTCTTACAGTTCAATTTTTGGATTTGATTCTCTTTTGATTGATTCTCTTTTGGCCTCCACTACTTTTTGAAGTAAATGTTTCCATTTTTCATTTTTTTATTTTTCTTCTATTTGAAGAAAATCCTTTTTGCAAAAATATATATGACCTTACTTCTTTATTTTTAACATCTTCCACACAAAGAAGACGAAAAAACTATATACAATGTAGTGGGAGTGGCTTGTCTCTTCCCACTTGCATCTATTAGAGCATGATGACCATTCAATGGAGGTGCAACAGGTCAATATTGATCACCTTGATATTGAGAGGGCTCAGACATGCCTACCATTCTCGAAGAGGACGTTGATTTATAAGACACACTTTACCAAGAGTTGATTGTGCTAGAGCATGATTCTTGGGCATCTCTAACTCGTGCTAATCATAGTGCATCTATTGTGCTAGACCCATCTACTAGTCATGCAGAGGCATCTATTAGCATCCTTTCTCTTCTTATTAACCATGAATAATAAGAATTTAAGGAGATCCAAGAGAACTGGAAGACTATATGAAACCCTACACACAATGAGATTTTAGTCTAGATGAAATATTTCATAATGATGTTATCTTTTTTAAGTATTTATTTCTTTCCCCAATATGGTTCTCCTGTTCTTTGGAATATGAACCATTTGGAGCTTCAAAAGAGAACTACTTTAGAGGTAAATAATAGTAACTCTTTAGTGTAAAAAGGCATAATTATGGAAGAGAATAAAGGGTTGAAAGATAATATCAATATCATTACTCCAGACTATGCTCTATAAGAAAAGGACAATTCACAAACATGGTTAAAGATATGACAATTCAACTATGTTGATGATAGGCACATGACTATTTCCTTTGAAACAAATGTCTAGGAATGTCGATATATAATATCTACTATGAGAATACTAGATCTATTATGAAATATCATAGAAAAGATACTTTTGATTGTATTTCATCAAGATATAGTTCAACAAAGTCTCAATCTTCGTTTTCAACAAAAAAAGTATGTTCAAGTATAAATCAAGACTTGGTAACTATAAAAGCTACACATCTACAAAAGCATTTTGATCCATGCTACTTTATTAGACTAAGAGGAAGAAAGTTTTCTCAATGAGAACTCCTACAGTAAGAGTTGAAGTTGTATGTACTAAGGTGAGAGTGTAAACCAAATGGTATGGAACATCTAGGTTTACACTATCATTAAAGTCGATTAGCTGGTATGGGATGTCTGATTCAAGGCTAATGGAAGCTTGAACTTGGGGTTATTCAACAACTTGTTCCATCAACTAAGGAGGAAAAAAGGATTGATCATAAATAAAGCTCTCATTTTGTGTGTGCTTACGAAATTGATGATTGTGGATTTCTTTAAATCCTATGTAGTTTTTTAGGATGAAAATTGTTTAAGAAGTGAAGAAAGCTATCATCAATATTGTACATCTAGGCAAATGATGCATTCCTTGAATATTTCAAGAAAGTTAAGGGGCACATTTGATATCAAGCACCTTGTGTTTGAGATTTAAACTCAAAGAATCAGATATGCAATTATCGAATTCATGAAAGAATTCCAATTTGATAATAACCAAAAGATAAGCTAGTCAAGGAATCGAAGGATATCCATAGTAAGGTACTTGATAATGGATAAGATTGATCACCAAAGTTTAGATGGTAAGCATGGAAACCTTTTTAAGTCAAAGGGATGAGATAAAGTAGTTGGTTCCTCAAAGTATAATAATTAGAGCTTTTGAATAACATCAATAAGATTTTGAAAACTTAAGCAACATATAACTCATGAAGGTATGAGTTAAAGATCCCACGTAAATCCCATGGGCAAGCCTCAATGATGAAGAAGAGATCTATAGCAGAAGAGATTTCCGATCTCAAATTAGCTCGGCTAGAAGGATTTGGGAAAGGCAAATGACCTAGACTAGTCAAAAGGTTTCAAATCTTTTATAGTTTGATAAATAATGTAAATGAAATGTTAATGATCTATTGAAGAAACCTTTGAGATATAAAATTCATTGGCATGAGAATAAGGTACTTTAGTTCTTGCTCTCATGTATTCGATGCCAAGGAATTCAAAGATGGAGTTTTGGATCATAGACAATGATCATATAACATTAACAAGATAAAGAAAATGGAAAGGTAAAGTATGTAGTTCTATGGATTGGACAAAGAATTCATTAGTATGGGATAGTGGGAATATTTTCTTTGAAAATTTTCTCTGATGGCCAGAGAGGAAAGAGATCAATATCTGATGGAAAACATCCAAATAAGCCTTAAAGATAAGATAATTGAGAATAAGATCTTAGGTTCAAAAACGAGGTGAAGAAATGCACCTATTGAAATAGTTAAATAGACTTGATTGTATTTTCCAAGATCCGGAATGGAATAAGTTGACATTTACCTTAGGCAAGGCTATCCTTTATCCTCTTAAAGAAGATTTATTCTTCTAGATAGAATAAAGATTCAACTTTAGATTGTAATATATTTGGATAAATAAGAGGATAAAAATTTTAGTGAGTTTTTCGACTTAAGCTCAAAAAGTGAGGAGCTTGTTAAAAGTTAAAGCCCAACAAAGTATGAAACCTTGAATGCTAAGATGATATATAAAAGATAAGCTTTTGAACCTTTGGATGATTTAAAGAAGCTGTTCAAACATTATTCCTAGAAAGGTATGGGAGATGTTTCCAAGAAGGAGGTATTTTTAATCTTGGAAAACCTTGGAACTAAAAGCAAGGAAAACTTGTATCATTTAATTTTAAATTCACTCTATAGATAGGGAATCTAGCAATAAGGTTTTCCTAACCATGGGAAAGGTGACTTGATGACTTGACAAGTATTGTTTCTCAATTATTCTAAAACTTTAATGGAATTGGTTAAGTAAGAATGATATGTTCCTCCTCCAAAGCATTGGTGGCTTTTGAGATTAGTATATTTAATATCTATGGTATGAACCAAAGTTGGTTCAAGACGGTTAGTACTAGAACTCTTTGGAAGAATTTGCAAAGCTAAGATGAACAAGGAACTTGGATAGAGACCTAGAAGAATGATTTACCAAATAATTCCAATTCTTGAATTCATGATTGTAGTCTTTGGATCTATAAAATCTTGAAGATCAAGATTTTACAAATATATTGAACTATGGGAGAACAAGGAGATATTCCAAGGATTGATCAAGGAAAATCAAGCATAATGAATATTAGGATCCCTTCTAGTAAAATATGAACTTTCAAAATTTGGTTTATTATCTATAACTAAGAATACATGAACACTACGAAAGTTGACTAATTGATATAAGGTCACATAATTTGCAAAGCAATAAGAACATAGTAGATCTTCCCATGGTAATGAGCATTCCTAAGCGAGGAATAATAGACCCACTTTGCTTATGCTATACAATTTTTTAAGTCCTAAAAATATAAACCAAGAGCATTTGTATTTCAAATGGAATACAAAAAAATAACTCAATTAAAGAACATCTAAATATTGCTCTTCTTTTTTTTGAAGTGAAAGAGAAATCTAGTTTCCAATGCCTTCAAGATAGAGGTAGAATTCTATTTCATACTCCTAAAAATTATACATTTTCTAGGAAGGTATGAAGTGTACAAAATGTAAGATTTTAAGGAGTATTAGGTTTTTGAAACCATGAAAGTGTAAGAATTAAGTGGACACCACTAGATAAATCCAACATTTCACTAGTCCATAGGAACAAGGCATACATGTACATCTAATTGGACTGAGGAAATATGATTTGGGTAGGGATTATGATTCCTCTTCTTCTAGAATGAGGAAGGTATTAATTTTTAACCCTTATTTGATTATGGGATATGAATATGTAGAGAGATATAATAAGTGGTCAGAGTATCAATCATGGAACATGGGGGAATAATCTGCATATTAAAATTCTAAACATTTACTAGGATGAAAATGTTTTAAGGGGGGAATAATGCTATATAAATCATGGGCTCAAAGGGATAAATATATGGATTGTAATTTTAGAGTATGAAGTATATTAGCCTTGGTTTAGCCCTTGATTTACCCTTGGCACATGCTTGAATATTTGAGTTGAATCCTTGGTTTGAACCCTTGGGGTATTTATTCATATGAGCTCCCAATTGCATGGTTGTGATTTTTAGGCTTCATTTATCCTAAAATGTAGGAAGCTTAGTCTTGGAAGAAGCTTCCCTAAGTGCCATCTTTTGGTGTACATGAGAGGAGGATACTCATTTCATTTACAAGGCATGTGAAAGCCCTGAAGATTAGAAGGCATGTAATGAACTTGGGAAAGTATCCACATGTGGGACACTTATTTGGTTACTTGGATGAACCCAAGGATACATCCCCTTGGCCTAAGGTTATATATATGGGTGGAATTGTATGGGTGGATATGTCATATCTCTTATCCTTGATGTTCATGCTAATTATATTAGATTATTTGTAGTTTATGTTGATTATTCAATAAGTTCTTTTAATATTTTACAGTGAGTTTCAATAGTTCTTTATGTGCAACTTGATAACACTACTAGTTTATATGCAAAATCTAGGGAATGTTCCCTTTTGAGTTCTTTATTTTGCAATAGTTTTCGTTAGAAGAACCTAAATGTCTATAGCATTAAGTCGCTTGCTAATTTGGGAATTCATCCTCATATATTTAGGGTATAGTCACCTTGTCTACGAAGTTTTAGGATACGTAAGTTTTTTTTAATAATGTTTTGCAAATATAAATATACATGACTATCACATTTTGTGGTTGGAAAGAATGTCAAAATTGGTCCAAAGTTCAAACACTACAACAATATTATGTGTAAAACTTAAAAGCCATGACAAGATGGCGTGGAATTGTGGTCTAAGACAAACAATTCTAAAATTAATCGATGAACACGAGTTCAAGTCCCAAATCATGCACCAATAGCATTTAATCTTCCTGGAGTTTTTTTTTTATCACAAATAGCGGCATCGATTGTCATGATTTGAGGTGATCATAGATCTAGATTTATCAAGGTGCTTTTCAAGAGTTAACAAAGATATAAAATAAGACCCATGCTCAATTTTTTTCAATCATATCAAGCTTCAAGGCTCTAGCATTGGAGGTCAAGATCTCTACAAGCAGGCCTACACTCTTGGAGGAGACCTTAGAGGGGATCAAGGAGGAGATCCTCTACTTGGAGGAAATTTTCTCACACACTTGAAGGGGGTGTGATCTACATCTAGAGACATCTGGAGGAGTTTGTGTCAGCCAACATACTGTGAGTAACAATCCTACATCCTTCCTCACTTGTTCATTCACTAGTTTCTGATTTAGGGAATCAAAATTTGGGTTTGTTGTAACACGGTTCTAAACTATTCATATTCTCCATATTTTCACACAAATACACACGCTCTTCATACCTATTACGCACACAATCACTTGTATCTAGTTCCTATTTCTGAAGGGCTTTGGTGTGCAGAACAAGAGGAGGAAGGAGGAGATGGAGGGAGAGAGAAGAGAGGAACGACACGCGGACATGCGTGGGAGCCTCGAAACCCACATAATGAACTCTCTTGAGGCAATGCTCTATATATGATGTATATATATGAATATGTGGGTAAGGTCACATGACCCTTACATCCCCAACAGTCTCCCACTTAAGGGTCAATGTGACCATAAGTGGTAAAATATACAAAGAATGATGTAGGACTATACAATAATGTACAGGAAGAGTCCGGATCTCTACCCATACCAGATCAGCCTACACCAACCGCCTCAAACAAGGTGTATCCATGCACCTCAAACTTCTCTAGACTCATATCGATAAGAGTCGAGCTCACATATGATTGATGCAAGAACTCATGAAGTTCCTGCAAAGCTCCCACTCGCTCTATGCCTGTGTCAATCATCGAACGACTGACAACTCCAAGTGCAAATGCTCCAATAGCAACTGCAATGTCTGGTCTCGAGCATAATAACTCATACATTAGACTCCCGAATGCTAACGAAACATGTGCTATCCTGGCTAATCTAAGAATGTCGGCCATGCCTATATCCAAGGCATCCAAAGCACTATCATCAAGACCAACATGTTCTGATATATCTATGTCAACATCTGGCATGACCGAATCCAAGAATGGCTGCATAACTGCTGACTCCTCAGCATCTAAATCAGCCATGCTCGCAACCAAGGATGTATCTAGTTGTGCATCCTGAGAGCTAATATGATCTGCCATACATTGTGTACCATGAGAGCAATCCTGCTCTACCACACCAAGTGTATGATCATGCTCCACATGAGCTGTCTGCACAACATCAACACCAAGATCAAATTGATGATCAAACTCTAACTAAGTATCATCACAATGGTCTACATGAGCATCTACATCATGCTCTAAAGCATCCAACTGATCATCCAAAGTGTGCTCCATATGAGCATCCATATGATCAACCAAACCATGCTCTATATAAGCATCATGAGCATCCAAAACATGCTCTATATATGCATCCATCTGAGCATCTGAATCCTGCCATACATGTGCATCATGAATGTCAATAGACATATGTGTAGGTAGACAAAATGAGACATGACGAGTCTCACAACGCACATAAGGCTGAACTCCCACTGAGACGAGACTGTCTCTCACATGAAGTACCTTTAGTGGATACATGTGCCCAATCCTGGCACCTCTGACAAGCATAAGCTGTCCCAACTGCAACTGAAAATGATGCTCACCAAGGAATGCATAACATCTGCTCTCCTGTGACTGGCTAACTGGAATCAAGCTCATAGGGAATGAAGGCACATAGCGTACATGTCTAAGAATAAGTGATGCTCCACTAGGTAGCATAAGGCGTATATCTACTGCACCCTCAATGTCATATGCCGTACCATCACACATGTGCACACATCCACGACTCTCACCTGAGAATCGACAAAACCACTCACGATGTGGAGTAACATGAAAACTGGCTAATGCATCAAGCAACCAAGCCATATGTGTGCTATCTAATGAGCAAGAGGAATCATGAGATGAACCATAGGAGAAAGTGATATCACCATCACTAGCATAATCAACTGGCATAGACTCTCCTGAAACCACTACCTGATCTACATCACGTGAATATCTCTGACGTCGTCGTCGCATCCGCCTGAAGCAACATCGTCGAATATGGCCCTCATGACCACAGTGCCAACATCGAAGTCGTCGATGTGATCTATGTCTCACATGAGTCAATGGACTCGCATACATATCATGTAGTCTCTGCCATAATGCACTACTCGTCTCCTCATACATAACAGACTCATATATAGAATCCACAAGCTGTAATCGGATAGTGGAGCTGGCCAATGCATCCATATCCATCCATACGTGGTCGGGCATGTCACGAGGCCTCTGTGCATCTCTATGCACATACATGTGTAACCCTGCACGAACCAATGTATGCCACATCTGAGTTTTCCATCTCGTAAAGTCAGTGCCATCAAACCGCGAAGACACCATGCTGGCAATCCAAGAGACTAGCAATGTAATAAGAGACTAGAAATAATACTCTATCCTCAATAGGATCACACCTGCATATCCATATGCATAACTCACATCACAACTGTATCGCTGGAGAAGAAACCATGTGAATCGCCTACCACATAACCATGCATCTAGTATGCACATAAAACCATGAGCATAAGCATGCTCACCATGTCTCCAAACTGATTAAGTAGATGTGAAAGAATCTTGGGAAAAATTCGACAGAGTATCCCCTGTAAACTGAGCAATCAAACAAGATAACCAATAGCAAAAGAACAATGAGTAATCTGTCACCACTTGTCACTGATCCAACCAAAGATAATGGCAACTATATATGCCAAAAAAATGACAGCAATACATGCCAATATAATGGTGATGCACCTCCCACTCAAGAATGAATCCTGCAAGATGGTCCAACCTATTACAAATAACCTGTGATCAAGTCCAAATGAATTGAGATAAACAATGATCCAAAGCTATCACACAAGCTTCAAGATCCACTAGAGTTCTCTTCTAGCATAAAAGATGTCAAAGTTTTGACAGCATCTCCTCTGTAAAATGGACTCTAGAACCAAAATAACCATGTGGGAATCACCATCCACAACATCAAATCAATGAACATTTGCTAATAAAATAGCAAATCAAGGTGACAAACAAGTGTGCAACTGAGGCTCCAATCTGGATCATGTACCTGCAAAGAAAACAAAAGATACAAGTACCAACCAAGATCTAAAATCAACTCTCACAAAAGTATGTGCAACCGTTAAGTAAATCCATAACCAAGTGGCATAAGCAAGATATAAACCACAATGCCACTATACATCCATGATCGAACTCATGATGACATAAACCTCAAAAAAGAATTACCACAATGTCATCTTACATGCCAAACATGTGACAAGATCATGCTCTACTCTCATATGGAGGAGCTACCACAATGATCATACATGTACAATCCTTGAAGCTCTGAAAATAAGAGCTTGCACACCAAAAATTCTCTCTCGAAGAAGTTCCAAACCAAAATGAAACTCCAAACGCAACTAGGGTTGTTATGACAAAAATGTGTTGCTCTGTGTTTTGCTGTTTCAGAGGTGATAGTCTCTGAATCTGAACTTTTGGTCTTCAGCAAACTTCAAGATCTAACTCTTGGCTACGTACAGAGATAAAGAACACCTCAATCGGAGGTGCGTAGCTCAAGATATGCACAAAACAAGCACCTGTTGTCAATTTCACCTTCACTTACAACACCGCTGCTCTGTGTTTTGCGATTTTGGTGACCTTCCACTGAGAATCTCAATCTGAGTTCTTCTACAAAGTTGTAGCTATCTTTACAAGTTACGCAGAGCAAGTTGAATCATTGCATTCCGATCTGTAGAACTCAAGTTATGATGCAAAAACTTACCTGGTGTCATTTTGAATATAAATTCACCTTCTACAGCAGTCTACGTTTTTCGCATTTTCGGCAGTCTAAAACTCTGAACCAGGTTCTACACCCTTCTGTGAAGTTGTAGCTCTCTGTGTTAACTATGCATAGAACTTTAAAACGCATAAATCTGAGCTTTCTAGCTCGAGTTGTGACCGAGATACTGAACTGCTGTTGAAAGATGCCGACCTGCACTTCTACCTCTTCTCACCTAAGCTTCCATTGAAGCTTCTTGCACACCAGCCTTCAGCATGCTCTGATACCAATGAAGGGCTTTGGTGTGCAGAACAAGAGGAGGAAGGAGGAGATGGAGGGAGAGAGAAGAGAGGAACGACGTGCGGACATGCGTGGGAGCCTCGAAACCCACATAATGAACTCTCTTGAGGCAATGCTCTATATATGATGTATATATATGAATATGGGGGGGTAAGGTCACATGACCCTTACATCCCCAACAATTTCTACCTAGATTCAAAATCATATTCACAAAATGTAATTTGAGATTGGAATATAAGATAGTGTAGTTGAGCATCCTAGCTTATCATACACTTTGGAAAATCTCGTCTATTATCTCTCTATCTCTCGCTCATCATCTTTTTTAGTATTAAGGTGTGTATGCTAAGATTCATGTGTTGGAAGATCCTTTAAACCTATGACCAATTGTTATTTAGGCCCACCCCACTTCCAACATTTGGTATCAGAGCATAGGTAAGATACACCCTTAACAAGATGAGTGACTATAGACCTCAGAATGAAGACAAGCTTAAGGGAATGACCAATTATCCAATGTGGAGTTTAATGATGATGAATCTATTAGTATCAAAGGACTTATGGAATATTATCAATGGCAATTATCCAAGGACAAGACAAGTCGGAGGAGAGGCTACTTCATCCTCTAGAAGACTTGTTATTCCTATTTATGCTTAATAGGAAATTAGTGATGAAGAAGGAACTACTTCATCATCATGAGTCCATATTATGACCAGATTACTTCTTATAGAAGAGCAATCTAGATGGGATTCTACGATGCACAAGAACTTTTATATATTACTATGGGAGTCAAGAGGAATATTATATCCCAAATCAGGTCATGTAGAACCTCTCGTCAAGCTTGGTTGGAGTTAGAGAATCTCTATCAAAGCAGGAACCATGGTAGGAAAGCTTATCTAAGGAGAGAGCTAGCCCACACAAGGATGAAAGTAGGTGAATCAGGTCAGATACATATTCTGAAGCTCAAAGATTTATGAGATTAGTTACTCAATGTTGGAGTCAATATTTCAGATGAAGAGATGGTAAACACACTTCTAGCCTCACTTCCATCCATATATCATGCTTTTGCTACTTCTTTATCTCTCTCTATAAGAGATAGAGAATTTTCATTTGAAGAACTACAGTTCCTATTACTTCAAGATGAAGATCAACAAAAGAGAATGGAAGATAATGATGAAGCCATGTTATCGTCATCAAAGGGCTATACCCAAAGAAAATTCTTTGAGTGAATCTAATTCAAAGAAAAGAGTATGCCATTATTGTAAGAAACCGGGTCATTACATAGCAAAAGGCAAAACAAGGATTTTTAATGAGAAGAAGAAAGCATCAAGTAATAGTGTTGAAGATTATCCAAAACCTGAATCTCCAAAGGTAGATTCATATGCATACGTTAGTATTGAAGAGGTAGCTTTTGATCAGGTAGCATTAAATGCGATCTTAGATAATCCATGGGTTTTTTATTATCAATCTACTAAGCATATGAAAAGTTGCAGAAAGGTATTTTCTTCCCTTTCTCACTCTTTAGAAGAAGGGTGATCATTGTAGATAGTCATTATTTGGATGTTATAGGTGTTCGAGAGGTGAACCTTAAGTCCAGAGTAGGTGGAAATTTCATAATTTTGAATGTTCTTTATGTTCTAGACATGAAGAAGAATTTGCTCTCTATCTCTACTTTCTTATCAGATGGTTACAAAGTTATTTTTAAGAAAGATTCATTTCAAATCCTCTCAACTAATGAGAAGCATTGTCTACTTCAAAGTGAAAACAAAAGTGGCATGTTTGTGGTGTCCAAAATAAGTCATGCTAATGTTGCTAGGTCTACTACGCCTAAGGAGAACATGAAGTTATGGCATGCTAGATTTGGCCATATCAGTTATACAGCTCTCAAGCATATCAAAGATCAATGTAAGAGAGTTTTCTATTTTTGCATTACTAGATGAGGTAGAGTCATGTAAAGGATCTCTTGAAGGAAAGCTTCACAAACTTCCTTTCAAGAATCATGGATACATCATAGCCACAAGGAAGTTGAAAATCATACATTTAGATGTGAATGGTCTAATGAGAAGAGATTATATTCAGGATTTCAAGAACTTTGTTACTTTTCTTGATGATTTCTCAAGATATTTGTGGATTTAGGATCTTAAAGTTAAGTCAAAGGTTTTTCTTACTTTTAAGAAATTCTTAGCTATGTTTGAAAATGAAAGTCAACCAAAGATCTAGATTTTAAGAAGTGATAGAGGAGGAGAGTACATGTCTAAAGACTTTAATTCTTTTCTCGAAGACAAAGGTATCTCTCATCAACTCACTATTGTTTACGCTCTAGAATAGAACAGTGTTGTAGAGAGAAAAAATAGGATACTTATTGAGATGATGCATAGTATGATGTCATCCAAAAACCTTTTTCCCAAGTTTTGGTTTGATGCAATACATATAACTAGTCACATTCTAAAAGATTCTTGCACAAAAGCTATGAAGGTCATCACACCTTATGAAGCTTATTATGGGAAGAAGCCCAATGTAAGTTATTTTTAAGTATTTGGTTCCCCTTATGTTCACATTGAGAAGAACGATCATAGTAAGCTTGATGTAAAAGCCATTAAATTCGTCTTTATTGGTTACGCAATTGAAATCAAAGATATAGATTTTATGTCCCAGAGGCAGATGACATCCTACTCTCACACAATGCATATATAATAGAAAGTCGGATTTATGATAAGAAGGAAAAGATTCCAAACTTTATGAAAGGAGATGACTATGCATTTTTTAGAAGGAATTTAGATTATTATATTCAGCCATACGAGGGGGGTGATGAACCTTCTCAAACCCTAAAAGATGCACGTGATAAAGGTGAAGAGAGAGTTCCATTACGTAGATCAGTACCTAGTTCATCATCAGTACCACTTGAAGTTTCGTCTTATGAAGTTGGAGAAGGTTCCAGATGTTGGAAGTGGGGTGGGCCACAATAACAATTAAATCACAGGTTTACAGGATCTTCCAACACATGAACCTTAGCATACACACCTTAAGAATCAAAAGGAAATGAGTGAGAAGATAGATAGAGAGAGAGAGATTAGACAAGATCTTTCAAAGTGTAATGATAAGCTAGAATGATCACCTACACTATCTTATATTCAAATGTCAAATCACAATGTGTGAATATGATAGAAACTAACAATATCTGATTCTAGGCAGAAATAGGAACTAGCTATGAGAAATTGTGTGCAAAGTTCTTGAGAGCTATGAAGAGTGTGTGTGTGTGTGTGAAAGAGAGAGAACTTGGAGAATATGAATACTTTAGAATGTTTTTGTAGAAAACCCTAATTGTTATTAACCTAAATAAAAAATGAGTCACTTAGCAAGTAAGAATAGATATAGCCTTGCTACTAACACTATATCAACAAGATTGTTGATGGTTGGCTAACACGAACTGCTCTAGATACTTTGAATGTAGAGCACACCTCCTCCAAGTGTGTGGAACACCTCATCCAAGATGAAACCTCCAAGTGATTTTCCAATCTTAGGCTTCCTTGAAGCTTGGATATGAGAAGATTGATCACCTTGAGTGATGATCATGAAGTGAGATTGGCCCTTCTTATATAGCTTGTGAGTCTTATGAAAAGCACTAGAAAAAAGCACGATCCAAAAACAATGATCCCCATTGGTATAGCAAAAGCTCTACAAATTTACGTTCGCTAAAAATAGTACCACCCACATTGCTTTTTAGAAAAACTTTGCTGCTGCACAATTTGGCTAGCAATGGGGATCGAACTCACGTAGGTTCTGTTAGAGTGTTTTGACCTAGCCACTCTACCAATGTCAATTTCTTGTGAAGGGAGTACTTAAAATAATTCGTATGCTAGCCTTTTGACATTGTTCTCCAACAAACCCCCCTTCAATATCAAAATGGTACAAGGTTCAATAACCTAGAAAACTACCTATGTCTCTGAAAATATATCTCTCTACTAATTTCCACTAAATCTTGAGCTTATTGTGCATGAACTTGGACACTTGAGAAAGTGCAAACAAAATATCATGATGTGCATTACATTGATATATCAAGCAACCACCTGCTTGAGTATATGATGTAGCATCAAATGGTTCTGAATTTACTTTCGAGTGTCATGACACATTGACATCCATAGGTCTCTGCATAGGCTTAAAATATATCATCTCAAACATTTCCAATAATTTCTCAATGTGCCATGTAGATACACATCTCTATGCTTGAAATCAATCCCAAGATAATAATGTAAAATATTTAAGTCATTTATATCAAATGTATACTTAAGTTGTCCTTTAAACAAGTGAAGATCTGAATCTTTGGGACCTATGATAATCATATTACTTTGTAGTGTATCTTGAGCACTGGCTGACTCATTCTCAACTAACGTAAGAGCTAAAATATTATGAATCTCAAGATGTTCTGCATAATTTACTTGGTCTCCTTGTTGTCTCCTGGTCTAACTTCTAGTTCTTCCAATGTATTATTTCATACCACTATCCTTCCAAGTTTGATGTAAGGAATTGAACTCACAACCTCTAGGTTAGGAATATGATGGGCTACTTGCCCCAAAAGCCATGGTTGAGGATTAATTCCTAATCCTATCTCTTAGGGTGTAGTTCAACCATCTCCTATTTGTGAAGGGTGTCATTCAACCATCTCCTACCTATCACTTTATTACATTCTTCCCCCCTTGGTCAATCATAGTCCTCAATGATCTACTCTTGTATCCCTCTAGCCTTGGTGATTAGCCCTTGAACTCCCTAGGTACCCTTGAATTGATGTCCACAACCTTGCATAGTTTCTTGAAACTTGTTTGGAACCTTGGTCTCTTGAAGCCTTGCTCTCAACCTTGCTGTCTTGAACCTTCTTATTCACAACCTTGGTGTCTTGGGCCCCTGAGAACAAATCCTTAGGTACCCTTGAATTGAGGACACCTCGCATAGTTTCTTGAACCTTGTTCGCAACCTTGGCCTCTTGAGCCCTTGCTCTTAGCCTTGCTGTCTTGAACCTTCTTGTTTGTAACGTTGGTGTCTTGGGCCCTTGTTCTCAACCTTATTCTTGAACCTTGTTCTCACCCATTTTTGGTATCTTGAACCCTCAATCAAGTGCCACCCATGGTTTCCCAAGGGATTTAAACTTTCTAGCTATCTCATTAGAATTGGAAAGCTCGTTCCGAGTTCTTTCCAATGGTATCTTACATGCCTCAATCCGACCTACAGATTGAGACAACCACCTCAATCTTTGTTATGCTAACATGTGAAAGCGACGTGTGCTACTTTGTACCCTTTCATATAGAGGATGCCCAAGCACCTTTCTTAGAGGCCATTAGGTCAATCCACCTTTCCCAAGCCTATTTCCTAGGCTCTAATAAATCCACGAATATCTTGAGAAGTCATTAATGAACATAACAAAGTACCTGAAACCTTGAATAGAATATGTTCTTATCAAACCATTCACATCTAAATGTATGATCCACAACTTCCTTGCAGTTGCAATATATCCATGCTTTTTGCAAGGTAGTTTGTAAAGCTTTCCTTCAAGAGATCCTTCACATGACTCTACATCATATGGTATAGAAAAACTAGGCAAAGTCTCCACCATACCTAGATCTTTGATATGCTTGAGAGTTGTGTAACTAATATGACCAAACCCAGCATGCCATAATTTCATGTTCTCCTTATGTATAGTAGACCTAGCAACATTAGCATGACTTATTTTGGACAATACAAACATGCCACTTCTATTTTCACCTTTAAGTAGTTCTTCTCATTAGGTGAGAGGATCTTAAATGAATCTTTCTTAAAAAACAACTTTATTACCATATCACAAGAAAGTAGAAATAGAGAGTAGATTCTTCTTCATGCTTGGAACATTAAGAACATTGGAAATTTTGAAATTTCCACTTGCTCTTGACTTAAGGTTTTATTATTCAACACCAATAACATCCAAATCATGACCATCTGCAATGGTTGCTCTTCTACTTGAAGAGTTAGAAAGGGAAGAAGATACCTTTCTGCAACCTATCGTATGCTTAGTAGCTCCGAAATAAAAAATCCAAGGATTATCTAAGATTGCATTTAATGCTATTTGATCAAAAGCTACTTCTGCAATAGTAACACATCCATATGAATTTACCTTAAAAGATTTAGATTTTGGATCATCTTCAATACTATTACATTATGCTTTCTTCTTCTCATAAAAAACCCTTGTTTTGCATTCTATTATATAATGAGCTAGTTTCTTACGATAATGGCATACTCCTTTCTTTTAATCGGATGTAGTCGAAGACTTTTCTTTGCGTGTAGAGGAAGCATTAAAAGAAAGCTCTCTATCTCTTATAGAGAGAGATAAATAAGTAACAAAAGCATGCTATGTGGATGGAATTGAGTTTAGAAGTGTGTTTATCATCTCTTCATCTAAAATGTTGACTCCAACATTGAGTAAGTGATCTCGTAGATCTTTAAGCTAAAAATATGTTTATGAATTGATTCACCAACTTTCATCCTTGTGTTGGCTAGGTCTTTTCTTAGATGAGATTTCCTAGTAGGGTTTTTACTTTGATAGAGATTCTCTAGGTCCAACCAAGCATGATGAGAGGTTTTGCATGACCTGATTTGCAGTATAATATGCCTCTTGAATCTCATAGCAATATATGAAAGTGCTAGTGCATCCCTTGAATCCCATTTAAATTGCTCTTATATAGGAAGTAATCTGATAGTAGTATGGACTCCTAATGATGAAAGAGTTTCTTCTTCTTCACTAGCCTCCTATTGAATAGAAATAAGAATATTAGGTCTTCTAGAAGATGAAGCAACATCTTCTCCAAGTTGTCTTGGCCTTGAATAAGTGCCACTGAAAATATTCCATAAGTCCTTAGATACTCATGGATTCATCATCATAAGACTCCACATTGGATTAATAGACATTCCCTCAAGCTTGTCTTCATTCTCAAGTCTATAATTAGTCATCTTGTTAAGAACATATGTCAACTATTCTCTGATAACAAATGTTGGAAGTGGGGTGGCCCACAATAACAATTAAATCACATGTTTACAGGATCTTCCAACACATGAACCTTAGCATACACACCTTAAGAATCAAAATGAGATGAATGAGAGATATAGAGAGAGTAGACAAGATCTTTCAAAGTGTAATGGTTAGCTAGAATGCTCACCCACACTATCTTATATTCAAATGTCAAATCACAATGTGTAAATATGATACAAACTAACAATACCTAAATCTAGACAAAAATAGAAACTAGATACAAGAAATGTATGCAAAGCGCCTAAGAGGTATGTAGAGTGTGTGTGTGTGAGAGAGAGAATATGAAATATCAAGAGAGGCCCCAAGAATTCAGATTTTCAGTATTTTAGAGCACAAATTAAGCATACATTTGATATAAATGACTTAGGTATTTTGCATTATTATCTTGGGATTGAATTTAAATACAGAGATGAGTGTATCTACATGACACAATAGAAATACATTGAGAAATTATTGGAAAGGTTTGAGATGACATATTCCAAGCCTATGCAGACACCTATGGATGTCAATGTGTCATCACAATCGGAAGTAAATTCAGAACCATTTGATGCTATATTATATAGTCAAGCAGTAGGTTGCTTGATATATCTATATAATACACATCTAGACATTTAGTTTGCAGTTTCTCAAGTATCCAGGTTTATACACGATCAGATCAAGATTTAGTGGAAAGCAATCAAGAGATGTATTTTCACATATATCAAAAGCTTTATAGGTTATAAAACCTCATACCATTTTGACAATGAAAGAAGGATCATTGGAAACAATGTCCAAATTGGTCCAAAATTCAAACATTATAGCAATATATTACATGTAAAACTTAGAAGACTTCACAACAAGATGGTGTGTAATAGTGGTTTAAGATCAACGATTCTAAAAGCAACTGATGAATGTGAGTTCAAGTCACATATCATGCAACGACAATGTTTTGTCTTTGTGAAGTTTTTTTTTATGATCATAAATATCGGCATCGAATTTCATGATTTGAGGAAATCATAGATCTAGCTTTATCAAGTATTTTGCAAGAGTTACCAAAGCTATAAGATAAGACCTGTTGGCACACAAAGCAACAGAGGAATCATGCACAATACGGCAACAAGGCCAGATCATTTTTTCCCTTAGATTATGTACAACTCAAGTGATTTTAATCACTACACAAACATTGTAAATCCCGTTTTTGGTAGATTAGACTCCATTTTGTGCAAGCCGAGGAGTCCTCGAGCTTGAGGAGTATTAGAAGTACCACCGTACCAATTTTCATAATTTTTAGACTTCGTTTGAGCCATCAAATAAGCCCTGGAACCTAATTTTTAACTAGGCCGGACACTAGGTCTGGACAGGGTCAAAAGCTAGTCAAAAACTATAAAAAGAGCTAGAGAGCTCATTTTTGGGGTTAGATTGTAATTGAAATGAACTTGTAAGAGCTATTGAAAGTAATCTAAAGAACTCCATTGATTCTCTCTCTTTGTCTTGCCGTGTGTGCGCGTGTGTGTGTATGTGTGTGCATGCTTGTGTGCTGCTCACTCACGCACTTGTGCCGTCACTTGCTCGAGGTCTTCATACCATCCTCACGTCTTCCCGGATTGACATTAAAGGAGGTGCTACTCATCACTGAGCTACACCAAATTTTGGCGCCGTTGCCGGGGATCGAGCTTTGAGGACGAGCGTGTGATGGTAAGACGTAGAGTTGACGCGTTGGAGTTGTAGGTATTTTCTTCACTCTCATCGATTTTCTTTTACTTTCCTCACCATCATCATCATCACCATCTCCCACGTCCATCTCCATCATCGCGAAAATTTCAGTTTTTTGACTATATCCCCACCTCCACCTCATTTCCCTCATTTCACTTGTGAGAGAGAGCGAGAGAGCGAACTTGCATGTGCTGTTTTTGCATGTTTTCTGAGCTATTTTGCAGGTTTTTTGCTGTACCATCATCCCCAGCAGTGTGCGCAGGTACGACAGGCTCTGCACAGGTCCCGGGACGACAGTCTCTGTCTATCGCGACAGACAGAAAATCTTAACATTTTGTGAATGCATGATTACCACTGTAACCTACACCTTGTGGGCACTCTAGATCACTAGAAGTTTTTCAAAAATTTGCATTTTTTCAGTCTATCGCGACAGACACCGTCTATCGCGACAGACACCGTCTATCGCGACAGACACCGTCTATCGCGACAGACAGAAATCCACGACAGACACCGTCTATCGCGACAGACACCGTCTATCGCGACAGACAGAATCCCACGATAGACACCGTCTATCGCGACAGACACCGTCTATCGCGACAGACACCATCTATCGCGACAGACAGAATCCCACGATAGACACCGTCTATCGCGACAGACACCGTCTATCGCGACAGACACCGTCTATCGCGACAGACAGAATTCCACGATAGACACTGTCTATCGCGACAGACACCGTCTATCGCGACAGACACCGTCTATCGCGACAGACAGAATTCCACGATAGACACTGTCTATCGCGACAGACACCGTCTATCGCGACAGACACCGTCTATCGCGACAGACAGAATTCCACGATAGACACTGTCTATCGCGACAGACACCGTCTATCGCGACAGACAGCCCCCACGATAGATTGTGTCTATCGCGACAGACACCGTCTATCGCGATAGACAGGCATTTTCGGCAAAAAATTAAGGAGTGAATTTTTGGAAATTTAGGCTAAATTTTGGGCATATTTGCACTTTCATGTACTCATCTACTTACAAAGGCCTTAGAAAATGCATTAAAACCCTCGAAAGGTTCTGTTGGTCTAGTAACCCCCTAAACCCTGAACGGTCATAACTTTTTCATACGAAATCCATTTTCTGAGCTCTAGGGCTTGTCGGAAAGCTCGTGACATATACTACACGCCCTCAACTGTTTTTTATAAGAATAATGCGTTGATTTTCAGATAGGATATTTGGAAAATTGACGTACTGAGGGGTAGGAACACCAAGGGAGCTCTAGAGTAAATTTCTAACAATGCAAAAGGGGGAACAAGGGTCATTAACAAAGTGTCTGAAATAAATTGTCTGTCAATTGAAAGGTCTACTTGGAGCTAATCTTGGGATTTATGCAGGCCTATTGAGAAGCAATTGAGAGTATCCAAGCAAGGGTGTGGCACACGCTTGAGAATCCACTTCTCGAGCACTAAAGAGCAAGGTTCGGCAAGAAAGGTCGGAATATTCTCAACTCCTCTTCGTCAATTCCTAGCCTAGGATAAGAGCGATTAGAAGTAGGAGTAAGTCAGGACGACGATAGGCCACTATCAAGTTGAAGACTACCTAAAAACTCAAGTTCAAGCTAAAAACTTAATCTCTGTACTGTCGACAACATAAAGGAAAGAACCTAACGTGGAACGATCAACCTGAAAGTACGAAGAACATTCAAGTATTCCTGACGACGTGATATCAGACAAGACCATAAACACAACAATTAACTAAAAAGAACCAAGTGACTGGTACCAATTGATCGGCAACGAGGTTGTACTCTGGGAAAAAAATTTTGGGCTAATCAGTTAGGCATATGAACCTTAGATCAGGACGATATTTAGCAAGGGAAAGACAAAGCCTTAGGTCTTCAGAGGCTAGTGTCAATCATACTGCAAGGTCTTGGGCCCAGCAGTTGAGCCACCACTCATACTACCCTAGCTCTGAGACCAGTGAGTCAGAAATGTCTCAAGGCATGGACAGACCGACGGGAAGTTCAGGAGTGCCTTATTTGTACAGGGTAGAAGGCCCTTACAAAACACAGCTGGAATACCTTAGGACCAACCGATTAGGTGCGAGCATCTATGAGGATGGCCTAGGAAGATCTGTGGTCCAGATTAAAAACCCTGACCAATCCATAGGACTAGAACATCCAGCTGTCAAGTTTGAAAATGGTGCATACCTGGACAAGGAAGGAACTATATATGTTGTTACTAGTCACCCTGATAGGACAGATGACTTCGGGAACGTAATCTCAGAAGCGGACTTAGGGGACCTGGAACAAGGGAACATGGGTGCGGAACCTAGAACCCCTCGAGGTAAATCAGTTCTCACTAGGCTTATCACGCCTGAATGGGTCCCTCAAGACAACAAGAGCATAGAGTTGCTCCTTAATCGAGAAACTGATGAAGCCTTTTGGAGGTATAAGTCTAATCAGCCAACAGACATAGGAAATATCATGATCTATGAGTTTAAGGATCCGGATAGCCCAGGCAGAGTGACCTACTTAGATCATGCTTCAGAACGGATCTTTGTGGTGACAGAAAATGATAGGCATGCTTACACTTGGAAGGGCGAATTCATTTTCCCCCAACCAAGATCAAATGTAGCCTATGGTCACCCTGGAGCTGGAACATCCCAGGCTCATGGTATGCAAAGAGACAGAAGTAAAGACAGACCAGAAGTAAGTTTTGCCAACCCAGTGGGCAGAGAAAGAACGAGAACAGAGACGAATAGGGTAGAACCCGAGATGCATAGAGCCCACAGGAACCAAAGAAATGTAGATGGATTCCCTCTGCCGAGGCCTAGAGAGCACACAAGAACTTTGAGACCCACCCAGCTAGTTAAGTCCATGAAGAATTATTTTGACGGCACAGGAGATCCCTATGATCATGTGGCGGAGTTCAAGCAAGTCTTGAGGGCGGAACAGGTTGAGGATCTATTCACACAGTACAATGCCTTCGGTCTAACCCTAAGGAATACGGCACTTACATGGTTTCAACCATTGGATGAGCGCCAGTTCAGGAGCATAGACCAACTCCTAGAAGCATTTATTATTGAGTTCTCCAAGAGTGGCATAAGGCACAACACCTCCTCACTGATTCACAGCTTCAAACAAACCCCTCAAGAGACTGTGAGACTTGCCGGAAGAAGATTTAGACAAT
Organism: Ceratopteris richardii; assembly: GCA_020310875.1. Classification (NCBI taxonomy): domain Eukaryota; kingdom Viridiplantae; phylum Streptophyta; class Polypodiopsida; order Polypodiales; family Pteridaceae; genus Ceratopteris; species Ceratopteris richardii. The sequence continues at coordinate 52,283,059 of CM035420.1, read as the reverse complement.
ATCTTGAAAGGTGCCCTATTTCGGAGCTACCCACATCTGCTAAGCAAGTAGCCTTATTCCTTGACGGATTGTTGAGTCCAAAATTGAGATCCTATGTGTATCTGAAAGACCCTAGGACTATAGAAGAGTGTGTACGTATGTGCATTGACATTGAAGATAACCTAGGAGAAGAGCTAGAGCTGTCCAAAATTTACAAAGATTCAGATAGTGCATCTAGTCAATCTTCCACACAAGCCACATCAATTGAGGAACTGGCCGAAAAAGTAGCTCAGAAATTAGGTGTGACTAGCAAACAAATTCCAAGGTTTGCTCCTGTGAAAAGGTGCTATACATGCGGTGGTGACCATATGGCGAACGTCTGTCCCATTATGGCTCAACCCCAAGTAAACCCTAGTAGCCAGTACTGCACCATAGAACGGAGATACACCAACCACACCGCACAAGACTGCCCATACAACAAGCAGGCGGTTAGACAACCCTACCCTCAGCCCTACCAACAAGGCAGATACCAGAACCAGTACCCTCCACAACCATATGGCAGGCCACAACAAAATTTCCAACCTCAATATCAAAACCAACAAAGGCCTCAGCCTGTGCTAGCACAACAAACCCCAGCCCCAGCTAATGTGATTCCGGTAAAGTATACTGCTGCAGAAGAGAACCTGAATAGAGCTATAGTCCCTGTAACATCCTTGATCTCTGAAAATGACCCAAGTGACCATAGCTTTGATTCTACCCATGTGGATAGCCCCCAGGCTTACTACATGCAGTCCCCAGAACATGGAGAGTCCTACTATGGTGAAGAGTCGAACGAACCTAGTTGGGAGTCAGATTACACGAACATCATGTATACAAACCCCAACCCTAGACCTCAACCTAGGCAAGTACGACCACCATTTCCTAGAGGACCGTGCTACAGATGCCAAGGAGATCACCTCATTCGTGATTGTCCCTTGCCTCCACCTACGCAAACCCAGTCGGTGACGATCCAAGGCTTCTGCCAAGATTGCGGAAAAGAGCATCTCTTACGAGATTGCCCAAAGAACCCCAATAGCATGCCAAAAATCACCCCTATCAACGTTGTTGGGTTAGTGGTAGACTCCTCAGGAAGCGTCACTTCCACTGCACCAGTACAGGTAGTCACTAGGGCTCAGGCATTGCAGCAAAACCAAGGGGTAGGCCAGGAAAAGAGCCTAGATGCTAGCGATACTGAGAGCCAAAATAAAAAGAGAACAAGAGCTTGGAAAGATAGCCGCGAACGCATGAAAAGGCAATGGGCAAAGAAGATGAGTGAACTTGAGGAAAGTCTACGAGAAACCAAGGCTAAAATCATAGAGATCACGTCTCAACCGCACTCTCACACATTCCCACCGCTACCATCCCCATCACCCTCCATCCCTTCACCCTCTAAGACACCCCACATAACCCACCCACCACCCCAAACAGGATCAGTCTTAGCTGATCCCACTCCCGAAGACATAGACATGATGCTTAAGGCATATCAGGCCAGAATCCAAGAAGGGCCAAATGTCACGGATCATGACAAGTGCTATCCTAGAGCTGACCTAGAGATAGAAAGAACCAAACTATGCGCGAAAATGGTCGCATTGGCTCAGACTATGTTTGAAGCCAGTCGCCTTTTCAATTACTCAGGCTCAGCCAAAACGCAATTACACTTGGATGGATTCCTAGAGAAGTTAGAGAGGATAATTGCAAGATCTGACAAGGAAGAAAAAAATCAAGACCAAGAAAAAGCAAGCAAAAACAGGAATCATTCCCAATCAGAAGTGTATGTGGCCAATGTCCCTAAATCGGACAACTTCCCCTCCTTAGAAAGAATAGAGAGGCCAATAGCACAGCCAGAAAAGGAACCTACCCCTCAAAGAAAGGAAAGGGCAAGAGAACGGGTAAGCCAGCCTCTTCAGGAAGCCCATGTGCCTCCTCAAGGAGCCTATCTCCCTCCCCAAAGGTCACAAGAGCCTCCCTCGAAAGCATATGTACCTCCACAGGTAACCCACATTCCTTTCCAGAGAGCGTATGAGCCTGTTCGAAAAAGTAATAGAATAAGTAATCCTCCCCAAGAAGCTTGTGCTCCAGCCATTCGCGAGAACGAGGAGAGAGTCAACAATAGAATCAGCCCTCCTTCACAAGTTGCTTATGCGCCCAATTCTACGGAGCCAGACACTTCTTCTTCTATGAATCGGTTTGCACCAGACTTCCTACGAGAGATTCAAGAAGACAAATGGGATAACGAAAGCGAGGTCGCCCCTCCTTTTGAACTTGTGGACGATGCACACGACCAATTCCCACAAGACATCCCATCTATTTACGGGGAGCATGAGAGTGTTCAGTCTCACGAGAGATTAGACTTTGAGTCTAATTCCATACAAGAGCTACCCCACTTCACAGGCCCATGGGAAGCAAAGTCCACATGTATGAGAGCACCCACAGTCATGGTAAGGAACGACGACTCAGTCATTCCTAGGAACACAGAGGTAGTGAAGAACACTAATGTGCAGTGTAATCTCAAGTTAGAAGAGCTACTCAAGGTTAGACCTGAATTATGGAAACATGTAGCCAAACAAGTACCAGAGATAGCAAAACCTCGTTCCCAGGTAGGATCCCATAGGACAGTGCCAGAAATTCCCTTGGATAAGATAGGGGATATGTGTGAAGGCGAAGAAGGGAACACCTATCTTCCCATCACCTACCAAGAGTACACCACCAAGGCAATTTTAGACTCAGGTGCAGGAGTTGCAATTGCCACTACTTCCCTTTGGAAGCGTTGGGGCAAGCCGGCACTCAGGCCGACGAGAATGAAATTGCAAATGGCCGATGGTCACATAGAGAGACCCCTAGGATTGCTGGAAGGAATAACTCTCACCACTTGTGGTGTTGAGTTTGAGCATAGCTTTGCTATATGTGACTTCAGCAAAAATCATGCTTATGAGATGATTTTAGGAAGACCATTTATGCGACAGTTGCAAGTGGTACAGGATTGGGGAACCAACTCCTTGTATTTGCAACACTTGGGTGTTACGACCAAAGTCAATCTCAAGGATTATTCTCATAGAGATGTCCCTCCTATCCAGTGGAATCCCATCCATAGAGCTAAAGATGACACAGAATCTGTGCATTCCATAGAATCTGGATCCTCATGGATGCATGAAGACACCCACTTATGGATGTGCAAGGTAGCAGTAGAGGAAGAGAAGAGAGAAAAGGCCAGAGAGGTAGGTGCGAAAGAAACCCATAGATCAATCCAAGACCCAGCCTATGCACCTGTAGTTTTTCCAGACGAAGAATTTGAACCTCACGGTTGGGCAGAAATTTTAGCAACAATGGACGTAGCCATCAATGAAGAACAATGGACACCTCACTGTGATGAGGATGGCTATGACATTTCAGTCTTCTCCATAGAGCCAATCATGGGAGAGGCAGTTCTAGAAGAATGCGAACCTAGCCCTGATGCATTTGAGGATGCAAGTGACTCCGATCTAGAGTCAATCATTATGGACCCACCATTTGCATCAGATGAAGAATATTTCCATGAAGTAGAATTTCAACCCCAGAGGCATGGAGAGGTTACAAATGATGTAAGATTAGCAACCCATATGACCCCGAAGGAAGAAGGAAAGAAACGAAAGAAAAAAGAAGTCTCACCAGAGGAGGAAGAATCTTTGTTTGAGGTCCCGGAAAATTTTAAGAAGTATGAGATAGATGACAGGAGAGTCATGATAAGAATGCCTAAACGAGAAGCACAATCAGGAGAGGCCTATGATAACAAAGAAACCACCAAGAAAATAGTAGTGGCCATAGAAGAAGGAGAGGAGAGATGCACGTATATAGGCCATGATCTGACAGAAGAAGAAGAGCATGAATTGATTGCCTTGCTAAGAGAATACAGAGATGTATTCGCTTGGAGTTACAAGGATTTGAAAGGTGTTGACCCTGATATATGCTCACACACCATTCCCATGACCTCAGATGCTAAACCCTCTAAGCAAAAGCCATATACATATAACGATAACTATGCTGCTAAGATCAAGGAAGAGATAGATAGATTGGTCGAAGCTGGATTTATCTATGAAATTGAGCACACTGAATGGGTATCCCCTATCGTAGTGGTGCCCAAGAAGAATGGCAAACTGCGTGTGTGCATTAACTTGAAAAAGGTTAATGCCGCCACAATTCGAGATAACTATCCGCTTCCCATCACAGAGCATCTCTTAGAAAGAGTGGCAGGCAAGGAAGTGTACAGCTTCCTTGATGGATTTTCTGGCTACAATCAAGTAGCCATAGCTCCAGAAGATCAGCATAAGACAGCCTTTGCCACAGAATGGGGCATTTTTGCTTTTAGAGTAATGCCATTTGGGCTTACCAATGCACCAGCTACCTTCCAGAGGCTGATGTGCCATGTGTTTAAGGAGTTCCTAAGGAAGAGTTTAGAAGTCTATGTTGATGATCTTTGTGCTCATTCCAACGTTAGACAAACCCATATTCCTGAACTCAGACAAATCTTTGACAAATGTAGAGAGTACCAAGTCTGCCTGAACCCAGAAAAGTGCGTTTTTATGGTCAGGCAAGGAAAGATCCTAGGACACATAGTGTCAAAGAATGGCATATCTACCGACGAAGAAAAAGTGAGAGCCATAGCAGAGCTACCTAGGCCAAAGAATGTCAAGGAAGTACAAGCTTTCATGGGGCATTGTGGTTATTATCGACGATTTATACACATGTATGCTGTCATTGCAAAGCCCATGTACGGACTTCTGACAAACTTTGAATGGACGGATGAATGTGAGAATTCCTTCCAGGAACTTAAACGAAGATTATGTTCAGCACCAATCTTGACCACACCAGATTGGAATAAGCCATTCCATGTTCATGTGGATGCATCCAATTATGCTATTGGATGTGTGCTTGCACAACCTACTGGTGAAGGTAATATGGATCTTCCAATTGCCTATGCCAGCAGACAATTGAATGCGGCTGAACGGAATTACACCACTACAGAGCGCGAAGGATTAGGCATGGTATATGCAGTCAAGAAATTTAGGCACTATTTGCTTGCAAATAAGTTTAAATTTTTTACTGACCATCAGGCATTGTTATATCTCGTGAACAAGCCATGCAATACAGGAAGATTAGTGAGATGGTTTCTCTTGCTAATGGAATACGATTTTGAGGTTGTGGTAAGGAAAGGTAGGACTCATTTGAGAGCCGATCATCTCTCTAGGCTCACATCGGGAGAAGCCCCACAAGGAGTGTCAGATGACCTTCCTGATGCTTACTTGTTTAATTTGGAAGTGGTGCCGCAGTGGGCCAAGCCATTGGTACCAGTATTGACATACGGGCCTAACCATCCTGTGGTAAACACACGGAACAGAGAGGTTGTAAAAGCCCAAAAGTATCACATCATGGCCGGAAGCATGTACAAGCACACAGATCAAGGGATCTTGGCTTGTTGCGTAGAAGAGGATGAGTACGCTAAATGGTTGCAATTAGCACATGTAGGTGCATTAGAGCAACACCATTCAAAGCAAAGAACTTTGCAGACTCTAAAGAGATTCGGAGTGCATTGGCCAACTATGAAAGCTGATGTCCAAAAGTTGTGCAAGGAATGCCCAATCTGTTACACTAAACCACCAGTGGAACATGCCACTCTTTATCAAGTATCCATTGTGCCAGATTGGAGCGAACCACTAGTATCATTCCTGAGGACAAACACTTTCCCCCCAGACATGACTCTGGTTAGGAAAAGGAGTTTAGAACAAGAAGCCTTGGATTACTCACTCATTGGTGATAATCTATACAAACGCGGTAAGGATGGTTACCTGAGACTGTGTGTCCATGAAAGTGAATATCTCAAGATCTTGGAAACTGCTCACCAAGGGGTAGCAGGAGGACACTTTGGACCAGATCGGGTGATCAAAGCGATACTATTTGCGGGCTTCTGGTGGCCTACCCTTCACATGGATGCACATACCTATGTGAAACGGTGTGATGTATGTCAGAGGACTCAGTATCCTATACGCAAAGATGAGATGCCACTGAAACCTATGATGGGCGGACGTGCATTCTCTAAGTGGGGAATAGACTTCGTAGGTCCTATTAATCCCCCAGCTAAAGGTTCTCATGCGGAATACATCATTGTTGCAACAGATTATCTCACCAAGTGGGTAGAGGTAAAGGCTACAACCAAGAACGATGCTCAAACAACTGCCAAATTCTTGTTTGAGAATGTATTCACGAGATATGGACTACCTATAGAGCTCGTAAGTGATAGAGGCACTCATTTCTTGAATGAAGTTATTGAAAATCTACTCCAAGAATTCTTGGTAATACACAAGAAGTCTGCCCCTTATCACCCTCAAGCTAATGGACAAGCTGAGAGCACTAATAAGATTTTGTGCAATGTACTGACAAAATTAGTGAACACTAAACGCTCTGATTGGGACAAACAGCTACACCATGCTGTTTGGGCATACCGAGTTGCCTACAAAACGGTACTCCAAGCCACCCCCTTTCAGATGGTATTTGGCCAAAACGCTGTGTTACCCTTGGACTTCCTGATCCCTACATTGAGCGTAGCACAAGAGCACGGATGGACAGGTCATGAGCTCTCCTCTAGGATCTTTGACCTTGAACGATTAGGGGAAACGAGACTGAGAGCCGCTGCAGGGATATACGCAGCCAAGAAGAGACAGAAGGCATACTTTGATGCCCACGTGAAGGATAAAGGCTTGAAAGCAGGAGATCTAGTTCTAGTCTATACACTAAAACAACACGCGAGGAAGCTAGAAAAGAGAGGCTACGGACCCATGATCATCAATAGGATCTCCACGAGCGGAGCAGTACAATTGGCCACACTAGAGGGTGATGTTCTCCCAAATTATATTAGCGGTTGCAGAGTCAAGTTGTATCAGGAACCCCTCACGGAGGAAATGCTCAGTCGACTCAACACTGCTAAGAAACGCAAAGAGGAAGAAAAGCGAGTTCGAGAAGAAGCTCAAGCTGAAGCTTTAGAACGCATCAGAAGGATGAAATTACGAAGGCAAGGTAGAGATCAGCCTGGAGCGAATGACTATGCAGACCAAGGATTTCCTATGGCCATGTGTGAAGTCGCGGGAACAAGCTCGCATAGGATAATTGATAGGCGTCCTTTCGTAACCTTAGATATAGGACATGGAAAGAGTGCAAGGACCGTAAGAGCCTTGATTGACTCAGGAGCAGCCACTAGTGCTGTTAAATTGTCGTACTGCCAAGAATTACAATTGACTGTCAATCCTGTGGAAGCATATCTTATAGGATTGGGGGGAGTGGAAACCCCTTGCATGGGCGAGGCGGAACTTCCCCTTTACATTCATGATGAGGCAATGACAGTTAAAGTACTGGTGTGTCAAGATGAAGATCTCACTGAACCTCTAGTCTTGGGTCAAGATTGGATCTATGACCAAGCAATTAACTTAAACCTAAGAAGTGGACTTCTCCAGGTTTGGGTCAATCATAGTCGAGTTACAGTAGAATTAGACAATGGAACACTCAAGGAACTAGGAAAGGCACAGACTCCTGGTCCTTCCAGGGGTACACATGAAGATGACCATGCTGTTCTTGTTCAAAACCCTGTATTGCAGAGGAATGACATTTGCAAACAAGGAGTCAGGGATACAACGGATCTCCCTTCTTTTCCAGAGGCCCGAAGGAGGCAGCAACCAAAGGCGGATCACAAGCAGAAGAGGCATAGTACTACCTATGTCCGAGATCAAAAGTACCTGCGCAGCAGAATGCCCCAGAAACTCAACCAGGTGTGGGTGCGGAAAGGCGAACGACCAGCTGCACCACCGTCAACTACACGGACAAGGCTTCTTATTAGTAACCAACAACACAACGCTAAAAAGAAGTTTTTCAGAAATTCTTCTGCTAAAGTAAAATCTATTTGGGTGCCCAAGAAGTCGATGAAGGCAAGCCCACAATCTAGACAAATTTGGGTGCCTAAGGCTTGCTTGAGGGCACAAGTAGTTACGCCAAGGCCACAACCTATGCAGCATCACCCAACTATGAGTACAACCCGAATTTCCTCGTGCTCAACACTTAGGAACACACCAAGACCCAGGAGCATGCATGTAATCACTTATAAGTGGGTCCCTAAAAGGCCCCACTCCCAAACAGCGACACCGACACAGCTCTCTGGTGTCTCTACAAAACCGAAAGCAAAGCCCATCCACTGCATTTGGCAGTCTAAGATCTGTAATAAACCCCCCTGACCCAGATTTGTAAATTCACCCCACTTACTAACGGCATTAGTCTCCTAGGAATACACAAACGTTAACTACACTCACTGTTTTCGTGCACTTACTAACCACTAACTCACCATCTACCTCATGTTAATGTTGTAACGGGGACAATAACGGATTTATTTTGTCCATTACGATGTTAACACATGATTCTATATTCTCACAGAATCAGAAAGCAAGAAGAGAAATGGCAGAAGCGACAGGTTCGGGCTCACAAGCAGGGATACTTACTGCAGGAATTGATGTGGATAGCCTACCTGTGGACGTGCTTCCGACTGAACGACCAGAGGAGATGCAACACCTTCAGCAACTCCCGGTGCCGGATCCACCTACAGGCATCACGGAAAGAGTTCATGCGAATTCTCATTGGTTCAATGGCATGCCCGGTCCATTAGGTGAGGCCAAGTATATCTGGGAGTCTAAATGCGAGTATGACAGATCATGGGTGCGATTCCAATTTTTCTCCAAAGAGTTCGAGACTTTACAGAACACAGAAGATCTACAGATCATATGGCAACGAGCAGGATTGGCGGAATATTTTGAAGCCCCACTACCTAAACCCGATCTCCTCCGATGTTACTATTTGGTCTCCACATTACAAGCTAATGAAGATAAGGACCAACCCGGATCATTTGTTCTCCCTTCATTGCTGGGCAACAACGAGTTGAAGAGGTTTGAGCTTACTGTGGAGTTGGTAAGTGATGCTTTAAATATGCATGGCACGCATGTACCCTCAGAAAAGGATGCTCTCGTTCCCACCAACATGAAGGACAGGAAAGTAGTGAAGCTGAAAGACATGGCAGCACTCACCCCAAATGTGTCCATCCCTCTCCGAATGTGCATGCAGCACTTCGCCTTCCCCGGTCAAGACCGATTCACGCAACCACACAAGAAGATCTGGTTTGCTCTCTACTTGGCGGCAGCAGGTGCGTTACCTATTAAGTTACCAGTGTGGATTATAGATCAGTTGTATGAAGCAAACAAACGGGCATCTAGGAAATTAGTGGTGAACGGATGCTGCGCACTCACACGCATCATTTATCGATGCTTGGCATATGATGTCCCCATTGAGCGTGCCTTAACTTGTGCACAATTACAAATGTTTAAAAGGCTCAAGACATCCACACATCAGTCCAAGCGCATGAGGGGCGCGATCCCTTGTGTCCAAACAAGGGAAGTCCTGACTACTCCTGAGGCATCACCATTAAGAGAGGGCACTGTACCCCCCTTTACCATTAGGATACCCAGGTCGGAATCTGACACTACGGCACAACCGACCCCATCGGCTCCTCCTGTTACACCTGAATTCGAATTTGCTGCCACTGGAGAGGCTGAAGGACTGGACCCCCAGGATTTCGAAGCATTCCTACAAAGCACACAATTCTCTGATGTGGAGTTTTATTCAGAGGCAGAGGAGCAGGGCACATCCTCACGAAGAAGACGAAGGTCTACAGACGGTAGACATGTCCATTGGAGTGACGCTCAGCAAAGTCAACAACACGGACACCCAGAAGAAGAAGAAGTGTATGAAGAAGAGACCACTGAAGCCCCAGCATATACAGCAGAACTCCGAAGGCTGTATCAGATTATGGAAAGAGTACGATCGCAGCAATTACTCACTGAACAGAGCAGCAGAGTACTTATGACTCAGTTGTTGGAAGAAGCGGGAGTTGACTCAGAGTACAGGGAAGGTCTCTTATTAATGGCAGAAACATATGGAGTTGTAGAAGCTGTGCGCACTGCCATTCAGAGGCCTTCAGTTCAATATGACCCACGAAGGTTCCAGACACGACCTCGCCCAGGTAAAAATATACAAATTCCCGTTACAGTTGCAGAAGAGCCGACTACTACACCTGAAACTATCAGAACAACCTCCCAGACAGCTAGCCAACAGCACCCAGCCACCCATGAGGAGTCCACCGAACCACTACCACCTACTCCCCCACATCACCTCCTAGAGGAGAAACAGTAGAAACCACATCGACTAATCAACCCACCGACCCCACCTTCATCTTCCGTACTCCGATCTCCAGTGCCACCCTATTCTCTACCACTGATAATCCTATCTTCGAAGGCAACCCCAACACTACACAATCCGCCGAACCCCTCCTAGACCCTGCCCTAGGGCAACCATCCCCAACGCCCTCAGCCACGGGTCATCCTGACCCTAGATCCACTTTCATGGGCTTCCCTGCTACCACGCAACCCTTTCAGCCCTCCTCAACTTTACGACCCCAACCCCCGATATCCCTCTCTCCATTTCTACAATCCCTCCAGGACATCTTTGCTAGGGCTTTTCAACCAGGCCCTCAACCATTCCCTGTCTTTTCAGCTCCTCACCCCACTTCACATCTATTCACCACTTCCACACACACACCACCTACCATACCAGTGTATATGGCAGGTCCCACACTAACACCCACTCCTGAAGGAATGGACATTTCACCACCCACGGCACCTCCACCCACGGGTTCACCTCCTCCCATTCCCCCTCCACCAATTACACCCACACACACAACTTTCGTAGACACATCATTCACTGTCTCCCTTCCCCAATTCCCTTCCCATGCATCTTCCACGGTAAACACCCCCCACTCATCTATAGGTAATGCATTGGACACCATGTTGGCTTGTATATCAAATTTAAGAACAGATTACATTCAGCTTCAGCAACAAAACGCACGCCTGCAAGAGCACTCAGCGACACTACAGCTCCGCCTTGCGGTACTAGAGGAGGAGAACACTCGCCTCCACACACAGTTCCACACCCTACAAGAAGCCCACAATATATTGGAAGTACAGCTACAGAACGTAGATCAGGAAGCAGTGCAGGTGGTAGAAGGTCACCTACGGACACAACTGGAACGCAACTCAAAACTTCAGCGCAATATGGCGCTACTTAAACGCCATCTTGCGGCTGCGCAGGAAGAGAATAGACGCCTGCAATTACAAAATCAAGAGAACCTGGAAGCAGCTATTGAGAGCACACCGGGGGCACCCATCAGCCCATCCAAGTTTCAAGCAGTGACCCCCGATAACATCAAGATTATATTGGAAGATTATGCCATGCTACTCGAAGCACATGATAAGCTATCGGAGGAGCTAGGACAACTGAAGCAGGAACACCAACAAGGCCCAACAGTTGCCCCTCCAACCACCCCCTCTGCAGCTTCGCTTCCCTCCGACGCAGAGGCCATAAAAGATCTCCAGCAACAGGTAACTGAATTGCAGACACGCCTACTACAATATGAGAGGCCATCTTCCCCTCCGGAGGCTCCCACGGACGAAGAAGTTGTGCAAATTCCTGTGGAACAAACGTTTGATGAAGATATGATCCGCAACCATTCCCAGGAGGCCAACAAACAGAAGAAGCGCAGGACACGTTCGAGGCACCACGGCCGCCATGGTTACGACAAGTGGAGGAAATAGGGACCTCGCATGAAGAGCGCACTGTAGTGCAAAATCAGGCTATGAGGGTCATAGAGGAGACTGTTTTACAATCAGATTACTTCAAGAACTTGTCATCGAGACGCCTGATCCTCTCATCGGAACTCCAGTACAGGCCATATTACATTCTTCTGGCTGATTATAATGCTGAAATACAAAGAGTCACGGGTCAGATTCCTACTTTTGCGACCCAATTTCAACCCGAAGACCTTCCTCCAGAGGTGCGAAAAGGCAAGATTCGTCAACCAACATGGCGGCAGAAACTTTTAGAGACTTATCCAGAAATGCTACGCACATGGAACAGCGCGCCGCTGCACCTCCTGTACAACCCATGCTACGGTCCAGTCCCCCGCCGCAGGTCGTGGAAGGCATTTAATATCAAGGTACAGAACAATGCGCAATGCAAGGAATGGTTGAACTACCCGTACATCGCGCCACCACAAGGACCACCATCGGTAGCATATATGATGGGGACCATTCGCCACTGGATGCCGCGCTTGAAGCCCATGCAAGATGTAGCAGCGCAAATGATGCTTAAAATTTTAGATATGATGCAAGTAGTGCTGAAGACCTTTAGAAATGCAGCCGCACCACAGGTACGTCTTCCGGGGTTTAGCAATGGAAATTACGACTTGGTGTATGACATGAGCACCACCCCCAGTATCCGTGTGGCTTACGCTTGGCATGCACGCATCAAGTACCTCCCCGCCTGCTACAAACAGACCTTCGAAGAAATGTTCAGATCAGGTTTTTGGGAGTACCACTCGGAGATTTTCGCACCAAAGCCGACACATCTACTTCAACTGTTTGCTTGTGAACAAGCAATGTATTCAGAGTATTACACCACCCCGCAACCAGAAACCCCCGGTGCAATAAATTGGGAGGCATTGGAAGCCGATCTAGCCAGAGGCTTAAGGATAGGAGAACATGAACTGGCCACCAATGTCATCCAATATTACATCGACCACCCGCGCGAACAAAGGTCTGTCAGGGGCGACAGACGCTAGGAAGGGGGGAGTGTTGGCACACAAAGCAACAGAGGAATCATGCACAATACGGCAACAAGGCCAGATCATTTTTTCCCTTAGATTATGTACAACTCAAGTGATTTTAATCACTACACAAACATTGTAAATCCCGTTTTTGGTAGATTAGACTCCATTTTGTGCAAGCCGAGGAGTCCTCGAGCTTGAGGAGTATTAGAAGTACCATCGTACCAATTTTCATAATTTTTAGACTTCGTTTGAGCCATCAAATAAGCCCTGGAACCTAATTTTTAACTAGGCCGGACACTAGGTCTGGACAGGGTCAAAAGCTAGTCAAAAACTATAAAAAGAGCTAGAGAGCTCATTTTTGGGGTTAGATTGTAATTGAAATGAACTTGTAAGAGCTATTGAAAGTAATCTAAAGAACTCCATTGATTCTCTCTCTTTGTCTTGCCGTGTGTGCGCGTGTGTGTGTATGTGTGTGCATGCTTGTGTGCTGCTCACTCACGCACTTGTGCCGTCACTTGCTCGAGGTCTTCATACCATCCTCACGTCTTCCCGGATTGACATTAAAGGAGGTGCTACTCATCACTGAGCTACAAGACCCATGCTCATTGTTTATCAACCATCAAGCTTCAAGGCTGTTGGTGCATTTTACCCAAGCCTACATGCTTGATATATTTGATATTATCCTCATTTGTAAGTCACATGAGTAGTCATGTGAACACCTCTTGTAAAAGAGTACATTTTATCTCTTGTAAATGGAAAAAGAAAAAAGGAAAAGGATGGCTTACCTCATCCATGATGTAAAAGCAAATTCGTGGCTCCAACTACCAAAATCACGAATTTTTGAGCTGAGGGAATCTCTCCTAACTTTGGGGATCACTTTTAAGTGGAGCCATTCGAATTCGAATTCAAAACTCCCTCCAAGAATAGCTATAAAAGGAGCAAGAAGGAAGAGGCGATTAGCAAGCCTTGTACGTGACCACTTCATGTCATTTTGTAGAGATTGAAGAGCTTAATCCATAGCTCTATCATTCTACTCCCATTGTGCAAAGATTCATTGCCAATGTGGTTGTAATCATATGTGAATCTATACATTTATTATCATCTACCTCTCTGTTTTGTTCTCTGCTATACTCACTCAGAGCAGTACCTTCAGAAGGTCATATCTCGCGTTTTACTGAATATTTTTCAGTGTTTTGAAGTGCGTTGGATAGCTCTTACTGTCTAGTTTGTACCTATAAACTTTCATGATCATTGGAGTAATATTTTGGGAGATATCTGCATTTTACTGCTCACTCGTCTATCTCTGCAGAGCACCGAGAATTGTGGGGAGGTTCCAGAAATTGTTGAAACTTGTTCTCAGTGCTCATTCCATCATTTGAAGTGTTTTAACTTGGAATAGCAAGCTTGTTAAGTCTATTTGCTATGCCCAAAAGGAATTTATCTAATTCTTTCCAGGTTGAGAGCACTGTTCATTTTTTCCAGCAGGTGTATGTCCAAAAATAGCAAGTTTTGGGAGCTAGTCATTTTGCAACTAGTCTGTCTTGACTTAAACTTTTGGGATACATGTTCCAAAGTACTTGGCTGATATTTTGGTGGATTTAGGAAGCTCAAAGGGTCTACTAATAAACTCTGAAGTCTCAGTTGGCTGGTGTGAAGCTGGTTGTAGCAGCACCTACTCATCTTTGGATTGCATCCACCATCTCTCTTCACAGTGGTATTAGAGCATAGTCAAGCAACATGGGAGATGGATTTCCATCAACAATTGACAAATTGGATCGAAACAACTACCCGGCATGGTCTCTAAGGATGGAGGCTTACCTTCAAGGGAGGAATCTATATGGATTCATATCCGGAGATGAAGCAATGCCAACCATGAGGAACAAAGGGCAACCATCATATGAAGAAGTGGAAGGACTTTCGAATTGGTGTTCAAAGGATGCACTTGCAAGGTCTTATATTCTAAACTCAATCTCTGATTTTCTTTTACCTCATGTCAAGGGATGCAAGACATCAAGAGAGACCTGGAATGCACTTGCTTCTTTCTTCTCTTCCAACACTCGAGCAAGGAAGAACCAATTGTGGATGGAGTTCACAACAATGAAGAAAAGCCCGAAGCAAAATGTGACTGATTATGTCACAAAGATGAAGGAGATTTCCGACCAACTTGGAAGCATTGGAGAGGTAATTGAAGAGGAGCAAATCATAAGACAAATCATGAATGGAATCAAAGCAGACGACAAGTGGGAGTCATTCACAACAGCCATGGATTTATACATGGATATGCATGTACCCGACCTCAACACACTCATGGGCCAACTCTTCACTCATGAAGCAAATATTAGCAAAGGTGGTGAGTCCTCAAGAGGTAATCAAACTTCTGCCTTATATTCTGATAAAGCTAAGGTCAAGGACAAGTCAAAGAATAGGAAGAATGAAGATGAAGGTAGCTCTTTCCAAGCAAACTTTGCAGGTAGAGGAAGAGCTAGAGGAAGAGGCAGAAGTGAAAAGCAAGGCAGGGGGAGATTCCAATCATCTCAACCTTGCAACATATGTGGCTTATCTAACCATACTACTGAAGAATGTTTCAGGAACCCGAGGAACTCAAGAGGAAGAGGATTCAATAGAGGTGGCTATGGATCAAATAGAGGTAGATACAATGGAGGCTACAACAACAACAACTACTACAACAACAATTACAACAACAACAACAACTATCAAAGTGGCCATAGAGCAAGAAGAGATTACAATAACTATGCAGAGGACCAAAGTCAAGAAGATTCATTATTGATTATGAATCTATCAGCGAAGAAGGGTAAGGATGATGATCACATATTTTACATTGATTCGGGATGCTCGAGCCATGTAGCAGGAAATGTGGCTTTACTTTCTGATTTGGAAGATCCTCATAACAAGCATGAAGTGCAGACAGGAGATGACACAAAGCACTCAGTGGAGAAGATAGGTAATGTGAAGACATCAGATGGGAATATGAACCTCTTAAGCAAAGTCTTGTATGTCCCTACAATTACCAAAAAATTAATAAGTGTTGGACAGATTGTTGAAAAAGGATTGCAGGTTAGATTCAATCGATTTGGAGCATATGTTGAAGACCCAAGGCAAGGCTTTCGAAGGATCGCCAAAGGAGAAAAGACAAGAAGGCTTTTCACTTTTGAAGTGGAAGATACAAAGAACATAGCTTTGTTTAGCTATGGATCTCAAACTCTAACAGAGTTGGAGATATGGCACAAAAGGCTTGCTCACATTGGTGAGAGGACACTCAAACAGATTTGCAGGGACCAACGTGTACTTGGTTTGCCTAATATCACAAGGCAACACATGAGTTATAAGTGTGAAGCTTGTCAACTCGGCAAGGCTCATAGACAACCTTTCAATAAGAAAGGATATATGTATCAAAATCCTTTGGATCTAGTGCACATAGATGTGTGGGGTCCAAGTAAGGAGCCATCTATATCAGGCTCAAGATATTATGTGTCTTTCATAGATGATTGTAGCAGGTGGACCATTCTGTTTTTCATGAAGCACAAGGATGAAGTGTTTAATTTCTTTAAGAAGTATATTGCTCTTGTTGAAAACCAAACAGGTAGGACTTTGAAAAGACTCAGATCAGATGGTGGAGGAGAATACTTCTCTTCTGAATTTGATGCCTTCTTGCATGAAAGAGGCATTAAAAGGGAAGTCACTACAAGGTATACACCCGAACTCAATGGTGTAGCAGAGAGGAGGAACAGAGCTATTGTTGAAGCTGCAAGGTCCATGCTCAACGAAAAGGGATTGCCAAACTACCTATGGGCAGAGGTTGTGTCTACAGCCACATATCTCATAAATAGACTTCCATCTAAGTCACTAGATGGAACCACTCCATATGAAGTGTGGAATGGAAGAAGACCTAGTCTAGAGCATTGCAAAATCTTTGGATGCTTAGCCTATGCTCACATTCCTTCTCAAGTAAGAGGGAAATTGGATCCCAAGGCAGAGAAGTGTGTATTCATTGGTTATGATCAAAACCAAAAAGGATATAGATTGTACAATCCAACCAATAAAGGATTTCTGTGAGTAGAGATGTAATTTTTGATGAAAACAAATCATGGTTTGATGATGACAGGAAAGTGAAGCTGCCGTATGACTTGGATGAAGACTTTCCATCACTTCAACCAAAGGAGCCAAAGCAGATTGAAGAAAGTGATTCGGAGATTGACCTAGAAGACTTGGAAAGACTAAAGCTATGGAAGAACAAAGGTAAAGCAAAGATGCAGGATGCTCCATATGGACCAGAGAGCTCACATCAACCACTTAGAAGGTCTTCAAGGGAGAAGAAGAAACCAGAAAGGTTTGGTTATGATACTTCTTTGGTCACCAAGCACTCAATCTACATTGCAAAGGATTCAACCAATGAAGAACCTACCACATTCGAAGAAGCACAAAGCAAGAAAGCTTGGAGAGATGCAATGGATGAAGAAATGGAAGCCTTGAAGGAGAATGACACTTGGGAGCTTGTACCTAACAAGCCATCTATGAAGATAATCGGATCTCGATGGATATACAAAATCAAGAGGAATCCAGATGGAAGTATAAATAGACACAAAGCAAGGTTAGTTGCTAAAGGGTTTGCTCAAACCCATGGTATTGATTATGAGGAGACTTTCTCTCCTGTTGCAAAAATGCCTACAATTAGGGTTCTCATTAGTCTTGCTGCATCTAGAAATTGGAATCTTTATCAACTTGATGTAAAGAATGCTTTCTTGAATGGATGGATTTCTGAGGAAGTGTATATGGCACAACCTCCTGGATATGAGGATGCGCATCATCCTAACTATGTATGCAAACTAAAGAAAGCTTTGTATGGATTGAAGCAAGCTCCAAGAGCTTGGAATTTCAGATTGGTTACTTATTTGCAGGACCAAGGATTCAAAGCTAGCAAGGCGGATACCTCTTTGTTCATAAAGAGGAATGGATCTGAAGTGATCTATTTATGTGTGTATGTTGATGATATTATTATCACAGGCAATGATCTTAAAGGAATCAAACAGGTAAAGAGTCAAATGAAGGAGGAGTTCAAAATAAGTGACCTCGGACCACTCACTTATTTTCTTGGATTGGAGTTGATCTACACAGATTCAGGTATATACATCACACAAAGGAAGTATGTCCATGACATGCTCGTCAAGTTCAAGATGGAAAATACCAAGTGTGCAGGTACACCTATGGAGCAAAATCATAAGCTTAGTGCTTATGAAGGAGAGCCAATTGAAGACATCACAAGCTATCAAAGCTTGGTTGGAAGTTTGAACTATGCAACACTCACAAGGGTGGATATGTGCTATAGTGTTAGCATATTGAGTCAGTTTATGCATAAGCCGAGAAGACCACATATGGAAGTGGCCAAGAGAGTCCTCAAGTACCTAAAGGGGACCATGAACGAAGGTTTGTTTTATTCATTTACTTCAGATATTGAGCTAAAGGTCTACTCAGATGCAGATTGGGCCGGATCTAAAGATGATAGAAGAAGCACATCAGGGTATATATCATTTGCAGGTTCAAAAATCATTTCTTGGTCATCAAAGAAGCAACCAACCATGGCATTATCTTCTACCGAAGTCGAATATAGAGGTTTGGCTAATGCAACTCAAGAAATCATGTGGTTAAAGTCTTTGTACACAGATCTTGGACTTCATTCTTCAACACCTCACATTTTTGGTGACAACACAAGCTCACTACATCTAGCAGCTAATCCGGTATACCATGCTAGAACCAAGCATATTGAAGTCCACTACCATTACGTAAGGGAGAAGCTAATGAGCAAGGATATTCAACTATCCTATGTCTCTACAGATATGCAATGTGCCGACATGTTGACTAAAGCTCTTGATGGTACAAAATTAAGTAGATTCAAGTTCATGATTGGCTTGCAGAAAATCAAGGACAATTGAAGACTTATTTGAAGGCCAAGCATGTTAGGCTTGAGGGGGAGCTGTTGGTGCATTTTACCCAAGCCTACATGCTTGATATATTTGATATTATCCTCATTTGTAAGTCACATGAGTAGTCATGTGAACACCTCTTGTAAAAGAGTACATTTTATCTCTTGTAAATGGAAAAAGAAAAAAGGAAAAGGATGGCTTACCTCATCCATGATGTAAAAGCAAATTCGTGGCTCCAACTACCAAAATCACAAATTTTTGAGCTGAGGGAATCTCTCCTAACTTTGGGGATCACTTTTAGGTGGAGCCATTCGAATTCGAATTCAAAACTCCCTCCAAGAATAGCTATAAAAGGAGCAAGAAGGAAGAGGCGATTAGCAAGCCTTGTACGTGACCACTTCATGTCATTTTGTAGAGATTGAAGAGCTTACTCCATAGCTCTATCATTCTACTCCCATTGTGCAAAGATTCATTGCCAATGTGGTTGTAATCATATGTGAATCTATACATTTATTATCATCTACCTCTCTGTTTTGTTCTCTGCTATACTCACTCAGAGCAGTACCTTCAGAAGGTCATATCTCGCGTTTTACTGAACATTTTTCAGTGTTTTAAAGTGCCTTAGATAGCTCTTACTGTCTAATTTGTACGTATAAATTTTCATGGTCATTGGAGTAATATTTTGGGAGATATCTGCATTTTACTGCTCACTGGTCTATCTCTGCAGAGCCCCGAGAATTGTGGGGAGGTTCCAGAAATTGTTGAAACTTGTTCTTAGTGCTCAGTCCATCATTTGAAGTGTTTTAACTTGGAATAGCAAGTTTGTTAAGTCTATTTGCTATGCCCAAAAGGAATTTATCTAATTCTTTCCAGGTTGAGAGCACTGTTCATTTTTTCCAGCAGGTGTATGTCCAAAAATAGCAAGTTTTGGGAGCTAGTCATTTTGCAACAAGTCTGTCTTGACTTAAACTTTTGGGATACATGTTCCAAAGTACTTGGCTGATATTTTGGTGGATTTAGGAAGCTCAAAGGGTCTACTAATCAACTCTGAAGTCTCAGTTGGCTGGTGTGAAGCTCGTTGTAGCAGCACCTACTCATCTTTGGATTGCATCCACCATCTCTCTTCACAAAGGCTGTAGCATTGGAGGCGAAGATCTCTACAAGGAGGTCTACACTCTTGGAGGAGATCTTAGAGGTGATCAAGGAGGAGGTCCTCTACTTGGAGGAAGTGTTCTCACACACTTGAAGGAGGTGTGCTCTACATCTAGAGACATCTAGAAGAGTTTGTGTCAGCCAACATACTATGAGTAACAAGTCTACATCTATCCTCACTTGTTCATTCACTAGTTTTTGATTTAGGGATAATCAAAATTTGGGTTTACTGTAAAACGGTTCTAAACTATTCATATACTTCATATTCTCACACACACTGTCTTCATACCTCTTTGGCACACAATCTCTTATATCTAGTTTGTGTTTCTCCTTACATTTAAATTTTGTCAATTTGTAACATATTCAAACATTGTAATTTGACATTGGAATATAAGATACTGCAGGTCAGAATCCTAGCTCATCATACACTTTGGAAAATCTCATCTATTCTCTCTCTATCTCTCACTCATCATCTTTTTGAGTATTAAGGTGTGTATGCTAAGGTTCATGTGTTGAAAGATCCTGTAAACCTATGATAAATTGTTATTAAGGTCCATCCCACTTCCAACAATTTTGTGGTTGTTTTCAGATATATTCCATCAAGCCCAATTACTATATGTTACCTTCTAATTTACATTAGATACCCTCTCTTTTCTTATAGATTGGTTTTATGTTCAATCAATTACTGAAAAAGTTTGTGGAAGCTCCATAAGTGGCTCACAATTTCGCTAAGCATAGTCATTGCACTTGCTCTAGCTAAGTAATTCTCTTTTTATTTTCCTCATTCACTTGAGAACTTGTATAGTTAACATATTATGGAGACAAGGGCAAGCTGCAAAGTTCCCTAAAGAAAATAAGTGGTCAACTTCTATGTATAAGAATTTTGAAGATATTTGCAACACTCATGATATGCATATAAGGGCTCATTAGGTCTTATAAGGATTCCTAGAGTATGCTCAAAACAAGGAATGCTATGTGTTGGTATGAATGCTAGATAACAAAGAGAGATACTAGTAGATCTTCTCTATTCCAAAGTAAATTTTGTTCTTGATACCTAGTCCACTCTCCACCGTCCTTAGAGTCATATGTTCTAAACATAAAGTTTTTGGTTGATCCTCCTATGTCATTGAGGGCAATGAACTTTTGATAGGGTATAGAGTGTTATATTCCGTATTTATTTAGGCCTTGATGTCATACAATTGGTTTGTCTATGTTAGTCAAGGATCCTATTTGTTCAAGTACGAGAGCTTGGGGGAGCCAATGCCCTAATGGGAAACCATGAGGTTATTCCCATCTTGGTAGACTAGTTAAGAAATATATGGATCTGTTAGACTGCTTATGGGTTAAGCGTTGCTCTACTTCCGATTCAGATACTTCAAGTTCAATTGGTTCCAAATCCTTCTAACCACAATCCCTCTCTTGGCCACGTGGGTTCTTGGGAGTGGTAGGGGTCTGTTAGACAGAGGCCCTGTACTATTTTCCCAATTTAACACACAATCTTACGGTCATTCCGTCCTTAGCTCAGTATCCGTCCCTGAACAACGGAAGACTGTTCAGTGTATTGGAATTAGAACTTCAGGACTGAGGTTAGCAGTCCGATTACGTATTCTACGCGCAAAAGATACTTCAATAACAAAATCACCTAATTCGTACTTCTTCAAGGCAGGTAGGTGTGCCAACTAGACCTTATGCCTTAAAGTCACGCGGATTCGAACAGTTAATCTCCTCGTAATAACCAACCAACCATAAACCGACACTGTTCTACTCACATTCAGACCGTTACAGCTACTAATCTTGCCATAGTTGAGGTAAACAGCAAATATAAGATGCAGTAACGAATTCAGTCGCTTACAAAGACTCTACAGACAATTAGTTCGAGATTACTCTTCGCGCTACTTACTTCACAGAAGAACTAACAAATAACATACCACACTTGTTCACACTCAGAATCATACTCAACCATCACCGAACAGATTCGCCACACAATACAACTGATTCGTCATTCCGTATTAAGGTGAGTATAATCGACTAGCAGGAGTACAGATGGAACAGATCAAAGCAGAACTTATCCTTTCAACAACATATACGCGCACACAATCCGTGATAGCAACCTCAATGAGACTTAATCAGACAACACACTACAATTCCCACAAAAACAGGGGCTGCCCTGCTCTTTCTTTTCATTGCCTTAAATAGAGGATTTTTTTACAAGGGTGCGCACTTCTGCAGTTACCTGTGCGTTCCCTGAAAGATTCTCTTTTTTCATTTAAGCTCCCTGTCCTCGTACTCTTGTCCTTGTTCAGCGGCCGTCCAGCACTTTTACATTTAAGGCACCTGTCCGGGTTCATCCGTCCTGGTTCGGTGGCCCTCTAACAGATCCTAGAGATGGGTCTAGAAGTGTAGATGGGCAAGGGCTATTGAAGCTTCGGTGCAGAGTGGAAGATAGCTAAGTGGGATCTCACATTTTGAGAAAATGTGGGATCCCTCCAGCTCTAGTCCTTGATCCAATAGGATCCTTGACTTACAAGGATGGGCCAATTTCAGGCTATCAAGGATTGAATAAATATGGAGCATAGCATTAGTTCCTATACACTAATGTAGAAGATTGATTGTTTCATGATGAATTTAAAAGGATGTTGTTTCTATAGTATATATGATAATGTGTTAGAAGGTCAAAAGAAGATCACATCAGATTTTGATTTAGGAAAAACTCTTCAAATAGTTTTCCTAGCATACCGAAGGACTACTACAACAACAAAAAAGTAATGGGTGTTATAACAAAATTTAAAGGCAAGGGAATCCAAAGAGAACTTGGGAACTTTCAAAAGAATGATGATGACATATTGAACAAACGATGTTAACTAAGCCACTTTGAGTGTAAAAATACGTTGAGGGAGTTCAATGGTAAAAGCCAATAGAACGATTGTACATCTACCACCAAATATGATTGCGAAGAATGATTCACAATTCTATAAACTTTACCTAGTCTCGATGATGTTGAAATTGAGAATATTATAATGCATTATATTGATTGATACTCCAATGTCATTTGGTATGTTTCTCTATGTTGGTTTGAGTGCTTGCAATCACAAGATGAACTATGGAGAATGATTAACAAGTCTACAAACTTTACCTAGTCTTGATTTTTTCGAAATTGAGAATAATATAGTTCATTATATTGCACGCACAAGAAATATAACTTGATCTAAGAAGGATGGAAAGGTCAAAACGCATTAAAAATATAACTTGGTCTATAGAGGATGGAAAGGTAAAGAAAGCTTAGTGAATGGTTTACATGTTTCTAGAGAGTGTGTGAAAGTTCTCTTTGCACAAGTTGTGGTTCGAGGATGTAAATATTAAATTCCTTTTTCCCTAACTCTCTCTCTCTCTCTCTCCCACATAAGCAAACTCTACACATCGAATTCGGTAGGAAAGGTACTCCTCTTCACAACGAGGTAACAAGAAAAAAGAGAGATATGCTAATGGAATAACACACACGGCAATACGGTAAGGGAATGAAATAAAACTTCGATCCTTCCTTCAATAATAGTGAATCTTAAAGAAGACAATTGCCATTTCAAATTATGAGAAACCCTTTGTCGTGATCTGTGCTGCGCTAAATGGTTGAGCTATTAAAGAAGACAGCTAAGATCTTGCGAAAAAAACTACCATGCGCCTGCCGCTCGAGACAAGGCCACGTTAACCTAGAACGGGATGCTCTTGAACCTGTGGAAAAATCTAGCCTGGAAAACTCTGATGAACCCCGACCGCGTTGAAAGAGGTTATTTTACCTCTTAAAAAACAAAGCAGGGTTTACTGAGAGGAATGACATCGAGGAGGTTGTCCATTCAGGCTAGGATTGCGGGCACTACCAGGTATGCGATACAGCAATCACCAGCTTCCGTTCTTAGTTATTTTTCTTCACTAGTACCCCAAAAGATCTGTACAACGGCTGATAATCGCTATCTATTTTTCAGATTTCACCTTCATCAGTGAATATTTTGCCTGCATGTCTAACTCTTCATCTTCGGTTCTGAACAGTATAAGCTGAATTTCACACGATCTGTCCTTGTACGGCTGCATGTGGTTTTCTTTGTTACTTTAGTCTTTTAAAGAAGTCCTGAAGAGCTTTGGCAATGTCATCTGCAGTCAGCTCGCAACCTTCCTCTACCTGCAGAGAAGGAATTCCAGGTTTGTTAAAATTTTGCTTAATATCTCCTCTGAGGAGTGATGTAAAGAAGAACATAAAGTTATAATAAGGATTTTATAAACTATCTGTATAGCACTAGGAAACAAAAAGGAAAGGGGAAAAAGAGGATGTCAGGAAGACCATGTTCTTCAAGGTGAAAGCAGATCTCTCGAGCTTCTCTTTTACTTGCCTGTGCTGTGAAAGTCAAGTCAAGCGCGGCCTCTGTGAACAAAAGAATATTGGCATTCATAACCGAGAGTTGCAGATTTTCAAGTTCTGCCAATGACTTTATGAGTACTCCCTTCTTCTTCTCACAGTGTACTCGAATGAGCACATTTTTACCAATCATCCGAACTTCTGTAACAGGTTCAACGTGAGGGTTACTGGTATTCTCAGGATTGAATGTTTGGCTTGACCCCTCTTGTGTCTTCTGCAAAGATACAGACATCGTCTTCGGTGTTTGTTCCTCTAAAACTCTCAAGCGGTCTTGCAGCTGCTTCACGTATTTGATTGCATCTCCAAGAACAGACGCTTTGTCCATCTGCAACATTAGTTCACTTGTAAGAACATTAGTTCAATAGGCCCAAATCGGCTTATTAATTCCTTTTATCAACCTTCCATAGCAAGAATATGTTCATTGTTGTCTCATTATATCAGGATGCAAATGATCATGGAATAATAAAGAACAGCATTTGACTTTATACCTTCTTCAACCCAGGAACAATGGCAGATAGAGCAATGAAGCGCTGAGTAAGCTTCTCACGTCTCTTACGTTCAGCCATTATGTGATCTTGGCTGTTGCCTGCCTTAAAGGGGACAGATGACGATTTTGGGGGATGTACTGCGGATGGGTAACTCATCCTTTGATTGGCCGAACAAATGTTGGAATGAGCATCCTTCGAAGTTGTCGTTCCAGCAGAATGTGTAGCTCGAAGTTGGCATTCTAGCTTTTCAGAAATCTGTGTGAACTCGATCTCCCGCTGAACAGTTGGAGTCCTTGGTGCAACGCATTCATCATTCACGGTCGAAAATGAAGCTAGAAGGCTCTCAAGTGCATAGGGTGTTGCAGGTGTGAACGGTGTCAATGCAGGTGATTCAGCGACATTTGTATTGCACACAGAAGAGGTCTGCGGGAGCGAGCTGAGATTTACATTAACCTGCTGCTGATTGCAGCAAGCATCCCAGGCACTCATCACTCTTGGTATCTTTGTCTGTCTCTCAAAGCTCTGTGTGTCTGGACAAGTGGCAGAGTGTGAGAGATGATTCAGCGGTCTTTTTTGGGCGTCCAATAACTGAAAGCCCATAGCCATGCGTATTCCATCAGCCATGTCTATACTTTCGTTACTAATATGATTGTTCCATGTGCTTACACCGTTGTGAAATCTTCCTGATTCACCAGACCAGAACCCGTCTATCGATTTCGCTAGAATTGGGTCATCCATCCCCTGAGCAAAGGAATAGCGATCGAGCATTTGAGTTAATGGGACCTCTCTCTCTCTCTCTCTCTCTCTCTCTCTCTCTCTCTCTCACCAGCTCGGATAACCACTGAATGGAGCCGATGCTGCAGGCAGGAAAGTCCATCTGCATCTTCAATGGATATCCCTCAGCCTGAGCAAGGAGAGACCATCCATTTTGTGTTAAAAGAGCATTGTCTAACGTTATAACTGATGGAAAATTAAAATGGCAAGCTTATGACATGGATAATATGTGCTGAGAATGAAAAACCTTCATTTGCATACTGTTCACTCAATTAACATTTCTAGTAATTCAGCGTGGAACATCTCCAGCAATAATGTGTACGACAAATTTAAGCCGCACTGATATCTTTAAAGTTCGAATATACTTTCTATTGCTTTATATATCTCAATGTGAAAACGATGGATTTCACTTGCATCCTAATTTCTTTCCTGCAGAGCACATTTCTGCCGATTCTCTTTCGAGTTTCTAAATACCTAATGACATCTTTGTCTTATTTTCACCTTCCCCTAAGTTAGAGGTCAATCAGATTTGCGTTGTATCAGGCATAAATTCTCTTGTTTATTTCAGGGTTTTTTATTTCAGCATCGTGTGCTTCGGTACTACATGCTTTAGAACACAATGTGTATGCTGTATCCGGCGTTGTGACGCATACCATATGACGAGTTCAGAGTGAGAGAGTACGCTTACTTGGAGAAGTATATCGTCGACCGTAGCAGAGGTTGATCTTGTATGAGCAGCGAATAAATTCTTATTCAGGGGTTTTTCTTAGTTGTAAAACTGGCGAAAAGATGCAGAGGCGATGGAGGCGGAACGGAGAAGCTGCTGGGGAGAGGGTCTGTCAAAAGGCAGGATGGAGAAGCAGAAGATGCGACGGACGGGGAAGAACTGCCTACGTTATATCCTTGATCAAACGAGGGATCACTCGAGAGTCGAGACATGGGCGGAACTTCGGAAGTGGCCCTGATCGATAAGCGATTGTCCTCTTTTCCATTCTGCCGGGGCCGGGTGCAGCGGCGCCGTCCCCTCTTCCCTGTCCCTTGCATAGGCATACAGAAGAGTCACACTGTTGCACACATCCTTTAGGCTCGATTCTCGAACAGCAAAGCAATGCCTCGATAATGGAGGTTTTCAATGATTTCATTGGGACATGTCCCCCCTCATCTCTCTCTACACCTGGAGGCTGGCAACTGGAGGCTGTTGCTTTTCGACCTGGGAGAGCGGGGCTTGATCGAAGAATATAGTAAACGAATGATATGGATCCATGATCCATGATCCATGGAAAAACAGACGGGAAAATTTGCCAAGTTCTCCATTAACGCGTTCACTTGTGCAGACCCACTTCGTGCCCATCTTCCCAACTTCCAACCTCCCTGCTTGCGAATTGCTCTGCTTCTTGCACGTATGCACATAAAGCAGTCGGTCTTAGCCGTCACGGATGTCCCACCTCCTGCTCCGCGGCCCGAAGCTCACAGACTGCCTGGTCACTAGAGACTTTTCAATCGCGTTTGCGCTGTCCGTGGGAGACTTCTGCGGCCTGTCCAGTGCCATCTCGCGCCCCCTCGATCCGTTCCATCCTGCACGTTCACCAGCATCGCCCGAACCTTCACCGAATGACAGAACTTTGCAACTGCCATGCGCGTGATGGGGCCTAATTTCCAATGCATCATAAACCCATTCGGAGAGGATGACGTGGTATCGCGTGCGTTGAGCAACGTAGAGAGAGGGGCCGTGGGTAGACCGTAGGAGACATAGAAAGAGAGAGAGGTTTCATCATTCATGGATTCACACATTGTCGTCTTTACGGTGTAAGGTTCCAGTCCCGACTTTCAAGTTCCTTCTCTTCATCTTGTCTGCAGTCTCTGCAGCGTTTGCCCCCTACTCTCCCGCAGCAGGGAATACAATCATTATTCCCAACATCTCCAGACCTGCTTCAAGCATCCTCTTTCACAACTGATTTCGTCCTCCGCTAGCTTACTTTCATGCGTCCGTGTCTCGTGACTTCTTCGGCGCTGCAGGTTACAGTTCCCAGTTGTGTACCTTGCGCACGGCGTTCACTGCATTACCGACAAGACCCACATCATGCAGCAAGGCCGGTCCTGAGAGAGGGAGAGATCATAGATGGCCTCTAATTGAGATGGCTATAGTCATGATGGTAGCATCGTGCGGGATGGGGAGCCTGGAGGGGACTCGGGGAGGGGGGCATAAGAAGGAAGGAGTCTGAAGGACGATGACACTGGAAGCCTGTAGCCTGTAGGTGTTCAGTTGGAACTTGGAAGGCGTATGGAGACTTCACAAAACAAAAAGCTTGCATTCATATTCTTAGAGGACAAGTCAATCATGATGTTATCTCTGTCTTCTTTCTACCTAGCACACATAGAACTTAGAAGTTAGAAGCAATGGAGCATGCTTCTGAAAATTCTCTCTGATGCCCAATGTAAATGATCATTCCCCGTGCGCGAATCGGTTCGTTTTCCTGTCAGTAGTTTGCAGGGCAGTTCTCTAAGGAAGGAACTCTCGTGGAGGATCTCTCTGTCATTGTCTCTCTGTTAACGCGGCACATGCATATTTTTTGAAGTGGTCCGGTGACTCCATTTAACCTTTTCGAGTCACTGGACACTGAACAAACATTTTTTTTTTAGAGTACAATGAATTTGGAAAGATACACACCCGATCTCATAAGATAGAGGCACTCATTTTGGGAAATTTTGAGGCATCCAACCTCAGGCAGGACTTGAATCTTGGCTATTTGTTTAAGAGTACAAGGCACATCCACTAAACCATGCCCGCTGAACAAACTTTTTTGATAACTCACTTGACAAACTTTTTTGAGTCACCGGATTGCCTACATAGAGCAGATGTATAGTATCACCGAGGAAATTGGAACTTCGATCTCCAAAGATATTAGACATGTGATGCAATGATGAATCGATGATCACCTCTAAAGAATTAGAAGCTCACATACAATATTTATTTACATTTTTTGTTCAAATCTTTTAACTATTTGAATCACTTTATTTATAATTTATTAGGAATTAATTTAATAATTAAATAATTATTATCTTAGAATATATACACTAAAAATTACGAATCTTAAGTACATAAGAAAATAAATAATCTACGGTAAACACAATGATGAATTGAAAAATTTTGGAAAGGAAACTTATGAGAAACGTATATTTTTTAACGGTCATATGTTAATTTTTGAATAAAATTCTTCTTACTTTGACTTTTCTCTAACGAAATATTTAACATGTCAATATCATTTTTTTCAATTAGTATGTGAGAAAAATTCTTGGTTCTACACTACAAAATTGTATTATTTGATAACTTGCTTATCTATTGTGTAAATTATATATATATATATATATATATATATAGTATAAAAAATTTGCGAATTTTTGACCTGAAATAAAATTCGTTTAATTCGTTCGCGAATTAATTCGTTGGGCACGAATTTTATAAAATTTTTTGATGCAAAAATTTTGAAGATATTTTTAACTTGCATGTTCTTTGGTTATGATAGTGAGAATATTATACATGATGATGTTGACTTTTGTATCTTGATTGTTTTCTTAAGACATGTTACATGAGCCATCGAACATGATAGATTCTCATATATTATGTATTATACTTTCATGTAATGGTCTATGAATCGAATGTTTGTCATCTATGATCTTATGTATTATGTGTGGTATTTTAGGTTTATGATTTTGATAATGGTGATAAATCATGATCTCCCAATTGAATAATGAATTATACAATGGTGAAATATGTTTTAAATTATCAATAATTGAGCACTAAGATGTACATGCAAGCCTTTTGCTTAGTTATCCAATATAATTCATAATTTCATACATGCATCTAATATATATATATATATATATATATATATATATATATATATATATATATATATATATATATATATATATATATATATATATATATATATATATATATATATATATATATATATATATATATATATATATATATATATACACTCTCTCTCTCTCTCTTTTTATATGTATAAAATAAAATTCTCTCCATATGGATAAAATTTTCGAATTTTATTTTGGGTCTAGACGAACTAAACGAATTATCGATTAATTCTCGAATTAATTCTCACGAATTAATTCCCTCGTTCGTACTATGATATATATACATATATATCCAAAATGGAAGTTCGGCAATAGTCTACTCTCCCATACTTTAGTTAATAAAGAAAACAAATGTACAAGACTTGAACAAGCATAGTACCCGTGGGACCGTTTGAATCCCACAAAGTAGGGGAAGATCAAACAAATTTAGAGAGCTCTACAAAAAAGGTACCTCTCGTCCCCTTCATGTGGGATCCACTTGCTCTTAATCTTAATATTCTCTAGGAAAAACACTCTATGATGTCAAAAAGGTGGGGGTTTCTTACAATCGGAAATTCTTTTGCCTAATAGGAAAAGCGACTTTTCTAATGATCATTCTTTAGGAGGGCTTCCAAAACTGGCAGCACACCTCTCCTTCCAGATCTCCCAAAGGGTCTTACCTCTAATAGCATTCCACAGGAACACATTATCGCTTCACCCAACAATGCTTGCTTCCAAAGGGTTAGTCCTTGAAGCTGCAAGATATTCTCAAGGGTACGCCAGACTAATATTGACTTGGGGCATGAGAAGAAGAGGTGCCCTAAGTCCTCGTTTCCACTTAAGCATCTTTTACACCGTGGGGGTAACCCGCAAATTTTGCTAGCCTTTGCATTGCTCCAAATTCCCCGGTAGAGGATTTGCCACATAAGCATCTATTTTTTTATCTCGATGAGTGGATGCCAAAGTGGCTAGAACTTAAACTCCCATCGCAAGTTCAACCAATCAAGACACCACTTCCTATTAAGCGTGACATGAAGGTCTAGATTCTTATTCAATCTCGGAATTTTGTCAAGGATATTGCCATTGAACCATCTAGCACCCTCATGGTGGGGAGGGTCCTGGCCAATGAGGAGGCAAGTCTTCGAGAACGTTCCACAATGAGCAAACCGAATATGAGCCACATGGAGAAATTGGAAAAGGGGAGAAGAGCAGGGTGAGGAGGTCGAGGTCCTTCCATTTCGAGAGGCCCATAAACTTAAGATTGCTACTATTCATAAAAATAAGCTTGGCCCAAGAGGCTTCAATGTTGCTCCATGCCTTAATTAAGCATTTTGTGGCTAACTTATTGGCCATGCCTTCGATGTCAAGAATTCCCAAACCACCTTAACCTTTTAGGCTAATGCAAGTAGTCCAATTAATTTTGGGGATTCCCCTTCTGTTGGGATCACCTGTCCAGACAAAGTTTCTGGAGACCCTTTCCAATTTAACAATCTCTTGGTCTTTTGCTCTCCAACAAGAGAGAAAGTAAATAGTTGAATCAATCAGGAATGTGTTAGTCACCATGGCCCTTCCCACTAGGTTGATCTGCATACCTTTCTAGTAGGCCAATTTGTTTTTGAGCTTCAAGAGAACCCAGTTCCAGCATTGGCCCATTGATACATCAAATCCCATTGAAATACCTAACAAGTGGAAGATTTTCCCATAGGGAATTAGTTGATATCCTTCCTCAATAAGAAACTAGGGTAGGTGTCCCGTAACCACCCTGAAAGCAGTTTTAGAGTGGTTTATTTTGGATCTGGAAGCCACGCAGAATGTGCTTAGGCAACTCCAAAAAGTATTAATGCTGGTCATATCATTATGTACAAAGGCATTGTGTCATCAAAAAAATGAGCATCTGTTTTTTATTGAGAGGGAGGGAGAGGCCACGAATCTGGACCAAGCTAGCATAATGTTTCACAAGGAAGCTAAGACCATCAACATCAATAGCAAACAAGTAGAGATGGTTGCCATACAATCACGCCTATGGGGAGAAGTTGTTTACCTATTGTTATTTATTTATTGTGTAAATTGTATGATTCTTGATGAAATTTTGAAATAAAGCATTTGTTTATCGTCGTGAACTCTCTTCACAATCTATTGGATTTTCAGATCGGTATGATTCTTCATTGTTATTTGGATAAGATACTTTTCTTGAGTGGATTCGCATTCATCTTGAAGTTGAAAAAAATTATGCAAAAGAAAGCACGTTGTTACAACTATAAGACTTAAAGACAAATCTAGATTCAAGTTTTCTATAAGACTTAAAGACAAATCTAGATTCAAGTTTTGGAAGATATGTAATTCATGAATTCAAAATAATGAATGAATTTTCAATTGTAAGCATTAATTTTTGAATGATGTTTGTCAAATGGAATCTTCTCTCTTACTTGTTTTACTTGTAAAGCCATCTTACATGGAAATAATTTATCAAGAATGTTATAGCCTTATATATCTAATCACCTTGTAAATAAGGTCCAATTAGTTCTCCAAACAATTCATTACAAGGTCAACGTAAATGGTTTATGACCTTTAATCTAAGATATACAAGATACACTTTGAGATGGATGGAATCATGGGCTCCATCAAAGCATTCACTACAACACTCCAAAACATTTTTTTTCTAATTCACAATGCATTATAAATAATGCTTGGGAATCCAAGTCTATCCATATTTTGTGAAAGAAAACACTCTTCTACAAGTTCTCTATGTAATATGTGTATGTGCAATCTATTGCACCTACAATGTGTGGTAAAACTCATGAAATTCTCAATTAAAGGGTGTCATCTTTCTCAAAATAGAGGATATATCCCAAATCTATGGAATATACTTTTGGTACTTGGTATCTTGAAACGTATGGTAGTATACTTCTTAATTGTGGAATCATCAATCCCAAATAATTCTGGCATTGCTTTAGAAGATTATCCTCGAGCAAGTCTCCATAGGGTGTGATTCTTATGACATTTTAGATGCATATTGAAATTTAGATTGATAGTTTAAATGTTCCTTGGAGCAAATAAACCTATCAATAGATGAAAATAATGCTCTTTAACAAGGAAAGATCCATCATAATCATGGTGAAAATGTAGATGCTTTAGATCCGTGCTTGCAAACACAGTGCAAATCATCCATATCTAAGTTATTATTACGAAGGAAATTATTCAAATGTCATAATTACTTGGGGAAGAACTATTGCATACATCATTTAAGTTCTCCATTGATAATAACCTAAACACTAATATAATACACCAACTTATTTCTCTCTTCCTATTGTGAGGGGAGCACTAGATGGTGCCCTCAGACTAGACTGAACAAGATTTCAAAATTATACTTTCGATTACAAGATCACCCACATAGGGAAAATAACACAAGAGTATGTGGCTGACACAAGAAGTCGCACAACCTAGGATAACTTGATTAGAGATGATACACAAGATCCCACAACCTGGAATCATAGGTATGAAACAAGATACCTAGATTACAAGAACGCCCTTCAAGGAGATGAACTAGATACAATAATTAACTCGACAAGATCTTGTACTATGAGAATACAAGAGGACAAGGCTAGATGTCAAAGATATAAGACTAGACAAGATGAGAACAAGGAACAAGACAAGAATTGTAACTAGAACTTGGAGAGTACTTACTTGGAGATTGCGACTCCTTAAGCTCCCAAGATTGGCATTAGCAAGAGTGAGGATGTATGTGTCAGGGTGTTGCTCTAGCACAATGGTGAGAACCACGTTAAGAAGCTCCACCTCCTTAGTGTCAATCCGCGGAAGAGATAGGAGTGATATGAAGATCCTGAATGTGAGATGAAGTGAGAGTGAAGGTGAGAAGCATAGAAATGCACACACACATGCACACACACAATGAAGAGACAAGCAAGACACAATGGAAGGTGGGAAATTAGCTCAATTACTCAAGAACACTATTACAAGCTCAAAATAGCTCTAAGCTCACACTAGCTCACACTAGCTCACACTAACCAACCTCAAAAATGAGCTCTCTAGCTCTTTTTATAGTTTCTAAACTAGTTTTGACCAGTTTCACATCTAGTGACCTGCATAGTTAAAAATTAGGTCCTAGATGCTATTTGGAAGGGTAAACGATGTCTAAAAATAACGAAAATTGATACGCTTGTTCTACCTAAGCTCCTCAAGCTCGAGGACTCCTCGGCTTGCACAAAATGGAGCTATGGATTACAAAATGGGGTTTTCTATGTTACATATGTTACAATAGTGATAAAAATCACTGTTGGAGGTTTTTGGAAAGTATTTGAAAACATAATTCTTTGAAAAACGATTCGACTGGCTCCCTGCTTTGTCGTTACATGCTTCCGTGTCGTCTGTGCCTCTGGCTGCTTCCAACACCCCCCTCCCTCTCGCTTCTGTCATCCCTGACAGAACCTTGTTGTGAGGTCTGCCGTATATAGTTCTGTAGGAGGTCTTGAGCGAGGGTGTGCTCGGAGATAGGAATGCCTCGGGCCAGGTCTGCCTCGAGTTTCTCCCAGTCGATTGGTTGCAGTTCTTCCGGTGGCGGGAGCTGATAGTGTGTGGAATAGACCATTCGTTCACAGGCAAATAATTGTAGTAAATGTGTAGGCCTGCTTATGAATACCTCTGAATGGTATTCCCAGAAGCCGGTTGTGAAGATCTCTTCGAATGTCTGCTTGTAGCACGCCGGTAGGTACTTTATTCTGCAGTGCCAGGCATAACACACCCGTAGCGATGGCGTTGTACTCATATCATATACCAGATCAAAATTACCATGCTCAAAGCCCGGGGTGTTGACATGTGGTGCCTTGACGCGTCGGAAGACTTTAAAAATCATTTGCATCATGTCAAAGATTTTGACAGTCATATGCGCCGCTATATCATCCATATGCTTTAATCTAGGGAGTCAGTGGCGAATTGTAGCCATCATGTAGCCAACAGTTGGTAACTCAATGGGTGGCTTAAAATAGGGGTAATTCAACCAGTCTTGGCACTGTTTATTGTTTTGTACCTTAATAGCAAAGGCAGTCCAGGAGCGGCGTCGTGGCACTGGTCCCCAACACGGGTTGTACTTCAAATGCAAAGGTGCCTTTACCCATGTACTCATCATCTCTGGATACTGCTGTAGTAAATTTTTTCGCCACTTTGGTTGATAGATCCTTCCTTTCTGTGCATCTAGTGGCAAATCAGTCGCCTCGAATTGAGTTTCATGCGATGGTTTCTTACCTGTCTCTTTCTCAATGGCTAACTGGTATTCGGCCATTAACATGAAATACGGTTTATACTGTAGCTCATGCCCAGATATGTATCGTCGCGGGGCCAAATGAGCAAAGAATGGAGACTGTAATAGCTTTTCTTCTATCATCGCCATGGCATGTAATTGTGCCTCTACTCTCGCGGAGTGCGTCGTTCCAAGTTCCTCAATAGTCTTCATCCACGCGGGGGTCGGAAGTTCGTACGTCATCTGACCTTCGGCCGTGACGCGTCCGCCTGGGATGGGTTGTGGCTCGTATGCCTCTTCAAATGTTTCCTCCACCGGGATGGTGACCGTTTCTTCCTCAGCTGGAAGCTCGGGTGGGGAATCTGGCCTTGGTGGTGCTTCATATACTGCGATCCTTGATTCAAGGTGTGATACCTGGGCCCGTAATGAGTTGAGTTCCTCTAGGAGGTCAGGAGAGGGGTCCACAGGTGCTGGTATGTCTTGGTGTGCCGGTTCTCGTAACTGGAGTAATTTGTGATCTTCTTTGAGTTTTTGGAACTCCTCGTTCATGCGGTCGTATTCATCTAGTAATCTTACATGATCGTCTAGCAGCATCCTCATCGAGTCTGAAGGAATGGCTTTGAACCTGCTAGGACTGAGTGGTTGGTCTGGGTGGTCGAGCGCTGCTTCTAAGTTTTCTCGGTTCTGATCCTGTAAGCGCTGGTTTTCTTCCTTGGCAGCTGCTAGATGTCTTCGTAGTAAGCCCATGTTTCGTGTTAGCGTTGCATTGCGGACTGTCTGGGCTCTTAATAAGTTATCCAGGTCAGCAGTGGCTTCCTTGGTCTTTTCTTCGCTTTCTAGTTCTAATTTGTGATAAGCCTCGCGTAATTCTTGGTAGCGGGTGTTCAGAGAGGCATTCTCAATAGACAATAAATTAAGCTGCGACTGTAAGTCATTGGTTGTCCTCTGCAGCTGCTGATAATTATCACCAAGAGATGTGAACTCATCTCTTACTTGCGTCATACACATGAACATCTGTCGGAATGCATTATCTACAGTGGGTGATAGTATTAATGGGGTGCGCACTAAATGAAGATGCAGTTGGTGTAGATGCAATGGGAATGGGGATGGGAAGGTGGATGATGTAGTGATTGTTGAAAATTGTGATGTGCCTAAAAATGTTTGTGCCGGGAGTGAAGTGAGTGATGGTGCAGCGGGTGGTGAGATGTCCATGTCAGTGGACGTATCTAGTGCGGTGACCGTGAATATGGGTGTGATCGTGGGTGCTCGTGCTGGTGTAAATACAGGATTTACAAATGTTGAGGGGTAATTTACAGGGGGGCTGGCTGGAGCAGCTTGGTGGAAAGGGGAAAGAGGGTTTACAGTGGGTCGGGGAGGCGAGACGGGGGAGAAGGTTAATGGTGGTGGGAGTGGAAATAGGGGTCTTGGAGTTGTGGGGAAAGATGTGTTAGAGGGCCGCCGAACCAGGACGGATGAACCCGGACAGGTGCCTTAAATGTAAAAGTGCTGAACGGCCTCCGAACAAGGACAAGAGTACGAGGACAGGGAGCTTAAATGAAAAAAAGAATCTTTCAGGGAACGCGCAGGTAACTGCAGAAGTGCGCACCCTTGTAAAAAAAATCCTCTATTTAAGGCAATAAGAAAAAGAGCGGCAGCAGCCCCGTTTTTGTGGGAATTGTAGTGTGTGTTTGATTAAGTCTCGGTTGAGAGTGCTGTAACGCATTGTGTGTGCGTATATGTTGTTGAAAGGATAAGTTCTACCTTGCTCTGTTCTGTCTGTACTCCGGCTAGTCGAGTATTCTCCCCTTAGTACAGAATGATGAATCAGTTGTATTGTGTTGCGAGTCTGTTCGGTGATGATTGAGTGTGACTCTGAGTGTGAACAAGTGTGGTACGTTATTTGGCAGTTCTTCGGCGAAGAAGGTAGCGCGAAGCGTAATCTCGAACTAATTGTCTGTAAAGTTTCTGTAAGTGACCGAATTCGTTACTGTATCTTATATTTGTTGTTTACTCCAACTATGGGAAGACTAGTAGCTATAATGGTCTGAATGTGAGTAGAACATCATCGGTTTATGGTTAGCTGTTTAGTACGAGGAGATGGACTGTTCGAGTCCGCGTAACTTTAAGATATAATGTCTGGATGGTATACTTATCTGCCCTGACGAAGTACAGATGAGGTGACATTGTTATTAAGGGATGGACACTGAGCTAAGGACGGTTGGGAAAATAGTACAGGGCCTCTGTCTAACAGACCCCTACCACTCCCAAGGACCCACGTGGCTAAGAGGATGATTGCGGTTAGAAGGAGTTGGAACCGGTTGAACTTGAAGTAATTGAATCGGAAGTAGAGTAACGATTAAACCACAACCAGTTTAACATTTGGTGCCGTCTGTGGGAAAGTGGCATCAGGTTGCCAGTTATCTATGAAAAGTGGTAGTAGCGTGCCGACTGTTTTGCAGAATCAAACACTACGTTTATCGTTCGATTGACTGACGGTAGCAACAGAGCCAGAGTGTTGCCAACTGCTCAGAAAGTACTACTAAGCAATGATACATGCCGGTTACTCGATCTGGCGAAACGTATCCTAGGAACCATACGACTGGACCAAGAAAAGTACTAAACACAACCCTAGGAGAAGATGGTATAACACGGCCTGACCCAGTGGTCAAGCAAGTTAAGGACGTTAGAATTAATTCCGGTCATATTCCGGTGGAACGATCAACGCCTTTGGTACCTTCTGGTGTCATTTCGACCCAGCCGAACCAAAGTACAGTAATTCCAGAATCTACCAAGACGCCGCTAGAGACTAATTTAACAATCTTGGATAAAGATTCAGAGTTATCCACGATTAGACAAACTCTAGGAAAAATCGGTAAAAGCGGAAAAACACTACCGTCTGGTACACTGTCAGTTCATTCCGGTGATATTCCGGTAATAGAAACACCAACTGGCGGCCAAGGATTAGCATTTTTTGCGGAGTCCTCAGCCCGACCCGCGTGCTTAGAAGAAAGATTTCGGATATTGGACATCCATAAAGAAGGAGAGCTATTCGAAGCTGAGGTCCGAAGTATCCTACACAAAAACAGCACACCAGAAGGCACGCCATCCGGCGATTCAGATTCTGATAATTCAACTAATCAACCTCAAGATACAGAAGAAGGACCGGAGATACTCACGATGAACGGACAACAACAGCAACAACAGTTAGGCCAACCAAGGCCGCCTCCAACAGGAGTAACATACACGAAATTTGGTGGATTCCCAGGAGATGACCCGGATGCTCATGTACGCACTTTCGAGATCAGTTATGCAGTCCTCAACCATCAACCAGATCAGGCATACAAAGCCATTGTTTTTCAATCTACTCTGGTCAATGAAGCGGCTAGATGGCTTACGGAATATGACATTAATCATTTCGGTACCTATGATGCAGTACGAGATGCTTTTTTGCAACGATTTAGGCTAAAGAAGAATCCCGCCAAAATCTTTGAGTATTTACAGAACAACCGACAGAAGGCGAATCAGACTGTCCAAGAATATGCTACACTCTTTAGAACACACTTGCGACAGATACCACAGGCCCACGCCAACTTACCAGATGACATCATCACTCAGTGGTTTATCAATGGTTTAAACCCGCAATTGAAGCAGATCATGATTATCAGATGTGTCGGAGCAATGACATTAGATGCAGTCATCACCATGGCTCTGCAACTGGAATCCAAGGTCGGTGGATTTACAGAAGATCTAGAGTGGTTAAAAGCAAACAAAACCATGACTGAAGATATAACCAGACAAGTGTACTGTATCACATGCAAAAATTCAGGTCATACTAGTGCTAACTGTGCGCTAAATCAAACATTCTGCGCTATCTGCAACACTGCCGGACACTCCACCGGAAATTTTGTCTACAATGCCAGAATACAGGGAACAACAACAGTCAATGCTGTTATTCAAGAACATGGACAGGCAACGAATCACTATGTACCTCCGCAACTGAGAAACAATCAACCACAGGGATATCGAAACTACCGAGGACAGAGGAACAATAACTATAATGCAAACCGCTGGCAAAACGAACCACCACCGGAAAATCCCAATTTACCACCGCCACGCTGTCATTTTTGTGGTGAATTCGGACACATTAGAAGATATTGCAAGGACGCAGCTGAGTATGATCAAAGGAAGAAGGAGCGACAAAACCCAATGACCAACATGGTACAAATTACACCGGTAGAAACGCAAACCGCTACAGTCCAGACCCGATCAGGTAAACAACTGCAGCCAGCAGCAGAAGTATTTGAACCAGGGATACGAGAACAACATAGGATGTATAACAAGGCTAGCCATTGGACCGCCACAGAACCACCAGTGTTCCCAGAACCCATTCCGGTGACTCAGACCTCGACAACAAAGGAAGGAACGCAACAAAAGGAAACAGCAGCAGAACAACCATCAGCGGTAGACATAACAGCAGATACTTCGGCAACAACAGAGGCCTCGAGTTCAAAAGAGCAAGATAACCAATCTCAGCAGGCCTGGGAAATTTTATCCAAGGCATCTATCGCCTCTCGGCCAACTACTGGCATTAGTACCTGGTGTTCGACAACAGTTCCAGCAACAGTTCAGTCCGGTACCTTCTTGTATTCCGACGACAGCAGCAGTTCAACCAGAACTTGATTCTACGGTTGATCATTCAGTCCCCTTGATCACAGTATGGTATAAGAATCATAAAATTACGCAGGTATTGATTGACGGAGGCTCTGGTGTCAACATGGCAACTACAGCCTTATGCAATAGGTTAGGATGGACCGAAATCGAACCAGTTCAATTTTTTGTCAGGATGGCCGACCAATCTAGAGTCCATCCTGTAGGACTTGTGCGAAATGTACCCATTACTTTACAAGGTACGACCTTCAAAATGAATTTTGTCATACTAGATCTGCCGGAATCCACTTTGGATTACAACCTTCTGTTTGGTCGACCTTGGCTGAAGCATGCGAAGGTAATACAAGACTGGTTTGCACAAGAGCTTACGTTCAAAGATGCCAGCCGTAAATATGTAGTAAAATTAGATGCTATACAACCTTGCGAACTGCACGCCAGACCATATTTTGCTGAACCTGTCCACATGTTAGATGGACTATCAGATGATGAAGAAGAGGAATTTCTGAAGAGTAACGCTGACTTAATGACCCTAGGGACTGTTGATCTACAGTCCATAATAGATAACTGGAGTACTTCAGTATGTACAGTTACACCAATCACCCAAGAAACCAAGCAGGAAGATAGGGTGCCGACACATGACAATGAATTACATTCCCTATTTCGATCGACAGACGACACAGAGAAACCGCAACAGTTTTATGTCTCCGAAGACCAGTTGACCTCGTACAATCTAGGAGACGAAGATCATCCACGACCTATAAAGATAAGGCAAAACTTACCGGAATCATTTAAGGCCGATCTGATTCGACTACTTCGCGAATTCTCAGACGTCTTTGCCTGGGATTACAAAGATATGAAAGGATTAGATCCGCGCATATATCAGCACCGAGTCATGCTGAAGCCTGAAGCTAAACCGAATCGGCAGCCCAACTATCGGATGAATCCCAATTACGCATCTCAGGTAAAAGCTGAACTTGATAGATTACTAAAGGTAGGATTCATCGTACCAGTAGAACATGCTGAATGGATTTCACCAATTGTGATCGTGCCAAAGAAAAATAAGCAATTACGAATCTGTGTAGACTACCGAAAATTGAACGCAGCAACAGTACCAGATCCCTTCCCGATCCCCTTTTTGGATACCATGCTTGATAGGGTAGCAGGCCACGAAATGTATTCATTCTTAGACGGATACAGCGGTTACAATCAGGTTAGAATGGCTGAAGCAGATATCCCAAAAACCGCCTTCATTACCAATTGGGGTGTCTTTGCTTGTACGGTAATGTGGTTTGGATTGAGAAATGCACCAAGCACCTTTCAGCGATGTATGCAGGAGAT
Organism: Ceratopteris richardii; assembly: GCA_020310875.1. Lineage (NCBI taxonomy): Eukaryota > Viridiplantae > Streptophyta > Polypodiopsida > Polypodiales > Pteridaceae > Ceratopteris > Ceratopteris richardii. The sequence continues at coordinate 52,242,441 of CM035420.1, read as the reverse complement.
TTTCTCTCCGTATCTCAATTCGTTTATGCAAGTCTACCTCGATGATTTCTCAATTTTCGGAAAAATGATGGCACATTTGCTTCATCTACGGTGCTGTTTCCAAAAGTGTCGAGATTACCGACTCTGCCTTAACCCAAGCAAATCTGTGTTTGCCGTCTCGTGTGGCAAACTACTTGGTCATATTGTATCTGCCCAAGGTATCCGAGTAGACCTAGATAAGATTTCGGCAATTTTAGAAGCCCCAGTACCCGCCACTCCAAAAGAAGTAATGCGTTTTATGGGACAAGTACGCTGGCACGGCAGACACTTACGGTGGCTTGCTCATCTGGCTGTACCTCTGAATAGAATAATCACCAAAACTCCACGACAGTTCGAATGGACTCAAGAATGCCAAACTACATTTGATCGACTCAAGTATCTATTAACGCAAGCACCAATCCTACAACCACCGGACTGGGACAATCCGTTCCATGTTTTTGTCGACGCCTCAGATATTGCGATCGGCAGTATTCTGATGCAGCAAACACATAAGTGGTTTCGCCCTGTCTATTATGCCAGCAGAAGGCTTGCACCGGCAGAAAAGAACTATTCTACCACTGAAAGAGAATGTCTAGGATTAATTTACTCCATCAAAAAGTTCAGACATTATTTATTAGGCCGGAAATTCACCTTTCATGTGGATCATGCTGCCCTTGTCTATCTAGTGAGACAACAACATCTAGGCGGACGATTAGCCCGATGGGTGCTACTCTTGCAGGAATTTGATTATGAAGTCATTCACCGACCCGGAAATGCACATGCCTTAGCAGATTTCTTATTTCGCCTAGATTCTGGTGAAGCTCCGATAGGCATAGATGACACGACTCCAGCAATTTATAGTTCTGAGCCATTGACCAATGAGACTGCCGAATTACAAGCAACACCTACATATTATGATCAGATTTTAACTTTTCTCACCGAAGGATGCTTTCCATCTGAGACGGCCAAGGCAGTTCGAAGGAAATTGGCAGTCTTTAGCCGCCGATTCCGGCTAGTGGCAGGAGAACTATGTAGATCACACCGAAATCTTACTTCGATGTGTCCCTCCGCACGAAATTAACTCGGTCATCACGATGGCTCATTCAACCCCTACTGGTGGTCATTTTGCCACAGATCTAACTCACCGGAAAATTCTGCAAGGAGGTCTCTGGTGGCCTACTATGTACCGAGATGTGGCCCAATTCGTCAAAAACTGTGATAACTGTCAAAGGTCTGGACAACCACTGCAACGACACTTCTTTCCCTTGCAGCCTATTATGCCACTCGAACCATTTCAGAAATGGGGATTAGATTTTATCGGTCCAATCACACCTCCAGCAGTCTTCAGTAACAACAGATACATACTAACCTGTACAGACTATGCAATGAGATGGGCAGAAGCCTGGGCTTTACGGTCTGCTACAGCAGCTGTAGTAGCGAAATGTCTGTTAAATGATGTCTTCCCACGGTTTGGCTTACCACTCGAATTGGTGACAGATCAAGGTACTCACTTCGTAAATCAAGTAATGAAGGTACTAACCCAATCATTCCAGGTGACACATAAACTCAGCTCTCCATATTACCCTCGCGCCAATGGTCTGGCCGAAAGCACAAACAAATCACTATTGAATATCCTTCGGAAACTGATCATGGAAGCACCGGAAAGATGGGATCAACTACTACCTGCAATATTATGGGCATACCGAACTACATACAAGGTAACAACAGGTTTGACACCTTTCAAACTAGCTTATGGTTTAGAAGCAATAACACCCATGGAAATAGTTATCCCAAGCCTGCGTGTAGCAATCACCCAGAAAATGCTACCAGAAGAGTCGCTGACAGCACGAATGGACGCACTCAGGGAACTTGATGAGCACCGATGGCTCAGTTTTTTAACCATGCGCGAAGTACAACTAAGGCAAGCCAAGACACACGATCGATATTTGAAGACCACAATCTTTTCGGTAGGTCAGCTTGTCCTTTTCTATAACGCAAAATCCAATAGAGCAGTAGGAAAGTTCAAATTACGCTGGTTCGGTCCCTTTAAGATCTCAGAACAAGTACGGTCCGAAATGATTAGGGAGCCAAACTCTGGAATAGACCTACAGGCAACGCAAAAGGATGTTGAAGACAATAATGCACCTGCGGGTTCGAGTCCACCGTGCGTGCCAGTGTTAGAGGGCCGCCGAACCAGGACGGATGAACCCGGACAGGTGCCTTAAATGTAAAAGTGCTGAACGGCCGCCGAACAAGGACAAGAGTACGAGGACAGGGAGCTTAAATGAAAAAAAAGAATCTTTCAGGGAACGCGCAGGTAACTGTAGAAGTGCGCACCCTTGTAAAAAAAATCCTCTATTTAAGGCAATAAGAAAAAGAGCGGCAGTAGCCCCGTTTTTGTGGGAATTGTAGTGTGTGTTTGATTAAGTCTCGGTTGAGAGTGCTGTAATGCATTGTGTGCGCGTATATGTTGTTGAAAGGATAAGTTCTACCTTGCTCTGTTCTGTCTGTACTCCGGCTAGTCGAGTATTCTCCCCTTAGTACAGAATGATGAATCAGTTGTATTGTGTTGCGAGTCTGTTCAGTGATGATTGAGTGTGACTCTGAGTGTGAACAAGTGTGGTACGTTATTTGGCAGTTCTTCAGCGAAGAAGGTAGCGCGAAGCGTAATCTCGAACTAATTGTCTGTAAAGTTTCTGTAAGCGACCAAATTCATTACTGTATCTTATATTTGCTGTTTACTCCAACTATGGGAAGACTAGTACCTGTAATGGTCTGAATGTGAGTAGAACATCATCGGTTTATGGTTAGCTGTTTAGTACGAGGAGATGGATTGTTCGAGTCCGCGTAACTTTAAGATATAATGTCTGGATGGTATACTTATCTGCCCTGACAAAGTACGGATGAGGTGACATTGTTATTAAGGGATGGACACTGAGCTAAGGACGGTTGGGAAAATAGTACAGGGCCTCTGTCTAACAGACCCCTACCACTCCCAAGGACCCACGTGGCTAAGAGGATGATTGCGGTTAGAAGGAGTTGGAACCGGTTGAACTTGAAGTAATTGAATCGGAAGTAGAGTAACGATTAAACCACAACCAGTTTAACAGATGGAAAAGATTGATGAAGGAATGGGTTGGGTAGAAAGGTGGGTGTGGGAGGGGGTAGACTAGGGCTAATGGGTGCAGGAATTGTGGGGTGAGTGGTCGTAAAGACGATTTCTGCTACGCCACCGGCGAATGAAGATGTTGGTCTGGGGGAAGGAGGGTGAAGAGGGGAGGCTGGATGGACGGGCGGTGAGAGAGGAGCGGTTGGGGTGGTCGGTACTTCAGTGACTACTGAGGTTTGTACAGCTGTAGCACGGGGTGGGGAATCTACAAAGATGGTTTCTACGGCCAATGAACTTTCGGGGACGAGGCGTGCCTCCCTGGCTTGTTCTGAAGATTGTGCTCCGGTTGGTACACGAATGTATTCGCCGGGCTTTGAAAGTAGTCGTACTCTGCGGGGGTCAAACTGTGGCAGTGGCTTTCGTTGCAAGTACTTGAGTGCTTCGTTGGAGCCTATTGATTTGACTAACTCTTTGAATCCTTTGATGTATGCGTCTTCGAATCCGCCTGTGATAAGTTCTTGTTCTATTATTGTTTGACTCTCTTCCTCTGTCAGCTTTTTGCGTGCCCAAACTTTTTCCATAGCTCTATACAACTTCTTGATAGCTAGTGTGTAAGCTGCTGCCTCGTAAGTTTCATCTTCATGGGTACTTGTATCGCCATGTGTGTCTGTTTGTTGGCCTTGGCCATCTGTCTGTTCCTGCTCTTGGGATTCATGTGTTCCCTGGCTAGCTTCGTCGTCACCTTCGTCGTCATCGGTTGCTGTTCTTTCGTCATCAGAGCTGGACACGATCTGTCCTTGTGGCTGATCCCTGGGTGTGGTAGGGTAGCTAGGCCTTTCAAATTCTTGAGAAAACAATTGTCCTTCTGAAAACTGGAACTCATTGGAGAATGCATCGGGCATCTCAAAATCAAAAGTTTGGTCCAATGGCTCTGCTTGTCCTGGTTCTAAATGCGGTATTGGAAAAGAGAAAGCTTCCGCACCAATAGTGGTGGGAAGTTCAGCTGCTGTGGTGATAGGTTCTGTGGTTGTGGCTGCTTGAGGTGCAATAGTACTGGTGGTGCCCTCCGGCGTGACTAGTCTTGATAACCGTATACGAATTGGTGGTACCGTGGGAGTGGCTGCTGTTGGTGACTGCTCTGGAGATGGTTGTGGCGAGGGTGATTCTGGGACTTGTAAGCACGGGATAGTACCTCTCATCCGCTTTCCGGCTCTGCCTTTGCTAGACTTTCTAGCCTTCCTAGTGGTGCCTTTAAATGCTTTCAGTTCCTCACTGGTCATGGCACGCTCAATTGGTAAGTCATACGCCAAGCACATATATATGATCCTGGTGAGGGTGCAACATCCATTGATTACCTTCTTTCGCTCCCACCTATGTTGTGCCAAATAGAGCTGATCAATTATCCAGCTGGCTAGATCAACCGTTTGAGGTCCAGTACATGCTAAGTACAATCCAAACCAGATTCTCTTGTGAGGCATGGTAAAACGATCCTGAGCTGGGAAAGCAAAGTGCTGCATGCATATCCGTAATGGCTTGGAAAGCTCACGGGTTATAGCTGAAATATCCTCCCACTTGGTTACGTCACCACGTTTCATCTGCTCTGGGACTAGCCGTTCTTTCTCCGTTGGAGTGTGTGTTCCATGTATTTTTAGAGCTGCGCGAATTAAATCTTTAGACAAATAAAACCTTCTAAATGGAGGATCATTTACCAAGGATGGTAACATAAATGTGCCGGGTAGATCCTTGTTCTCTGAAGCCGTTAAGGTGGTTACCAAGTAAAAGCATTTGTAAAAATCGGGTTTAGGCAGAGGGTCGCTAAAATACTCTGTAAATCCCGCTCGTGCCCAAACGTGCGTTAGATCTTGTGTATTCTGCAGTCCTTCAAATTCTCGTGAAAAGAACTGGTACTTGGTCCATGTGCGAAGATCAAATGCCAAATTGGCCTCAAATATGAAATCAGTGTCTGCTAATGGTCCTGCTAGGCCTTGAAACCAATGAGAGTTACGATGAATCTTCTCGGTATATCCTCTAGGAGGATCATCGATTGGCATGGGTCCTGGAAAAGCTTGAAACTCTGGTGGTTGCACCGTAGGATAAGATTCTGCTAGTAATTCACCAATAGTGGCCATCGGTGCACTGGGGCCAGCCTCTGATGGGCCTGCTTCGGTTTGCATGATGTCTGATGAGCTAATGGAAAAGATTTGCTACAAAAGATTAACACATTAGTATGGAAATTAATTATGATCCCATTAAGGTGAGACCGCAATCCCTTTCCATAACCGATGTGTAACCCGTGTAGCCAAGTGTCGTGAAGTGATTGATGCAATGATTATTTGCAAAACTAATGCAGTTCTCTAGACGCCTACATGGTCAGGTTATGCCTGCAATTCTTGATGAGCTTTTATTATGCATAATGTGGGGTTTGGGTGTATGAATTTATACAAGGTTTGGTTGAAGGTGAATTAGTACAAGGGTGGAGTTTAAACGGGGTGGGAGAATTGTTAGATAAGGGGGTACAAGAAGACGTTTGGATACGTTTTGGTATCCATTTCCTAAGAGTCTTTGAGTGGGTGGTATGTTTCTGCTGAGGGACAAAGAGTGGTATCGGGTTTGGTGGTATTGAAGGATGGAAAGATTTCTGAGGGGTATATATTACATGGCTAGAGGGTTGGGCTATAATACATTGTTTGGGTACCCAAATCTGCATGGGTGTGGGTCGATTGATAAGATACTTCTTGGCGATCCAAATCTGTCGAGTATTTGTACTTGGGGAAGAAGATCGAGGGGACTTTGGATGCTGACTCTGCTTCTGTTGAAACTTTGTCCTGTTCTCGTCTGCAGTGTTGCCAATAGCCTGTGGTTGCTGTCCTTTTGGCACCCATATTTGGTTCGTGCCACTTGTTCTGTGGTGTTGATACTGCTGCTCTCTTTGCCTTATCTGGTGGTGTCGTCGATCTGGGTTCCTCTGCTGTGGTTGACTCGTTCGTGGTTGGGTTTGAGAGGTCCTTTGGACACTCTGCTTTGGAAAAGAAGGGAGATCCAACACTTGCGTGACCTGCCCATTAGGAAGTGATTCATTCTTTATCTTTAATCTAGGCCAGTCTGCAGCAAGTTTGGAAGGATGAGCCCCGCAGGGTGTTGTGCTCATTTGGCCGCTGATGCAACCCACCTGACCGCTGATTGTGTTCATCTGCCCTAGCGGTTGGGTAGCTGCCCCTTCTAGTTTGCAGGAAGCCCCAGGGAAGATCTCTTGTTGTCCTTCTGATTGACAACTGTCCCTAGCCAAGCCCGAGTGGGTTGGTGTAGACGTAACGTGACTGGTCTGACCCAAGATCTTTCGGTCTTCCGTCGCATGCGTTTCATAGGGTCTAGGGTTACAAACCTCAATCGGAATGCCGTTAGGGAAGTCAAGCGGTATCACTCGCTTCTGTTCTAAAGTTCCAATCTGTAAGGAGCCTTGTCTAAGATTTAGGTCCACTGAGTGATCGTATAGCCAATCTTGGCCAAGGATTAGGGGTTCTATCAGGTCGTCATCATGGCACACTAGTAGCTTCGCTGTCATGGTCACATCCTTGATGAGGATAGGAAGGTCCACCTCACCCATGCAAGGGGTTTCCATGCCTCCTAGGCCTATGAGGTATGCCTCAATTGGCCGCATTTCTATTCCTGAATCCTTAAAGTGGGACCATCTAATCGCACTAGTAGCAGCACCTGAATCAATTAAAGCTCTGAGCTCTTGGCAAGGGTTGCCGTGTTCTAGCCTAACTGTGATGAATGGTCTCCTGTCCACTATGCTAGGTTGAGTGGTTGACTTTACTTGACACATGGCCATGGGATATCTGGGTGTAGTTTCTAGATGGTTATAATGTTCTCTCCCTAATCCTTGTCTTCTTAACTTCATGCGTTTAATGCATTCTATTGCTTCTGCCTGAGCTTCCGCTCGTATTCTATTTTCTTCCTCCTTACGCTTCTTTGCCAACATGAGTCGTCTAAGCATATCCTCAGTAAGAGGTTCCTGATATAACTTGACTCTACAGCCACTAATATAATTAGGCATTATATCTCTTTCTAAAGTGGCTAATTGTACTGCTCCACTTGTTGAGAGTCTGTTAATGATCATAGGTCCATAACCTCGCTTTTCTAACTTACGTGCGTGTTGCTTTAGCATATATACTAGAACTAAATCTCCTTTTAGGCCTTTTTCTTTCACATATGCATCAAAATATGCTTTCTGTCGCTTCTTCGCTGCATATATTCCTGTTGCTACCTTTAGCCTGGTTTCTCCTAATCGTTCCAAGTCCATTATTCTCGCTGATAATTCGTGGCCGGTCCACTGATGTTCTCGCTTTTCTAACTTACGTGCGTGTTGCTTTAGCGTATATACTAGAACTAAATCCCCTTTTAGGCCTTTATCTTTCACATGTGCATCAAAATATGCTTTCTGTCGCTTCTTCGCTGCATATATTCCTGTTGCTGCCTTTAGCCTGGTTTCTCCTAATCGTTCCAAGTCCATTATTCTCGCTGATAATTCGTGGCCGGTCCACTGATGTTCTTGTGCAACCTTAAGGGTCGGTATCAAGAAGTCCAAAGGAAGCACAGCATTCTGACCAAAAACCATCTGAAAGGGAGTTGCATTGAGTACGGTCTTGTAGGCCACTCGATATGCCCAAACAGCGTGGTGTAACTGTTTGTCCCAATCTGAACGTTTGTTGTTCACGAGTTTCGTCAGTACGTTACAAAGGATCTTATTAGTGCTTTCAGCCTGACCATTGGCCTGAGGATGATATGGTGCGGATTTCTTGTGAATCACCATAAAATCCTGTAACAAATATTCAATGACTTGGTTTAGAAAGTGAGTGCCTCGATCGCTCACTAACTCTATAGGCAATCCATATCTTGTAAAGACATTCTCAAATAAGAATTTTGCAGTTGTGTGTGCATCATTCTTTTTCGTGGCTTTTGCCTCTACCCATTTCGTAAGATAATCTGTGGCAACAATAATGTATTCAGCATGTGTACCTTTTGCAGGGGGGTTAATGGGTCCTACAAAGTCTATACCCCACTTTGAAAATGCACGTCCGCCCATCATGGGTTTCAATGGCATTTCATCTCTGCGAGTAGGAAACTGAGTTCTTTGGCACACATCACATCTCTTGACATAGGTATGAGCATCCATGTGAAGAGTGGGCCACCATAATCCTGCAAAGAGGATGGCTTTGATTATCCTATCGGGTCCAAAATGACCTCCTGCAACACCTTGGTGTGCAGTCTCTAGTATGGTCAGATAATCGCTCTCATGAACACATTGTCTTAGATATCCATCTCGTCCTCTTTTGTATAGGTTATCGCCAATAAGTGAATAATCTTGAGCTTCCTGCTCTAGACTGCGTTGTCGAGCTAAGGTCATTCCTTGAGGGAATGTCTTCGTCCTCAAGTATGTCACTAATTGTTCACTCCAGTCTGGTGTGAGAGACACGTGATATAATGTAGCATGCTCTACTGGCGGTCTTTCACAACAAACATGGCATTCTTTACACAACTTGTAGACATCTGCCTCCATCGTAGGCCAATATACTCCTAATCTATGCAGAGTCTGTAATGTTCGATGTTTTGAATGATGTTGCTTTAATGCACCTATGTGTGCTAATTGCAACCAATTTGCATGTTCTGATTCATCTACACAACAAGCAAGAATCTTTTGATTATCCTGTTTATATATGCTTCCTGCCATTATTTGGTATCTCTGAGACTTGGTAATCTCTCCTTCTTTGATCTTTATCCTAGGATTCTTGGGTCCATATGTGAGAATAGGGACGATAGGCTTAGCCCATTCTGGTGCTATCTCAAGATTAAACAAATAAGCATCTGGTAATTCATCCGCTATTCCTTGAGGAGCTTCTCCTGAGGTTAATCTTGAAAGGTGGTCAGCTCTAAGATGTGTCTTTCCTTTCCTGACTACGACTTCAAAATCATACTCCATGAGTAATAGAAACCAACGTATCAGTCGTCCGGTGTTACATGGTTTGTTGGCTAAGTACAATAGGGCTTGATGATCTGTAAAGAACTTGAATTTGTTGGCCAACAAGTAGTGCCTAAACTTCTTTACCGCGTAGATCATCCCTAATCCTTCTCGTTCCGTCGTGGTGTAATTTCTTTCTGCTGCGTTCAATTGTCTACTAGCGTAAGCTATGGGGAGATCTATGTTACCTTCATTCGTGGGTTGTGCTAACACACATCCTATGGCGTAATTGGATCATCCACATGTACATGGAATGGCTTACTCCAGTCTGGGGTAGTCAATATAGGTGCTGAGCACAAGCGTCGTTTAAGTTCATTGAATGAATTTTCACATTCATCTGTCCATTCAAAATTGGTTAAAAGAGAGTACAAAGGCTTGGCTATGATTGCATACATGTGTATGAATCTCCTATAATATCCGCAATGGCCCATAAATGCTTGTACCTCTTTCACATTAGTTGGTATAGGTAATTCTGCAATTACCTTCACCTTTTCTTCATCCGTAGAGATTCCATTTTTCGACACAATGTGTCCTAGAATTTTGCCTTGTCTGACCATGAAAACACATTTTTCTGGGTTCAAACAAACGTGATATTCTCGACATTTGTCAAATATTTGTCTTAACTCTAGGATATGCGTCTGTCTTACATTTGAATGTGCACATAAGTCATTGACATAAACTTCCAAACTCTTGCGTAGGAATTCCTTAAAAACATGACACATGAGTCGCTGGAAAGTGGCGGGTGCATTTGTTAAGCCAAATGGCATCACACGAAACGCAAATATGCCCCATTCAGTGGCAAATGCCGTCTTGTGTTGGTCTTCTGGAGCAATGGCTACTTGATTATAGCCTGAAAAACCATCAAGGAAGCTGTAAACTTCCTTGCCCGCAACTCTTTCCAATAGATGTTCTGTGATAGGAAGAGGATAGCTATCTCTAATCGTTGCGGCATTAACTTTTTTAAGGTTAATACACACACGCAATTTTCCATTCTTCTTGGGCACAACCACAATGGGGGATACCCATTCGGTATGCTCAATTTCGTAAATGAATCCTACTTCTATCAAGCGATCTATCTCCTCTTTAATCTTCGTAGCGTAGTTATCATTGTACGTGTACGGTTTCTGTTTCGTAGGTTTTGCATCTGGAGTCATAGGGATTCTATGAGAACATATATCTGGATCTACTCCTTTCAAATCTTTGTAACTCCAAGCAAAAACATCTCTATATTCGCGCAATAGGGCAACTAGCTCTTCTTCTTCTTCAGTTGTCAAATCATGCCCTATGTATGTACATTTTTCTTCTTCTCCTTCTATGGCAACTATTATTTTCTTGGTTTTCTCTCGGTTATCATATACTTGTCCGTCATTCGCCTTTCTATTAGGCATTCGTACCATGATTCTTCTATCTTCGATTTCATATTTCTTGAAGTTCTCGGGTACTTCAAACAAAGATTCTTCTTTTTCTGACATGGTTTCTTTCTTCTTTCTTTTCTTGCCTTCACTCTTAGTAGTCACTTGAGTGGCTAACCTCACCTCATTCGTAATTTCCTCGTGTCTCTGAGTGTGAGTCTCTACCTCGAAAAAATATTCTTCCTCTGATGCAAAGGGTGGGTCCATGATAATTGATTCTAAATCAAAATCGCTTGCATCCTCAAATGCATCAGTGTTAGGTTCACATTCTTCTAAAATTGCATCGCTCGTGATTGGCTCTATCATGAAAATTGAAATGTCATAGCCATCCTCGTCACAGTGGGGTGTCCATTGTTCTTCATTGATGGCTACATCCATGGTTGCTAGGATTTCTGCCCAACCATGGGGTTCAAACTCTTCGTCTGGGAATACTACAGGTGCATAAGCTGGGTCTTGAAGGGTTCTTGGATGTTGTTCTGCACCTAAGGTCCTGGCTTCTAACCTTTCTTCCTCTTGTTTGGCTACTTTACACATCCATAAATGAGTATCCTCATGCAACCAAGAAGGATCTGATTCTAATGAGTGCACGGATTCCGTCTCTATTGGTGTCTTATGGATGGTATTCCATTGTATTGGGGGTACGTCTCTATGTGAATAGTCTTTAAGATTGACTTTGGTAGTCACTCCTAAATGTTGCAAGTACAACGAATTAGTTCCCCAATCTTGTACAATTTGCAACTGACGCATGAATGGTCGTCCCAATATCATCTCATAAGCATGATTTTTTGCAAAGTCACAAATGGCAAAGGTATGCTCAAACTCCACACCACAAGTGGTGAGAGATATTCCTTCTAGTAAGCCTAATGGTTTTTCTATGTGTCCATCAGCCATTTGTAGCTTCATTCTGGTGGGTCTTAATGCTGGCTTACCCCAACGTTTCCATAAAGCGGTGGTAGCTATGGCTACTCCGGCTCCTGAATCTAAGATTGCTTTCGTGGTGTAGCCCTGATGGGTTATCGGAAGATAAGTGTTACCTTCCTCTCCTTCGCTCACATCTCCAATCTTTTCTACGGGTATTTCTGGTACCTTATTTTGTGATCCTATTTGTGAGGGAGTAGTAGCAAGCTCCGGGAATTGATTTGCTACATGTTTCCACAATTATGGTTTTACCTTTAACAACTCCTCTAGAGTGAGATTACATTGTACTTTGGTATTCTTGATCACTTCTGTGTTTCTAGGGATTACTGATTCTTCATTCCTCACTATTATCGTGGGTGCTCTCATACTAATAGACTTTGCTTCCCAAGGTCCTGTGAACTGAGGTAATTCTTGTAAAGAATTAGATTCAAATCTTGTGTGTTCACTCAGTTGTTCTTCCTCTACATCATCGTAAATAGAGGGAATGTCTTGGGGAAATTGTTCCTGCAAGTCGTCTATTTCTTGAATAGGAGGATGGGTTCCTTGTTCTTTTCTCCATTTCTCTTCTTGGATCTCTCTCAAAAACTCATGTGAGTATCTATGTATGGAAGACAAATATTCTTGACTTTCTGTATTGGGTACTTGAGACAGGGATGGCGCATTCCGTTCCTGTGTCTCTGGGACAATAGGGTTCCTAGGCTGATCCTTTTTCTCTTTGCTTTCAATCAAGTATTCTAGCCTCTCCATTAGTCCTTGAAAATGTAATTCCGGTTTTGCCATGTTATTCCAATTAAGATATCTAGAGGCTTCGAACAAAGCTTGTGCTAGTTCTACCATTTTCATGCAAAGTTTAGTTCTCCCAATTTCTAGATCAGCCCGAGGGTAGTTTTTGCTCATTTCAACTACCTGAGGTCCCTCTTTTAATCTAGCCTGATATGCACGAAACATCATGTCTAGATTTTCTGGTATGGGTTCCGCTAAAACTGATCCTGATTTCTGAGCTGGATTCTCTTGATTTAATTCCTGAGAAGCCAATTCTAGGATTTTGGCTCTAGATTCCTTCATACTTCCTTCCAACTCAGTTATCTTTTTACTCCATTTTCTCTTAATTCTTTCTCTAGAATCTTTCCAAGATTTTGTCTTTTTACTGCTAGATTCTGCAACTTCACTGGTTTCGGCTACTTTCTCCTGATTAAGCTGTTGGTTCTGTAAGAGCGCCTGGGCTCTTGTTATAGCTTGGATAGGCACGTATGTAGGGTTGGATCCATCTGCGTTATTTACAATACCTATCATGTTGATCGGTGTCACATTTGAAGCATTAACAGGGTTCTTAGGACAATCTTTGATTATGTGCTCTTTGCCACAATCAACACAAAAGCCTTGGATGTTATAGTACTGTGATTGTCCTGCTATCGGAGGATGTGGACAATCCTTTGTGAAATGATCTCCTTGGCACCTAAAGCATGGTCCTCTAGGGCCCTGTGGTCTTTGTTGTCTCAATTGGGGCCGTGGATTTGGGTTTGTGTACATCACATTAGCATAGTCTGGCTCCCAACTAGGTTCCACTGGTGGACTATCATAATGATATGTCTCCACATGTTCAGGTGACTCTGTGTAATATGCGGGTGGACTATCTACGTGCGTAGAGTCAAAACTGTTTGAGTTCGGGTCTTTCTCTGTGATCAAAGGTGAAGAAGGCACTAAGGCCCTACATAGGTTCTCTTCTGCAGCAGCGTATTTGACTGAGATGACATTCGCTGGTGGGGGTGGCTGCTGAGCTAAGATAGGTTGAAGTCTCTGTTGAGCCTGGTATGGGTAGTTCTGAGGAGGCCTATAGTAATAAGGCTGAGCATTGTATTGGCCTTGATACCTACCTGGCTGCGGGTATGCTTGCGGGTAGTTCTGTCTCACGGTTTGTTTGTTGTATGGGCAGTCCTGAGCCGTATGATTCGTGTATCTTCTCTCAATTGTACAATATTGGCCACTAGGGTTGGCTTGAGGTTGTGGTGCATTGGGACACACATTTGCCATATGATCACCACCACAGGTGTAACAACGCTTGTTCATTAACACCCTAGGTTTACTAGAAACTCCTAGTTTCTGGGCCACTTTTTCTGCTAGGTCTTCTATTGAGTTAGACAATTTTGTGGATGCTAGAGATGAACAGTCTGAGTCCTTATAGACCTTTGAGAGTTCCAACTCGTCTCCTAAGTTATCCTCAATGTCTATACAAATTCTTACACATTGCTCTAGCGTTCTGGGTTCTTTTAGGTATACGTAGGAGCGTAGTTTAGAGCTCAACAAGCCATCTAGAAACAATGACACTTGCTTAGCTTGTGAGGGTAGCTCTTGCATTGGACATCGTTCAACATATTGTCTAAACCTACGTCCTGCCAGTCTAACTATTTCCTGAGGGGTCTGTTTAAAGCTATGAATCAACGAAGACGTGTCATGTCTAATCCCACTTTTAGAGAATTCAGTGATGAATGACTCTAAAAAGTGATGGATGTCTCTAAATTGCCTTTGTTGCAAAGATTGGAACCAAGTTAAAGCTGTATTCTTTAACGTTAGTCCAAATGCGTTGTATTGCGTGAACATGTCTTCGACTTGTTCTGCTCTTAGTACTTGCTTGAATTCTGCGACGTGGTCATAGGGATCTCCTGTCCCACCAAAATAATTCTTCATTGATTTTACTAACTGTGTGGGTCTCAATGTTCTTGCATGTTCGCGTGGTCTAGGTAGAGGAAAATCATCTCTACCACCTAGTACTCCATGATCTCTTTGCTTATCCGCTCTATTAGTGTCCGTGGTTGTTCTATCTCTCCCTATGGGATGAGTGAAGCTTACTTCCGGTCTCTCTTTATTTCCCTCTCTTTGATTTCCATGGGCTGAGGATGTTCCTGCCCCTTGTTGACTTGTGTTCATGTTCGTCCTAGATGGAGGGAATACCAATTCACCTCTTCATGTGTATGTGTTTTTAGCGCGGTCAGGCACCACAAAGACTCTTTTTGAAGTCTCATCTAGGTATACAACCTTTCCAGGTGTATCCGGGTCCTTGAACTCGTATATAGTGATGATACCTACCTCACTAAGTATTTCGGTCTTGTATCTCCAAAAGGCTTCATCAGTTTCTTTATTTACAAACAACTCTATGCTTCTGTTGTCTTGAGGGATCCATTCCGGGATTAGTACTCGTGTTAGTACAGATTTCCCTCTAGGTGTTCTAGGCTCTTCTAATGGTTCTTTTCCTTGAGATTTTGCTTCCGTTTCTGGTTGAATCACGCCAAACTCGTTGGTATTGTTTGGCTGCGTACTTAAGATGTACATCGTTCCTTCCTTGTCTATGTACGCGTCTCTCTCGAATTTCACCACTGGATGTTCCAATCCAATGGGTTGATCGGGGTTGTGCATTTGCACCACTTGCCTTCGCAAACCATCCTCATAGATGCGAGCACCTAATCGGTTGGTTCGGAGAAACTCTAGTTGAGTCCTATAGGGTCCTTCTGGTTTTTCTAAATAGGCTACATTTGACCCTCCTTCTGGTCTTTCTGTGCTAAATGCCATTTCTGATTCGCTAGTATCTGAGCTCTCGTAGGGATAACTAGTGTTCAATTGTTGAGCCCACGATCGTGCAGTAGTTCTTACGCTTGCCTCGGATGATCTAAGGCTTCGCCGGTCTGACTTACCTATACGTTTGCCCGATCTAAGGTTCATTAATTTTCTTCCTTGCACACTCAGTACACGCTCAAATCGTCAATGATTCTTTGTTATTACTTTCTTGATTCTTTTTAGATTTCTTTAGATTCTTGTCTTAATGTATGCGTCAGGAATTCGACTTTCCGTTATAATTTTGAGTTCTCGTTCCGTCAGACTTATGTTCTTTCCTTTATGTTTTCGTGTCACACACCTTTACTTTAGTCTTGATCTTGATAAATTTAATTCTCTTGAAATTGAGGCGTTCCTATCGTCTTAAATCCACAATGCTAACGTTTATCCTAAGCTAAGAATTGACTGAGGGGGTTGAGTAATCTTCCAACCTCGAGTCAGCTTTTCTGGTTGCTCTGATGCCCAAGAAGCCGCGCTTCCCAAGCTTTATGCCCTTCACTGCCTTGCCTTGGTTGCCTTCGATTGCCCTTGCTAGACCTGGACAAATCCAATATTAGACCAATTCACAGTTGGATGATCAAGCACTTAAGTATATACACCTTTTAAGTCCCTTCCCTTTTGCCCAACTTTTTAATGCTTGCCCGCTGGCTTTCAAGTCCCAAACTAGGTCGACCTCAAAATAGCTTGTCTAAAAATAGACGTATCCTTTAAGAAAAAAACAACGTAGTACTCGTCAAGAGCTTTCTAATGAGCTATTAAGCTCAAAAAACGGACTTCGGATGAAAAAGTTATGACCGTTCAAGCCCTGGGGGGTAAAAACTGACAAACAGGTTTTTCTCCAAATATGAGCTAAGGGGTCTCCTATGAGTCTAATCACCCAAAAATTTCCCAAAAATAGCCCCAAAATTGGCCAAAAAATGAAACCCTAAAGTTTGCGATGGGGGTGCACAATCGCGATGTACTGAGACAATCGCGATGGTCTGGGACCGTCGCGATGGCATGAGGGTGCACCGTCGTGATGACGTGAAATTGGACAATCGCGATGGCGTGAAAGTGCACCGTCGCGATGGCGTGAAAGTGCACAATCGCGATGGTCTGAAGTGCACCGTCGCGATGGCGTGAACTTGGACAATCGCGATGGCGTGAAAGTGCACAATCGCGATGGTCTGAAAGTGCACAATCGCGATGGCGTGAAATTGCACAATCGCGATGGCGTGAAATTGCACAATCGCGATGGCGTCAGTCAACGGTCAACGTGGACAATCGCGATGGTCCAAAGTGAACCGTCGCGATGGTCACAGATGCGATGGCTTGAGCCAATCGCGATGGTCTGGGCGCGATGGCGTGAGCCAATCGCGATGGTCTGAATTTTTGAAGTGTCGCGATGGTGTGAGGGTGTCGTCGCGATGGTCTGAAGTGCACCGTCGCGATGGTCTAGATTGCCACGTGGCACCGTCGGCGCGATGGCGTGAGCCAATCGCGATGGCGTGACACAATCGCGATGGTCAGAGACCGTCGCGATGGTCCACCAAAATGCAAATTTTGTGAATGCAGCTATGGATTCCTGTAGGCGCAGGTGTGCTCTTCACGCTGGTGTGGTCGCCTTCTCCAAATTCCGAACTTTGCAGACCATCGCGATGGTCTGACACAGACGGAAATTTCTGACAGAAACTAAAGTTTTTACCTTTTTGCAGCCTTCCTGATGCACTGGAGCTCTGTACTTGCAAGAAAACTCAAGAAAACAAAAGTACACACAAGCACAAAAGCTCTCTCTCACTCTCTCGCATGCACAAATGAGGGGAAATGAGGAGAATGGGGGGATATAGTGAATTTTCTGATTTTTTTGGAGATGAAGATGATGATGCGGTGATGAAGATGGAGTGTGGGGGAGGTGAAAAACACTAAAAACTAAGTAAAAACAGCAACAAAAACTGAAATTTTTACCTTCCAATGCCACTTCTTGCTATACTCTTACCATCACACATTCGTCCTAGACTCGATCCCCGGCAACGGCGCCAAATTTGGTGTTGCTCTAGCAGAATGGTGAGAACCACGTTAAGAAGCTCCACCTCCTTAATGTCAATCCGCGGAAGAGATAGGAGTGATATGAAGATCGTGAATGTGAGATGAAGTGAGAGTGAAGGTGAGAAGCATAGAAATGCACACACACATGCACACACACAATGAAGAGACAAGCAAGACACAATGGAAGGTGGGAAATTAGCTCAATTACTCAAGAACACTATTACAAGCTCAAAATAGCTCTAAGCTCACACTAGCTCACACTAACCAACCTCAAAAATGAGCTCTCTAGCTCTTTTTATAGTTTCTAGACTAGTTTTGACCGGTTTCACATCTAGTGACCGGCATAGTTAAAAATTAGGTCCTAGATGCTATTTGGAAGGGTAAACGATGTCTAAAAATAACGAAAATTGATACGCTTGTTCTATCTAAGCTCCTCAAGCTCGAGGACTCCTCGGCTTGCACAAAATGGAGCTATGGATTACAAAATGGGGTTTTCTATGTTACATATGTTACAATAGTGATAAAAATCACTGTTGGAGGTTTTTGGAAAGTATTTGAAAACATAATTCTTTGAAAAACGATTCGACTGGCTCCCTGCTTTGTCGTTACATGCTTCCGTGTTGTCTGTGCCTCTGGCTGCTTCCAACACAGGGGTGCACTCGATTTTGCTCTCTGACTTCACTAGACAAGATTTCGGGAATACACTTATGATTACAAGAACACCCACGTAGGGAAAATAATACAAGAAGACGTAGCTCATACAAGACATCCCACAACCCGGGACCAATAGGTATGGAAAACTGGGCTAGAGATGATACAGGAGATCCCACAACCTACGATCGTAAGTATGAGACAAGATGTCTGGATTACAAGAACTCCCATCTCAGAGATGAACTAAATACAAGAAAGAACTTGACAAGATCTCGTACTACGAGATTAAAAGAGGACAAGACAGGATGTCCAAGAACGAGACTAGACAAGACTGGAACAAGGAACAAGAGAAGAACTGGAACGGGAACTTGGAGGGTACTTACTTGGTGGTCACGACTCCTTGAGCTCCCAAGACTGGTATTGGCAAGACCAATTATGAATGTGGCCAACCCCTCCTTATATAGGTTTTCGAAGGGCAGTTCTAGGGTGGTTATGAATTGATGATATCATTGATGATGTCATCGATTCGAAGCATGGTCTCTAGATATCAGAATGAAGCAAGAAAATAGTCAATCTTAGGGTTTTGGCACGTTCGGGACGAAATGGAAGCATTACTTTCCCCAAATTCTGAATCAATAATGAGATATAAGATTTATGGAATCTAAGATTCAGGATGGTTTCCTTTGTCCATGACATTACCTCCCCCTCAAGCGACGAGTTCCATGAGGAGCGGTCACGTTCTCTGGTCTCGACTTCATTGGATTTCTCTTATGGAATTCTCGAACCTTGATTGGTGCTCTTGAATATTTTTTGCAGGTTCCCAAGTATGATCACTGATATCATACCCTTTCCAATGAATAAGGTACTCTAATCTTTCTTAGGATATTCTCGAATCCAAGGCATCCTCGACTTCGAATTCTTCATGATCATCAATCTTGATAGGTGGTGAAGGACTAGGTCTCTCCCCCATCAATGGTGAAATCTAATATGGTTCCAAAATGGATACATGGAAAACTGGATGTATTCTCATCGTACTTGGTAGCTGGAGCTTGAAGGTGACTGCATTAATCTTAGCCAAGATGGTAGATGGACCAAATCTTTGATGATCTAACTTTGCACAAGGCCTTGAAGTTTGCAAATTGTTTCTAAGTAACCATAATTTATCCCCAATTTGATACTATGGATTTTGGACACGATGTTGATCTGCATAGTACTTATATTGTTGTTGAGATTTATGGATCTCTTCCTTGAGTTCTTTGTGAATGTCCATTAGGTACTAGGCCTTGTCTCTGGCAGCTAGGTTCTTGACATGATTTGAGAGTTGTATATCCATCCTTGGATGTTGTCCATAGTTTGCAAAGAGGGGAGTTTTCTTAGTAGATGCATGAACACTATTGTTATAGTAAACTCTGCAAAGGATAACAACTCAATTGGTGATAGTTGCTAGTGCAACGGAGATATTACTCTAGGACTGTGGATGATTTGGTGTAGATAGTATAAATTGAACACTAAGGAGCTTGCAAAGACTATTCCAAAAGCCGAATATGAACTATGGACCTCCATCACTGACAATATCATGAGGCAACCCATGAAGCCTAAAGATGTATTTGAGAAAAAGTCTAGCAATGGTTGCACCTGTGATTGCCTTTGTAGTTGGAATGAAGTGTGCCATCTTTGTGAATTTATCCACAATAACAAGAATGGCATCATACTTATCTGACTTTGGTAGATCTGTGATGAAATCCATAGACAATGAAGGCCATGGCCTTTCTGGAATAGGTAAAGGTTGCAAGAGGCCATGAGCTTTATGTCACCGTACCTTAGATCTATGCAAGTGTCATAGGTTCGGATATATTCTTTGACTTCCTTCCACAGTTGAGCCCACTAAAAATCCCTTGATATGAGTTCTATTGTTTTATTTACTCCAAAATGCCCTGCTGCAAGGTTTTCATGACATTGTTGAAGTACTTGGATCATGGGCTTTCCTGGAGGGACATACAATAGGTTCTTATAGAATAGTAACCCGTCCTTTTCCTGGAGTTCATTGACTTCTTGGACTTTTCGTTCTTGAGTTTTCTACTTAACATTACAAAATAATTCATCTTGTGGTAGATTCTCACGAATCAAATGATTCAAGGCTGAATCTTTAGGATGGGTTGAAGAGATAGTTGCTAACTAGAGATGTTCAGGCTTGAGTAATACACTCTCTTGTTGATCGAAGGCCTCTTCACCCTTCTTTGGTGCAAGGTAAAATCTTCTAGACAAGGCATTTGACTGACATGGTTGACGTCCTGGACGGTAGGCGATGACAAAGTCGAACCTCAATAGAAAGTTACTCCATCGAGATTGCCTTCTATTGAGAATGCGGATGCTCATAAAATACTCTAGATTCTTATGATTTGTATACACAGTAACTTTATGAGCTGCTCCTTCTAAGCGACGCCAGGTATCAAACGCATCTACTATGGCAAGAAGTTCTTTATCATGATTTTCATAATTAATTTATGGAGGGGAAAATTTCCTTGAATGATATGCAACTGGATGTAGGTGCCCATCATCTCGATATTGGGAAAGAATGGCACCTAGGGCAAAGTCTGATGCATCTGTCTCTAGGAGGAAGGGCTTACTGGAATCAGGATGAACTAGAATCGGAGCAGTAATGCATGCTGATTTCAAGGTCTGGAGGGCTTTTTCTGCTTCTTTGGTCCATGAGAATTTAGAGTTCCCAATAAGCTTGGTAAGAGGTGTCACTATCTTGGAGTAGTCTCTGATGAATATCCTGTAGAAATCGACAAACCCCAAAAAACATTGTATATCTCGAACACATGAAGGTGGTTGCCAATCAAGGATTTTTTCAATCTTCTTTGGGTCCGTAAAAATTCCTTTATCTGATACAATGTACGCTAAAAATTCCACTTCTGTGTTATGGAACGAGAACTTCTCCAATTTTGCATATAATCCTTTTTCTCTTAGTTTCTCTAGGACTATCTTTACATGAAATTCATGATCCTCTAGATTTTTGGAGAATATCAAGATATCATCAAGGTATATTACAACAAAATCATCTAAATATTCTCGAAAGATATCATTCATCATATGTTGGAAGACAACCCACTCTAGTATCTCTAAAAAACAAAAAGTTCCGAGCATCAAATTATTTTATAGGAAACATGAGAAATATGGAAGAAAAAATTGATCATATGCATGAATGAATAGGCACTCTGACATGAAGCAAAATTTGCATGAAAGAAAGAATTGAATCAGGCAACATGATTATGCATGAACAAATAGGCAACATTTATGCAAATGAACAAGCAGCATTGACAACAAGAAAGAAAACAAAAAAGCATCAATATGAAGTGGAAGTGGATTTATTGAGTCATTTTAGGCATCCGTTCCTCTCATTTTGAAGAAAATTTTACCTTTCCTTAAAGATATCTACCTTAAATACGATTATAAACAAATATTTAGGATTTTCAAGAGACATCTTTCATCTTTAGCTTATTTTAGATCAACTCCTTTCGTACATAAATATGAATATGCTCTTTCTCTAATAACATGCAATGAAATCTAAGTAAACTCCTCTAATGCATAAATCTGCCTATATAGCCCGTGATTTATTCTAATATGCCTCCTTAGCTTCCTTTGGCTTGCTCGCTCTTTTTTTTTGTCTTTTTTTAATGATGATTCGACAACGTTAGGGCTACAATCACTTTTCTGGGATGGAAGAAAGTGTAAACTTTCTGATGACATTTAATAGCTTTTTTTATGACAAGGAAAAATTAAACAAGGTACAACCATTTTTGATGACGGAGAACAACCATTTAAACTCCGATACAAGTGCTGTGAGGTGGACTAAGGAGCTAGAAATTGCTTATTCTAAGAAACTTTGATGACCTTGAAAATTGGATTTTATGCTTATTGACCCTCCAAATATCCTTTGATGAAGATGAAAATTTGTAGGGCTATGTTTTGAAAGGTCTCCTTTAGGAATATGCAAAAAAAAAAAGTCCTATCTGAATCTCCCTTATACAAGTTGGACTACATTTAGAATCTTGCAAGGTGGCATTAAGATGTCTAGGAAGCTCTGATAGCCTTGGAAATTTGTACAAATATGTAGACATGTATGATCTTTATACATGCCAAACCATATTGCTAACAAACATTCCTTTACAAGATTTTGTAGGGTCTAAGTGGAAAAATTATATTTTTTATAAAATGCACATGGCATATCAATGTGTTAGAAAACCCATTTACATGTGAAATTCACGCTATGGAATACCTTTGATAGGATTTACAAGTATATGAATTTTCAAGTGATTTGGAGACATTGAAATTTTTGCCTTGATTTCCAAAATTTGACCAGCTTTCACTGCTACCCTGGATTTGCTTGATTTCGTCCAAATTTTGCATGTGAACTCCCTTTGACATCCTTGATGCATCTTGGACTCCTCAGGGAATTGTGGCTACCTTCACTGAATGAGTTTCCTGTAGGTCTTCATGAGTGAGAGAGGAGAGAAAATCTCGACGACACCAGTTTCATCATCGTGATGGCTTGAGCCAATCCTGATGGTGTGATATCGTTGCGATGGCATGAGCCAATCATGATGGTCCATAACAGTGAGATTTTTTCAATTGCACCTATGGATTTTTGTGTGCACAAGAAGACACGACACCATGCTATTGACGTATTCAAAAAAGTCGAGGCTATTAGACCATCGTGATGGTCTGGCACCTATGACAAAATGCTCAAATGTTGAAATTTCTTACCTTTTCTGAGCTTCCTTGATATTCTAGAGTATATACCTACAAGAAAACACAAAAACACACAAGCATGAACTTGCTCAAAAGCTTTCTCACCCTCTCTTGCATATGCAAATGAGGCAAATGAGTTGGATAGATGAATATGATCAAATTTTTGATTTTTTGGGAATGTGAGATGATGATGCGAGGGTGAAGGGGGAGTTTAAAGGAGGTGAAAAACACAAAAAATAATGCAAAAACAACAACAAAACTGAAATTGATTACCTTTCAATATTGATTCTCTCTACACTCTTACCATCAAGCTTTCATCCTAGAACTCATCCCCGACAACAACGCCAAATTTGGTGTTGTTCTAAGCAAGGAGAAGCTCCATGCTAAGAAGTTCCACCTCCTTAAGTGTCAATCTGCAGAATAGGTAGGAGTGATGTTGTTGATATATTAGGTAGTGATGTGTGTGAAAACCTTAGGACCGTCGGAGCGCTTTTTTCCCTCTTTATGAGGTTTTTTCCCCAGCTTGTATATATGCCTATTGCCCTAATGGGCTACTTATCTTTGTACATTCTAGTGGTAATACATTGAGCATTGTGTGTTGTGCTACTAGC
Source organism: Ceratopteris richardii (assembly GCA_020310875.1). Classification (NCBI taxonomy): domain Eukaryota; kingdom Viridiplantae; phylum Streptophyta; class Polypodiopsida; order Polypodiales; family Pteridaceae; genus Ceratopteris; species Ceratopteris richardii. The sequence goes on along the minus strand of CM035420.1, from coordinate 52,219,317 downwards.
TTCTTCTTCTTCCTGGTGTTGTTCACGTGCTTCCGTAGATGTCTAACTCCAACAATTAATACTAGAGCAGGTCGTCGCTTCATCTAGGGCATCGTCGACACCCCTCCAGTTGTAGTCTTAGAATCACGCAAAATTTGGTGAGCATACTCAGGGTGTTTCAGAGATCAAAACAGCTTCGCTATGTGGTGCCGAAATCGCAATCTAAGCTTGTTTCGACCTCCAAATGCACTATCGTAGCGCTTATGCAAGCTATTTCATCTTTTTGTGCTAAAGTTATATATGAGTTTCAGTTTGCCAATATAAGTGTCTCGAAGGCTACTACAGGTTTAGCATAACTTGTCTTAGTCGTTGTGTTCAACTTTTTGAGATACAGTCTTTTTCTACATCAAGGTATTTTAGTCAACGACCATGGCTAAAACCAGTGATGTATTTCGTATGTTGGCTCTTGAGGATAAGTTGGAGGGTACCAACTACCCGTTATGGGATTATTTGATACGACATATATTGGTTGCAAAAGGACTGTGGAACATTGTGCAGGGTGTTGAAAGACATCCTATTACACCTGCAAATAGTGGTACTCCAAATACAGGTGTTGGAGCTAATGGACATGGTGTTGAAGATAATGATATTCTGTAGATTCCTATTCGTGTTGCTCTTTCTGCTGTAGCTACTGTAGAGCAAATTCGTTGGGATGGCAGAGATGCTCAAGCACATGCATTGATAGCTTTGTTTGTCAAACGTGCCATTACTCCTCACATTTTCTCTTGGAGAACAACTAAGGATGCTTGGGATACACTTACCACATTGTATCAGGCTAGGAATGAGGTTTGTGTTGCTTACCTTTGAAAATAGTTGGAGAGTGAGCACATGAATGAAGGTGATTCTATGGATAAATTTTTGACGAAGATCAAGGATTTGAAAGATGATTTGATTTCGATTGATGAAGTTATACCAGATAGCTCACTTGTGTAGACGGTTCTGAATGGTCTTCTTTATTCATAGAGTTTTGCCTCTACTCTTCGTTTGATGATGAAAGGCAATCCAAATGCCTTCTCATTTGAGGAGTTACTCTCTGTTGTATTGTAGGAAGAACAATCTAGGCAGAACAGGTCTATTATGCATGTTGCAGATGAAGCTTTCTTGGCTAGTCAGAAGGGCAAAGGAAAATGGAGCTCATCTACTAGCAAGCTGAAATGTGCAAATGTTGCACATTCGACGAAGGAGGACAAAGATGAGAAGAAATTAGAAAAGCAAAATTGTTTTGCAAGTACCGTAAAGGAAATGATCATATCATAAAGAATTATCCAAAACTCGCCGCTAAAGAGGCAAAGAAGAAAGAGGCTGGAATGTTTGTTGTAGCGGCCTCTACTCCAAAAATAGAGTATGCTAACCTTATGCAGGATGAAGAATGCTTGTTTATTACTGTTTGCAGTTTTGACCCATCTTCTCATGAGCAATGCATGTTTGCAGTAGACTCAAATGTTTGGTACTTCGATAGTAGGGCGACCAAACATAGTACCTCACAACACAGTTTCTTCTCTTCACTCGAGGCTACCCCTATAGGGAATACTATCACATGCGCCAACAACTCCTCTTATCCTCTCATGGGAATAGGTAAGATCGCTCTTACTACTCCTGATGGTAGTTCTTTCACTTTTTCAGATGCTTTATTTATACCAAGCATCAAGAAGAATCTGTTATCAATTTCTGCATTAACCAAGATTGGCTTGGTTGTGAAATTTATTGATGACATATGTACAATTCATGATCTGTCAAATGGAAATGTTATTATTGCTTCTAGCATTTTATGTCCTGGGCTGTATAAGCTCATAGACTATGAAAAATCTGTGAATGATTTGGCATGTGCAGTACATGATTCTCAAGCTATGTCAGATGCAGAGCTTTGGCATGTACACTTTGGTCATCTAAACTTTGCTAGTTTGCTACACTTGCAGAAATTTAAAATGGTGTCCTCTTTGCCCAAACTTGAGGCACCCAGTAAACATGTATGTGAAGGCTGTATTTTGGGCAAGATGCAACGTTCCTCATTTCCAAAAGATGGTTCAATTCAGGCTACTCAGAAATTAGATCTTGTTCATAGTAATGTCTCTCGTCCTATGCAGACACCCTCTTTTGGAAATTATCTTTACGTCGTGACTTTCATTGATTATTTTTCTAGACCTGCATGGGTATATCCACTCAAAGCAAAATCTGAATTAGATCACTGAGGTATTGTTTTAATTTTTATTTATTGTTTATTTTATTACTTTGTTAATTATATCATGCACATTGTATGATTTGCATATGCATCTCTTACATATGCTTGTTTTTTATTTATATAATTTGTTTTGTGTCTTTTAATCATCAATTGTATACATGTTCGACTCACACAAGCGTTTCTTACTTGTATACATCGATGAAAAGCATTAAAAAATAAACCACTACTCTGATTGTTTGACTCGCTACATCGATTCTTTTTCTCACAGTAGTATAGGACATAACAATAGATCTATTGATATTTTTGAATCACCACCTCGATTCCTACTCTCTCAATAGTATAGGGAGTGTGTAGGGACTATTGTGATTGTCTGATTCTTTGACTCTTACTCTGACAATAGTCACATAGATTTTGATGAGAACACAGTGTGTAGGTCACAAGGTGTATAGAGACTATTGTGATTGTCTGATTTGTTGACTCTTACTCTCACAATAGTCACTTAGATTCTGATGATAACACTTAGTGTAGGTCATAAGGTGTATATAAACTATTGTGATTGGTTGATTTTTTAACTCTTACTATCACAATAGTCACTTAGATTCCGATGAGAATACTTAGTGTAGGTCAGAAGGTGTATAGAAACTATTGTGATTGTCTGATTCTTTGACTCTTACTATCACAATAGTTATATACAGTTATGTGACAAAACTCATATACAGTATAGCGAATGTATATGAAATATTATAAATGTCTGATTCTTTGACTACTACATTCTTAATAGTTACATAGATTCACTTCAAGATTATAATTACACTTTCTATTTAATTATAAATCTACTTATTTAACTATGCATATATCTATCATTTGTGTACACATACTATTGATTTATTTATCCATATACTTACTGATAGTCTATTTTTTATTTTCGCACTGATGGCAAGTAAAATAAACAAGCAGGAGCGAAACTTTTTAGAAGAATTTGTGTGCTCGTACATATATCAAATGAGAGAAGATGAAATCACTATAGCCATGGATACTTCTAGTTACAAAGATTTCATTGCGCAATTATCCAGAACAACATTTATTAATATTGAAAACAAATTTGGCAGTGTGTCTAGTGGAGCACAGGTCTTAAATGAGCAAATGTCAAAAGAGCTTACACGTATCTTTGGACAAATCATCATAATAGCAGAGTCATTGATGCTTCATATCACCAGTATGCTCGGATTCATCGATAAAATTAAATTTATTGTTATTAGACTATGAAGAGAGGAAAGCAATTAAAATCGGACGTGACTGAACACCTTGTGAGAGCACATGTAGATCCAAATACAAGAGATGCATATGTGAATATGGGAGATCAAACATCAAACAATCTTTGTTTGCTCCCATATTCCTCTATTCTTGTTGAAGATGAAGCTCTCGTGGGGGAGGGGCAATATGGAATGATCCATAAAGTCAAGATATCCCACCCGAGATTTAGCAATGAAGTGTTTGTGGCCAAGATATTCAAATTACATGGTGCTGATATACAAACATGAGAACATGAAGCCTTCAATGAATCCACAGTGTTATCTATTACGCATAGTGGAATTATTAGTCCACTTGGTTTGGCTAGACACCATAGCAAAAGTACGTGCCTCATTGTTTTTTTTTTGGAATGGTGGTATATTGGACATGTGGCTAGACAGAATGAAGAAGGAATACCTAAACATACCACAAAGCAGAGCTGTGAAGGACACATAAGGAGATATAAAAACCATGAAAACAAATATTTGGAAGCTGATCAATGGCCGATTACAAACAATATCATTTTTATGCACTTGTAATATATCCCATAATGATCTCCATCCAGGCAACATCTTGTTGCATTTTGAAGATCAACAAGTTTACATCGGATTATGTGATTTTGGTAGAGCGACATATTTACCAACCAAAAAGAGTTTTTCGAAGCTACCTGATCTAGAAAGATCTACTAGAAATGAATGGATTTAAAATTACTGGTGAATTGCACCCAAATGCATATCCACTAGTCCTCCACCTTTAATAAGAGTCAGGAGATATTTACAGTTTCCACACTCCTATTACAACTCCTGAAATATATAGATTTCACTAGTTATCCCATTGATAAGAATGGGATTTAAAAGTTCAAGTCTGTTTTAGAATTATCTTTTGACAAAGATGTATCAAAAAGAGTAGAGGCACATGAACTGCTTAGAGTATTCTCGCATCTAACTCGATATGGGTTAAAGATATGCATGACAGATGGATTACGACCATATTGAAAACGATATGTATTCATTTGAACTATCTAGATTAAATGAAGTGTTTATATTTGAGTTAAGTGAATTGTGTGGAGTAAATGAAGTGCTATCATTTGAGTTATGTGGATTAAATGTTGTGGATTCATTTAACAAATGTGAATTTAATCTTGTGGATTCATTTGAATTATGTGGAATAAACAAAGTGTTTACATTTGAGTTAAGTGGATTAAATGAAGTGTAATCATTTGTATTAAGTGGAGTAGATGTTGTGGTATCATTTGAGTTAAGTGGATGAAATGAAGTGTAATCATTTGTATTAAGTGGAGTAAATGTTGTGATATCATTTGAGTTAAGTGGATGAAATAAAGTGTAATGATTATAATATATGGATTAAATAATGTGGATTTATTTGAATTATGTGGAGTAAATGAAGTGCTATCATTTGAGGGATGTGGATTAAATGTTGTGGATTCATTTAACATATGCGAATTAAATCTTGTGGATTCATTTGAATTATGTGGAATAAACAAAGTGTTTACATTTGAGTTAAATGGATGAAATGAAGTATAATCATTTGTATTAAGTGGAGTAAATATTGTGGTATCATCTGAGTTATGTGGATTAAATTTTGTGGATTCATTTAACATATGTGAATTAAATATTGTGGCTTCATTTGAATTATGTGGATTCATTTGAATTTTCTTGAGATAAAATTAGTGTTTTTATTTTGCAAAAGTAAAACATGGCAAGAATGCCAGATGTGAATGATGATCTTGATCATACTAAATCTCAAAGGATTTTATTTGAGCAAAATGCTCGATTTTCACAATCAAGATTAGCATTTTTATTCCATCAAGATTTAGAGCTAGAGGGATTAGAAGGAGAAGCATTATCAATCAAAGAAGTAAAAAAGTTATGTGTTGTCAGGATCTTGCTCACACCCATACAGAGATTACGGATGCTGAAAACACACAGACAAATAGACGCAACAGGAGATGAGACAGAACGCAGTATTGGGTGCAATCTCCCCCCTTGCACTCTGTTTTGACAGTCCACAGAGTGCATGTATTTATAGGACTTTTGATTACGTTGAAAAGAGTGGTTACATGAGAGTGGCTTTGAAAAGCAGGTGTGAAACTAAAAGTTGGTAACTTTTACAGAAAGCCATTGCGTTCAATGACAGAAATTGCGGTCTACAACGACCCTTATTCTAACCATTACTTTTCTAACTGTTTCTAACAATAGAACCTTCTATGTAGGTTTATTTATAAGATAAATAATAATTATTCGGATTATTGATGTCCGCCCTTTCAAGCCTTGCATGCTCCTCACGAACCTTCAACTGCTATATCAAAAACACATTAATACGTCAATAATTTAACACTCTAACAATTACTTGTTCAACATATTCCATAATTCATAACATGCCCCTCAGTTGAAAAGACAACTAACCTCAGTTGATAAAATAATAAACATGGATAGCCAGTCACATGTTTCATCACTGAACGAAAAAAAATAGGCATGTGCCATGTAAAAACACATGCATGGAAATGTTCATGGAGGTGTTAAGTTATTAAGAGTATCGATGAGATGCTGACATAGTCTTTCTAATGTATTTGGGAAAGCATAACTTGAATATGCTCCTATAGACTAAATTCAATATGTAAATGCATCACAATTGTCAAACATGTATGTTGAATTGTAAAGGTAGAAATGAATCCTTAAACTCTTCTTGAAAAGCCTTCCATGTTCGTGGACAATCTGCACTATGACAAAGATCATTCCACCATTGTTGCGCTCTTCCTACCAAATAATTGGTGGCAAACTGGATTTTCTTATTTTCTGAATATAACTCATCGGAATAGAAATCATTGAATAGGGATAGCCATGATAAGACAAATCGGCCATCTTTTCGTTCGTTGAATTGAAGCATAGCATAACGTTCTTGTATAGCTTGTTGAAGTGCTTGAAGTTCTTGGTGCATAATCTCTAACTCTTTCTCGAATGAAACTCCAGGTAAAGGTGAATTACTGAAATCTTCCATGGTGCTCTTGGACCCTTAAGCTAGTGCTTTCCTCTCGGGACGTACCCTCAAGGAATGTACCCTAGGAGAAAAGTACCCTGTCTGGATGTACCCTGGTGTACCCTCTGAAGTGTACCCTGAGAAGTGTACCCTGAGAAGTGTACCCTGGTGTATCCTGAGAAGTGTACCCTGATAGGATGTACCTTGAGACGCGCCGCATCGCGTCGCACCGTGCCGCCTTGAAAAGGGAGAAAAAATACAAGTTATGTTAAATATAAGAGGAAAGAACTTGAGTGACAACTCCAAGAAAGAGTGTAGTGGTAAAAGTACTTCCCTTGAAAGTAGGAGGTTGTGGGTTCAAATCCTCCTACCTTAGGGAATCTAAACCTCTCTATTGCCGCTCAAAAATTAAAATTGCCTCGTGCGTAGCCAACGGCTACCAACGGTTGCCAAGGAAGCCTTGGGTGCCAATGTTGCCAATGTATTGCCTAAGTTATTGCCTAAGTTATTGCCTAAGTTCTTTGCCTTAGCCGATGCCTTGGAGTAAAACGTAGGAGAAAATGTAGGTTCTGGTTCTGGAACTGGAATTGAAACAGGAATAGGAACTGGAAACGGAAACGGAAATGGAAACGAAAATAGAAACAACAAATAGTGAACAGTGAAATAGATCCCTCCGTATTGTCGCGTGCAAAACTCTGATACCCCTGTTGTCAGGATCTTGCTCATGCGCATACAAAGATTACGGATGCTGAAAACACACAAATAAATAGACGCAACAAGAGACGAGATAGAACGCAGTATTGAGTGCAATCTCCTCCCATGCACTCTGTTTTCACAGTTCACAGAGTGCATGTATTTATAAGAATTTTGATTACGTCGAAAAGAGTGGTTACATGAGAGCGGCTTTGAAAAGCAGGTGTGAAACTAAAAGTTGGTAACTTTTACAGAAAGCCATTGCTTTCAAGAACAGAAACTGCGGTCTACAAGGACCCTTATTCTAACCATTACTTTTCTAACTGTTTCTAACAATAGAATCTTCTACCCATGTTTATTTACAAGATAAATAATAATTATTTGGATTATTGATGTCCGCCCTTTCAAGCCTTGCACACTCCTCACGAACCTTCAATTGCTATATCAAAAACATCAAAAACACATTAATACATCAATAATTTAACACTCTAAAAATTACTTGTTCAACATATTCCATAATTAATAACATTATGTCCAAATTATTTTGTTCGTGATGTTCTCTTTCGGGTTACAAGAAGGGCAAAAAAAACAACACCCTTAAAGCTTTCAGACTTACAACATAAAGGATTAGCAGAAACGCTACTTCAATGCTTTGTGCAAGTTGAGAGATCATTACCAAATAATATTCAAGTAGCGTTATATTTCATTCAAAAGGTTTTTGTACAAGATATTCTTCATTGATGTGTAGATTGGGATGAGCGTCCAAAGAATGCAGGTATGAGTTTGGGTCGTCCTCAAAATCAAGCCGAATTTTGTAATCAAGGAAACGAAGGTCCTCTTGCTTGAAAGCAGCCCTACATTTTGCTACCAAAAGAGCATAAGCTTATACATGATTTGTCATCACAAGGGGTAGAATTATACAATGAAAGATTAATAATTCCTACATTACGAAGAACAATAGATGATCAACAAAAGAGGATTGATGATCTAGAAAATCAAGTGAAAAATTTACAAATTTCTATGGATGCTTATGAGAGCAAATATGGAAGACTCTCAGTGGCATCATCATCTTTTGATCAGTTTACTGCCGATGAGTTATTGAATCAAGAAAACACTGAGTAGGTAAGCTTTTTTTGTAATCAAAGACATGACTTGTATTCGATTTTGCAATTGAATATAATCATAGTATTCATAGTACATCATTTTCTTCATTTTGAATATCATTATCAGGTACCATGTCATCCATTTCTTCCATGTCTGAACCATCATTATGATCTACATCTAAATCATGATCACTCCATGAATCATTTGTTAAACTTTCATGAGTTTGAAATTCTCCAAAAGTTTGTTGTGCTGCTATGGAAGCTATCTTGGTTGGAGCATGTAACAAATGCATATTACAAAACACATATACCAAATCATTAGCACGTGATACACTTAAGCGATTTCTTTGTTTTGAATGGAGAAAATCATAGGCACTCCAATTAAGTTCACAATTACCACTTGAAGCTGCTACTAAAAGCACTCTCATAGCTATATGTTGCAACTGCATTGCTTCACCTCCATACTCTTTCGACCAAATAATAGGTGGATGCTTTTGAATTGCTTCAATATGCCATAGATCTCCAGAAGATCCTTCTCAATTTACATACACTACTCTTTGGTGTAATGCATCTCGACCATCTATACCTAGATGTAATAACTGACATGTGGTTTTGAAGTTTGCCATGACTTCTTTGTTTGACGCTGGACCATTGAGTTGAAGTGTTGGATCCAAAATGAATGATGTTCCATGCAAATAAGTATGTGTTTGCGTCCATCTCTTCTCTGCTAATGATACAATCTGTGTTTTCTCTCGTAATCAAAATTGATTACAATATTTTACTTTTTGAATAGCTTCTGACATAATACAATAAACTTTTCCAATCACAAATTTATCAGTATCAACCATTCATAAAAGTTCCACAAAAGGTTTAGTGATATCAACAAATTTTTCAAGATTATGCCAAAACGTTTGTGATTGTATTTGACACGTACATTTGGATGCTGCAACTCGATAAGAAGAATACTTCTCTAGCCATGCCTCCCATCTTCGATCAGCAATCATTTCTACAAGGGCTGGCTTAACTTCTAATAATCCACTGAGCACAATGTAAGCAGTTGCAAATCGTGTGGCACAAAAAATCTGAAGTGCTTTATTGGGAGATTTTGATCGGAAGAGCAAATATGAAAATTGATGCTCTCTAATAAATTTGACCACATGATTTGCATCTAATAAGATTTGTTTAATGAAAGATAATCTACCTATATCTTTCAATAATAAATTTAATGTATGAGCTGCACATGGAACCCAAGTAATGCCTTCATACGTTTTTTGAATTGTAATTACAACACTTCAAAAATTAGAGGCATTATCTCTCACTATCGGAGTCACATTCTTTGGACCACCCACGCACGATATAGTTGGTTTATATACCTTTACAAGAAAATCCTAACTTTTCTCTTTAAGAGAAGTATCAACAACTTCTAAAAACATGTTTCTTTTTGGACATATAACCATGACATTAATGACTGGTTTCTTTCGACAACTTTTTCATCCATCCAATGCTATGGTGCATCCATACATGGATACATAATCAATTATTGTTTGCTTTAAAATAGCTTCAATACTTATTTTCACTTTATCTACATACTCTGTTCGTATTTTGTTATAATCTGGCATGGTGAAACCTTTTCGTGTAGTTGACATCAAAGCGTCTTTGAAAATGGGATTACGAATAACATTGAAAGGAATCCCACATGCTAAGAATGCTTTAAGATGAAGCTCGAGACAATCTTGCTTTTCAAAAGCTACATGTATAGTATTTTGTGATTTATTACGGACAAACCATGGTGACAAAGTATTAGGTCCACCATTTTTACTACATTCACCAACTTCACTCTTTTTTGATGCAGTTGGAGAAAATGGAGTACATGTATCTTGGTTATTCTCAAAAACAGTTTCGGAGAATATGGCAAAAATTTATACCTTGTTCTCTCTATAACACTTTAAGTTCCTAAAGAACAAAGTAGATTTTATGAAAAAATTAGTTTAGTTCTAGTGTTTTATAAAATATTATTTGATCAAAATTTTTTTGGATGGAAATATTTTTCGATCGAAAAGGCTTTTGATCAAAACATTATTGTTCGAAAGCGTTTTTGATCAAAAAGCGTCGAATTCGCATGCAAAAACTATTTGGGCGTGTCTGAATAAGATGATGCACCACCGAATAATTTGGTTGAATAATAAGAGCTTGCCATAAAATTCCGTAATTATTCATGAATAAACGAATTGTCCAATAACAAATAATGCAACGTAATTGTTAGCTCCAAAGACATGTATGATACATTCCTGCCTGTTTTTACAGGTGGACAGTCTAGTGCTGGTCCTAATGAGGCAACTTCTCAGCCTTTGCAGGTTCCATGTGATGATGCAGATCTTTCCATTTCTGATGCAGATTTACATGATGCACTTGTTGATGAGAGGGTTGATATTGAGCATGCAAAAACTATGCCAAAATGGTTGGTGCAGGCTTTGCATGACAACAAATTAGAACCTCTATCACATCATACACGATCAAGCTCTCATAGTGCCTCTTTTGCATCAGATTGCTATGCTATGGTTGCCTCTAGTCTCTACGATGAGATTGAAACTGTTTTGTTTGATGAAGCACAAAATTTTGAACATTGGATGGCTGCAATGCAATCTGAATATGATGCTATCATGAAAAATGGTACCTGGTCTTTATGTGACTTGCCTCGTGGCAAGAAGGCCATTGGCACTAAGTGGGTATACAAGTTGAAGCATAAGCCTGATGGAACAATTGACAGGTATAAGGTTAAGCTTGTTGCAAAGGGTTATGCACAAGAAAGAGGCATTGATTTTGATGAGACCTTTGCACCTACTTGCCGAATGACTGTTGTTCGTAGCATCTGTGCACTTTGTAGCTCATCATGGTTGGAATGTACATCAGTGGATATCAAAACAACATTTTTGAATGGTGACTTGCATGAAGAAGTGTATGTTTTTTAGCCCTATGGCTTTGTGTGGAAAGGGCATGAAAACCAGGTGTGCAGGTCAAAATAGGCATTATATGGTTTAAAGCACGCACCACATGCTTGGTATGAAAAGATACATGCATATCTAATCGCACATAGTTTTGAGAACATTCCAACTCAAAACACCTTATATGTTAAGCATGCTAATGATGTACTTCTGATCATTGTGGTTTATGTTGATGACATGTTGCTCACTAGTCCTCATGAGAGGCATATTGCTGATTTTAGGGCTGATTTACATGCCTCATTTGAGATGTCTGATTTGAGGCATTTGCATCATTATTTGGGCATTCATTTTATGCATGTTGATGGTGGAATGGCTCTGTGTCGAACGAACTATATTGACACATTATTGCAACATTTTGGCCTTGAAGACTATAAACCTATTGCCACTCCTATGGAGACAGGTCTACGATTGAGTCTTCATGATGTTGGAGATGCCTTTGATGCTATCCTCTATCAGTAGGCTATTGGATGCTTGATTTACTTATGCATTAATCAGCGAGATATTTAGTTTGTTGTCTCACAGATGATCAAGTTTATGCATTGCCCAAGTGTCAAGTATTGGTAGGCAGTTAAGCGGATTTTTCGCTACTTGAGTGGTACTCGGCTACTTGGGTTGTTTTATCCCAAGGGGGGATTACTACTGCCAGATTTGCGTGCTTATTCTGACGCTGACTGGGCTCGTTGCTATAACACTCCTGTGTCCACTAGTGGTTTTTTCTTCATGCTTGGTAGCTCATGCATATCTTGGCTGAGCAAGAAGCAACCTACTGTCGCCACTTCTAGCTGTGAGTCTAAGTATAAGGCAGATTTCACAGTGATTGTTGAGTGTGTGTGGCTTGGACACCTTATGGCTGATTTGGGTGTTGGTCAATCCTCTACCACCACCATCTTCACTGATAGTCAGAGCGAATTCCCGATTGCAAGGAACCCTGTGTTTCATGCTCGCACTAAGCACATTGAGGTGCATTATCATTATGTCATGGAGAGGTTCTCTGCTGGGGAAATCAGCTTGGAATATGTGCCCACGTAGGAGAACATTGGAGACCTTTTCACGAAGCCTTTGCCTACGGAGAAGTTTGAAGCTTTCCGCAAAGCTTTGGGCTTACTTCCTTTTGTGGAGTGATTTCCCCATAGCTTGGCACTTCTTATACATGAGTGCCACCTCCTTGTTCACTGCATCACTCCCAGGGGGGATTTGTTGATATATTAGGTAGTGATGTGTGTGAACACCTTAGGACCGCTGGGTCACTTTTTTCCCTCTTTAGGAGGTTTTTCCCCCCTAGCTTGTATACATGCCTATTGCCCTAACGTGCTACTTATCTTTGTACACTCTAGTGGTAATACATTTAGTATTGTGTGTTTTGCTCCTAGCTTCTTCTTCTTCATTGTGTTGTTTGCGTGCTTTCGGACACATCTAACTCCAATAGATGTGAAGATCATGAATGCATTAAGTGAGTGAAGGTGAGTGTGAGAAGCAAGAGAATCCACATACACATACAGACACATTAGAGACAAGAGAGATGCAATGAAAGGTCAAGAATTCAGTCTGTTGCTCAAGAACACTAGTTTTGAATAATGGGTAGGATCTCTATGTATACAATCTACAGACTGGTTCCTGCCTGGGAACTCATGCCTACTATGCTTGCCATGATGCTAGTAGTAGTGGTTTTGTTTGAATTTGCAAGAAAAGGAGATCATAATAGCATTGCGTTGGAAACATGATGATACCTTGTACCCTTTACAATACCAACAGGACACACATAGTGGTTAGGAAGTTAGTGAGTGTGGTGTTTCTTGCATCTCTCAGTGTTGAATAGGAGGTTAGTGATTTTCTTAGATGAATACTTGGGATATGCAAAGTACTTAGAATGCATCTATTCTTGTTCAAATGAATTTTCAAAGTCACATTAGGCACTTTATTACAAGGTTTAACTGTCCAAAATTTCCTCATGGGATTACAGAGTGTGACATTGGTGAGTTTTGAAGGTGTCTCAAATGATTCTACCTAGATTTGGGAGTTTTTAGGTACCCATCTCCAAGTAATTCTAGGTGAAGGTGTGTGAGCTCATGTCATGATGACATGTTTCAGCCTTGTTGCTAGTGAGCTGAGTGCTACTTCAAATCTAGAGAGTAAAAATTTTCTAGGTGAAGGTGTGTGAGCTCATGAGTATCTATATGAGTGCATGTGAGTGCTAATTCAAAATCTAGAGAGTCAAAATTTGGGGTCTGTTGGAGATAGACGTCTACGGAAGCACGCGAACACCACGAGGAAGAAGAAGAAGCCTTGGAGCACAAACACACAAAACTGAATGTATTACTAGAGAATGTACAAAGATAAGTATCCCATTAGGGAAATAGGCGTATATACAAGCCGGGGGGGAAAACCTCCTAAAGAGGGAAAAAAGTGCCTCGACGGTTCGAGTGTGTTCACACACATCACTACCTAAATATATCAACAAATCCCCTTGGGAGTGATGCGGTGAACAAGGAGCTGGCACTCATGTATAAGGAAGTGCCAAGCTATGTGGAAATCACTCCACAAAAGGAAGTAAGCCCAAAGCTTTGCGGAAGGCTTCAAACTTCTCCCTAGGAAGAGCCATCGTGAAAAGGTCTGCAATGTTCTCCTGCATGGGCACATATGCCAAGCTGATCTCTCGAGCATAGAACCTCTCCCTGACATAGTGATAATGCACCTCAATGTGCTTAGTGCGAGCATGGAACATAGGGTTCCTCGCAACTTCCAATGCGCTCTGACTGTCAGTGAAGATGGTGGTGGCAGAACACTGGCCAACACCCAAATCAGCCATAAGGCATCTGAGCCACACACACTCAACAATCGCTGTGAAAGCTGCCCTACAATCAGCCTCACAACTGGAAGTGGCCACAATAGGTTGCTTCTTGCTCAACCAAGATATACATGAGCTACCAAGCATGAAGCAGAAACCACTGGTGGACACACGAGTGTCATAGCAACCAACCCAATCTGAGTCAGAGAAAGCATGCAAATCTGGCGGTAGTGATCCCCCCTTGGGATAAAACAAATCAAGTAGCCAAGTACCACTCAAGTAGCGAAAGACGCGCTTAACCGCCTTCCAATGCATGACTCCTGGGCGATGCATAAACCTGCTCATCTATGAGACAGCAAACTGAATATCTACGCAAGTAATGCATAAGTAAATCAAGAATCCAACAACCTGCTGATAGAGAACAACATCAAATGCATCTCCAACATCATGAAGACTCAATCATAAACCTGTCTCCATAGGAGTGGCAATAGGCTTTTAGTCTTCAAGGCCAAAACACTGCAATAATGTGTCAATATATTTCGTTTGACACAAAGCCATTCCACCATCAACTTGCATAAACTGAATGCTCAAATAGTGATGCAAATGCCCCAAATCAGAAATCTCAAATGAGGCATGCAAATCAGCCTTACCATCAGCAATATGCTTCTCAATAGGACCAGTGAGCAGCATGTCGTCAACATAGACAACAATGATCAGAAGCACATCATTAGCATGCTTAACATATAAGGTGCTTTCAGTTGGACTGTTCTCAAAACCATGTGCAATCAGATAGGCATGTATCTTCTCATACCACGCATGTGGTGCTTCCTTTAAACCATATAATACCATCTTTAACCTGCACAGCTGGTTTTCATGTCCTTTTTGCACAAAGCCACGAGGCTGAAAAACATACACTTCTTCATGCAAATCACCATTCAGAAATGCTGTTTTAATGTCCAACTGATGTACATTCCAACCATGATGGGCTGCAAGTGTACAAATTCTCCGAACAGTAGTCATACGATATGTAGGTGCAAAGGTCTCATCAAAATCAATGCCTCTTTCCTACACATAACCCTTTGCAACAAGCCTAGCCTTATACCTGTCAACTGTACCATCAGGTTTATGCTTCAGCTTGTATACCCACTTAGTGCCAATGGCCTTCTTTCCAGGAGGCAAGTCACATAAAGACCATGTACCATTCTTCATTATAGCATCATATTCAGATTGCATAACAGCCATCCAAGTTTTTGAATTATGTGCTTCATCAAAAGAAACAGGCTCATTCTCATCACAGAGACTAGATGCAGCCATAGCACAACAATCTGATGCAAAGGAGGCACTATGAGAGCCTGAACGAGTACGATATGACAAAGGTGCATCTAATTTGCTGTCACGCAAAGTCTGCACCAGCCATTTCGGCATAGTTTTTGCCTGCTCAATATCAGCTCTCTCATCAATAAGTGCATCATGTAAATCTGCATCAGAAATGGAATGATCTGCATCATCATATGAAACCTGCAAAGGCTGAAAGGTTGCCTCATTAGGACCAGCACTAGACTGTCCACCTGTAAAAAGAGGCATCAAATTATCATACATGTCTTTGGAGCTAACAAATGTCTCCTTAGTACATGAAAGCAATGTCTGAATAGCATCTTCCACAAAGAGAACATCATGGTAACCAGAATGCGTTTAGTCCACGGATGATAGAGACGATAGCCTTTACTTTCAGAACTGTACCCAACAAAAATACATTTTATTGCCTTATCATCCAATTTTCTGCGATGTTGTTTAGGCACTAGTGCATATGCCAAACAACCAAAAACACACAAATGAGCAACAGATGGCTTGCGGTCATGCCAAGCCTCATATGGAGTGATAGACTGCAGTGCTTTAGTGGGACACCTGTTCAGTACATATGCTGCACACATGACAACCTCAAGCTAGAAACTATGTGGTAAAGCCCGACTCTTGACCATGCACCTCCCCATCTCCATGAGTGACTTGTTCTTTCGTTCAGCAAATCCATTCTGTTGAGGTGTATACGACACTGTACACTGGTGTTTTATTCCATGTTCAGCCAGAAATGCATTAAAAACAGAAGACATATATTCCCCCCCTCGATCAGAACGAAGGGTGCCCATTTTACATGCCGACAGATTTTTAGCCAAAACCAAAAACTGTTTAAAGCACATGAAAACTTCGGACTTTTCTTTGAGTGGATATACCCATGCATGCGTGGAAAAATCATTAATGAAAGTCACGAAGTAAAGATAATTTCCAAAAGAAGGTGTGTGCATAGGACCACATACATCACTATGTACAAGCTGCAATTTCTGAGTAGCCCGAATTGAACCATCTTTTGGAAAGGATGAACGCTGCATTTTGCCCAAAATACAACCTTCACAAACATGTTTTCCAAGTGCCTCAAGTTTGGGCAACGAGGACACCATTTTAGATTTTTGCAGGCGTAGCAAATTAGCAAATTTCAGATGACCAAAGCATGCATGCCAAAGCTTTGCATCTGACATAGCCTGAGAATCATTTACTGCACATGCCAAATCATTTACATATCTTTCATAGTCTATGAGCTTATACAACCCACAACATAAGATGCCAGAAACAATAATCACATCGCCATTTGACAGATCATGAACTATACACTTGTCATCAACAAATTTCACAACCAAGCCAATCTTAGCTAATGCAGAAACTTATAACATGTTCTTTTTGATCCCTGGCACAAATAGAGCATCTGACAAAGTGAAAGAACTACCATTAGCGTTTGTCATCTTTGCAACACGACTATAAGTTTCATCATAGTCCACACCATATGTGTATGCATATCCTTTTACAACAAGTTTGGCTTTGTACCTAGATACACTTCCATCTGCAAACCTTTTTGTTTTGTAAACCCATTTACATCCAATGATATTTTGACTATTTGGTTTAGGAACCAAATCCCATGTCTCATTCTCCATTAATGCATCATATTCTTCCTGCATAGCTTTTTCCCAATTCTCCTTTCCTTTGGCTTCATCATATGTGGATGGATCTTCATCTACTTTTATCATATAAGCATAATCTTTAGTAGTCAAGAATGAAGTATCATAGCTATACCTTGTAGGTTGCCATTTGTGCCTAGATGACCTTCTAAGTTCTCCACTTCTTGAAGTTTGTGGTTCATCATATTCTGGATCAAACCTTGGTCTTTCTTCTACTTCAACTTGTCCTTCATTACTCTCTTCTTCATAACATATTTGAACCTTTGATTTACCTTTCTTTTGATTCAAAATTTCTTCGTCATCTGCATGAACATTGAGTGTACCTGCATACCAAGTACCTAGCTCATCAAATGTAACATCCTTAGACACAAGGAATTGCTTTGTGGATGGACTCCACAACCTATAACCCATCTGCTTGTCATCATAGCCAATGATCACATACTTTTCTGCTTTAGGTTGTAATTTATGCCTCAACTGAGATGGCACATATGCATAAGCCAAACATCCAAATACTTTGCAATGATCCAAGGTAGTTCTCTTACCCTACCAAGCTTCATATGGTGTCATACCGTGCAAAGCTTTACATGGTAGCCTATTGACCAAGTATGTGGCTGTGTTTACAACCTCAGCCCACATATAATTTGGACAATTTTTCTCCTTCAACATTGACCTTGAAAACTCAACAAGAGTTCTATTTCTTCTCTCTGCTACCCCATTTTGTTGAGGAGAGTACATGCAAGTAACGTCTCTCTTTATACCTGCATTCCACAAATAATCACTAAATTCATTTGAAAAATACTCTCCCCCTCCATCTGATCTTAACCTCTTTAATTTTTGTCTTGTAATTCTTTCTGCATATACATGATAGTGTTTGAATGTATTAAGCACTTATAACTTGTCTTTGATCACATAGATAGTGATCTGCTTGGTAGCATCATCAACATATATGACATAATATCTTGAACCATTTATACTAAAGTCCTTTGAAGGACCCCACACATCTGTATGTACCATGCTTATTATATGATTGCTTATGAGCCTTACCTAGCTGACATGCTTCACATCTGTATGTCATGTGTTGACCTGCAACATTAGGTAATCCAAGTACTGAACCATTATTAACCATCTCTTTGATACCTCTTTCATTGAAGTGTCCAAGTCTTTTATTGCAGAGATCCAGTTTAGACACCTTTTGTTCTCCATATGTGAACATAGCATGTCCAACATTACGTTGTATCTTTAGTGTGAAGAGCCTTCCTTGCTTATTTCCTATAACAATTTGCTTATATCCTTGATTAGGGTCTTCAACATAAACTCCATCATTAGTGAACCTTACTTCATATCCTTTTTCCACAATCTATCCTGCACTAATCAAATTATTTGGAATTCTAGGAACATACAAAAATTTACTCAAGAGAGTACTTCCATCTTTGGCTTTAATTGAACCAATTGATTTTACTTTGTGCTCTGTATTGTCTCCTATTTTAACTATGTGATTCATTGCCTTATGATCTAGATCAGTCATCAAAGCAATGTTTCCACTCAGATGATTGCTACATCTTGCGTCAATATAGAATACTCTCAAGTCTTCATGTGAGGCTTCACATGTTGCATTCATAATAAGAGTTAAATATTCTTTCTGATATGATGCATAGTTGTAGTAAGTGTTATTATAGGATTGATTTTGGAAGTTTCTTCCTCCATTTCTACAGAAGAAATTCCTACCACCTCTACCTCTAAAATATCCTCTCTAATATCTGCACCTCTTCCTCTTTGATTAAAATTCTGTTTAAAATTACCATTGCTTTGATAACATTCATGAGATAGATGATTTGTCTTACCACATGTCCAACAAGCTTTGATATTATCTTTGTTCTTTCTGTCTCTTCCTCTACTTCTGCCATTTCCTCTTCCTCTTATGAAGTTTGCTTGACTTGGAGTACCTTCATCTTCAATTGATTGTTGCTTTCCTTTGTTAGCTTTCTTCTTGTCTTTAGAATACATTGCATGACTTGCACTCTTATCAACATCTCCTTTGATATCATTCTCAAAAGTTAGCATATGTCCTAACAATTGATTCAAATTAGGAGTGAAATGATCTAATGAAAGTTCTATAGACAATATAAAAGGCTTCCACTTCTCATCTCCTCTTAGCCCTGTGAGAATTTGTCTTACCAACTTATCTTCTTCAATATCTTCATCAACTGCACCTAAAGAATCAGCAATGTCTTTCATCTTTGTCACATAATCAGATATTGATTGTGAAGTCTTCTTCTTGAATGCAGTAAACTCTGCACATAATGATGATTTCCTTGATTTGGTTGTATTCTGAAAATGCTCTTCCAAAGCACTTCGTATGTCACTTGCACTTTCAAGTCCTTTGATATGAGGAAGCAAATAATCATCCACTGCCATGTAGATTATGCTCCTTGCTTGAGCATCCTTCTTCATAATCTTTAAATATGCAAGATCCTCCCTAGTTGGAACACTAGGATCTTTGAACTCTGGCTTTTCTTCCTCTCCTGTGATGTATCCCATCAGATCTTTGCTCATTAGATGAGCTTCCATCCTCATAGACCAAGCTAGATAATTCCCTCTATCCAACTTCTCAATTTGAAGATTATCTCCCATCCTTTCTTCACCTGTACTATCAAATCTTTAACCTTATAAGGAATGAATGTACCTTCGCTTCAAAATTTACTCCTTATGATCCTTTTCATTGCTCTTGTGTGTCTCCCTTCAACTTTTCTTTCACACTTTGTCCTTTTGAATATTCAAAGTTTGAATTTTGTATATCTACAGCAGTCAGGGTCTTCCTTTCCTTCAAGTCTAATGAATCCTGCTTTGATACCATTGATGGAGAGTGTTAATCTCCAAATGACAAGCTATCCTTGATATTAGACCACCTTATATCAATAATAACTCTAAACTTCAACCAAGTTTTTAAGACAAGTGCCAAACTATCAAAACTTTAGCTAACTGTGAAGAAAGTCACTTCATAGAAAAGTCTACTGCACATTACTTACTCATTGACTGATCAAATGTGTAAATTTTTTGATGAAATTTTGTAGAAGGTGTTGTCTAAAGGTTGCACACCTTCTCCAAGTTAAATCATCTCAAAAAAGTAAGTATAGCTTGAGAAATGAACCAAACATTTCACCTATGTCTGAAATTGTTCTCCAGTATAGTCGATTCTGACACCTACAATTTCTAACACATGGTTCTCCCAAACTAGAACCCATTTAAGAAAATGATATTATCCATACATGGATTACCTTCCAACTTAGATTTTGACTCCTCATCTGTGCAAAATTTTACACTGTGCACTGAGAACTGATCAATTCTTTGACCATCAAGATTGCACCTGTTTCAGAAGACACTCAACACTTCTTCACATACAAATGTTCCTACACATAATTCTCACATCTTGTTTGCAATAAGGCTCTCAGAATTTAGCCATAGACGCATTAACTATATGGAATTAGATATCTACAAAAGGATTTCTGATATAATCAAAAACAGAAGGAGAAATGGAGAAAAGATTGACACGCAATTCTCTGAAAATTCTTTCTATTCAACTCATCACACAACTGATGGATGATACACACAATACTCATGATCTATTCCTTTCTATCTCATCTATACTTCATCTATCTGATCTAGTACGACCATATACATGTATATATATATATATATATAATATTTATGAGTATCAATTTGTCATTACTTGAAGTATTTTGACGTATTTACAAAACTAATGTAAATATGTTTATAGAACTTTTCTTCATGAACCTTCACTTCACTTCATGAATTTAGACTTCAATCTTTCCTTCATGTCCTCATTTCTATGCTTCATATAATCACCAATTGTTGATTGTCTTGCTCCAACCAAATATGATGATGAAAATGGTAAACAAAAATCACAAAAAACACTAAAAACTACCTTTTAATGTCGATTTTCTATGCTCTTACCATCACACACTCCTCCTCGAGCTACCCTCATTGGAAATGGCACCAAATTTTACGTAACTTTAGATACAATAGGTGGTAGGTCTATCGTGAGAATTGATCTATCATGGTAGATGGAGTGTATCAGGATAACGTAGTCTGTCATGATAGATGGGGTTATATTGCAATAGAGTGGTCTATTGCAACAAATAAGTTCTAACATGATAGAGGATGCCTATAAAGTTTTTGATATGTCACAAGAGAGCCAAAAAAATGGCATTTTTTAATTTTCTCTACATTTCTAGAATGCTATTGTGGAGCTCTACAATCTTCTATAGGCACCTTTCCTAAAACATACCTTTTTTGGTATGCTGTGATACAAAAGTTTTGTCACCTTGGGATGCATAAAGTGTCTTGTCATACTTGTGCAAGTCATGGGAGTTGATGGTGGTCCATCTCTGGGTCATATCCAAATCTAGCTAGATAACCTTTCTCTCAAAAATACTTCACCCAGATATTGTTGAATCATGAAGCACATTCCCTTATGAGATGAATTCTTTGAGCTATCTAAACATGGTTATCCACTTTATCGTGGCACTCAAGATCCTCTTTTGTTGGATGAAGCATCTAGATTCTTTCCCCTCACTAATAATGCTTGCAAAACCTCTATATGATACCTAACCACCAACACTTTTTTCCATTGAACTTTCTTTAAAAAACAATATGAGTACTTCCAACCATGCCACATGACTCAAATTCAAGTTTTTTTCTATTTTCAATTTTAGATAATCATATGTATTTGGACATTTACACTCATTTTGTTATGCATATGCTCATGCACATGCTACCATACATTCATTCTAATATGCATATCAACTGACAAATAGAAATGCATACAAAACACATGCTCACTACCACATATGCACTTGATTTCTTACACAACTACATTCCGCATGTGCACATACATTCAAATGCTTAGATACACATAATTAGAGACATTTTGATGAGTCCTCACAAAACACACACATCATCTATACATATTGCACAAGAAATCCTCACACAAGCACATATGTTTGCATTTTCACATACAAAATGATCATGCATATGCATGTACACACATCACATATATACTCATAAAGGCACACTCACACAATTACTTCGATAGACACACATGAATAACACATACTTGTGAATTCTAATGTGCACATTATTAAGTAGATACATGATGTACACCCTCACATATCTGTATAAGCACTCATACATGTTGAGATATCAAGCTCAACATGTGATGATCCAGGATGACACGTACCAGTTTTTCTTTGACATGTATAGTGGTCACATTGGTATATGTCACGGATACTCCATTGAGCTTTATTAGATTTATCTACCGAGAGTGATGGCACATTTGTTCCTTGCTAGCTCACTCATTTGCGGACATTAGGTTTTTCCTTATGTAGTGATCTTTATATATTGCACTTGTTGTATTCTTGTTTTTAGGTCATTCTTGTACATTCCTTTTTATGTAATAGAAGAAGAAGAGGAAGATCATTCTTCCTTGCCTCAATCTGTGTGTGTGCTTCTCCTTGAGAGTGAGAGTGTATGTGAGATCTCTTCCTTATCTCCTTCCTCATGACATGGTATCAGAGCCAGCGTGGGTATAGAGAGCTCATGGAGAAGGCGACGGTGAAGAGAATGCAGCAAGGCATGGAGAAAACGTGAGTCACAAACGACTTCCAATTGCTATGAAAATTGGTGTGAAGGTAGAAGACCTCAAAATATTTTCGAGAGTTATTCCTTTAGGGTCACTTTTTTTTGTCAAATCAAAGTTTCGGACCCATCTCGACCTTCATTTCGAGCTCGCAAGGTGGGGCCCATAGGAAAACCAGGCCAGTTCAGAAACTCTAACTTGCGTTGTGTTTGGCATCACTCATATATTCGAGATCCAAAATTTCAAGCAATTTTGTGTACTATTGATACATAAAAACTGTGTTTTCCTGAGATCAAATAGTCACATCATAATGCGATAGTGTTCAAGTAGAAGTGCTGCTTGTAGTGTTTTGCAGTGTTGTGAATTACTGCTGAAATGGCAAACACAGATGGAATGAGTCAGCTTATGAGCGATAAGCTGGACAAGAACAACTTCCATGCTTGGAGATCCAGAATGACGAATTTCAGGATGGGAAAAGGCTACTGGAAGTACATCAAAGGAGAGAATAAAAATGCTCTGTAGTTACCAAAAAGAAATCGGACGGTAGATCAGATAAGCGCATATGAGGAATGGAATCAAGGAGCACAAAAGGTAATGTACACATACAGGATGCCAAGACTCCAAAAGAGGCTTGGAACAGTTTGGGCACATTGTATGAGACCAATACAAAGGCACTGAAATTGCAAATCAAGAATGAGCTGCATACATTGGAGAAAAAAAGCATGTTGGTAAGTGACTACACCTTGAAAATCAAAAGTTAATGTGAGTCACTTGCATCTATTGGCGTGAATGTAGATGATGATGATGATAAGGTGGAAGTGTGTCTTCGTGGTTTAGGAGCCACATATAAGCAGTTCATAGCTTCTATACAGACTAGGGAAAATATTCCAAATTTTGCTGATCTGGTATCTATGCTGATTATTGAAGAAAGGAATCTTGGTGAGGATTCAAACTCCCAAGGAAAATCTAGTTCTGAGCAGGTATTCTAATCTGGTAGAAGAAGAGGTAGAGGTAGAGGTTTTCGAAGTGGAAGAGGAGATAGTAACCAAGACCAAAGTCAACAACAAAATCATGCAAGAGGAAGAGGACAGTTTCGAGGCAGGGGGAGCCAAAGAGGCCGTAGAAATTTCCAAAGAAATTATTCAGGTAATGACAGTAAAGGATGTTGGAATTGTGGTAAACCTGGACACTTTGAAGGTGATTGCAGGTTGAAGAATCAAAATAACAGAAGGCAATAGAATAACTATGCATCCACAAGTGTAGATGATTCTGAGAAGTTGTTCATGGTTCAACAGCACATGATGAATACGATGTCTGCTGGTGTCTCAAAATCAAATGATAATGTCTGGTATGTTGATTCAAGTGCTTCAAATCACATGAACAGTCATGCAGAATGGTTTAGTACTTTGCAAAAATTGCGAGTTCCTGGATATGTTGAAACAGGTGATGATACATCACATCCTATTGAGCATACAGGAAACATAGCACTATTGACGGAGGATGGAAAGGTAAAACATCTTGCTGATGTGTCGCATGTTCCAAATATAACAAAGAATTTGGTTTTTGTTGGACAAATGGTTGACCAAGGATTACAAGTCAGGTTCAATGCTGATGGATTATATGTAGAAGAGTACAAGCAGGATGGACAATTGGTTGCCAAAGGAAACAAAGTGGGTAGGATGTTCACCTTAAATGTGAAGATTCCTAAAATGAATGTAGCCATGTTTGCAAAAGGTGCAGAAGTTATTGCACATATAGAAATATGGCACAAACGAATTGGACATGCAAACTTCCAAAGGTGGAAATTGATGCAGCCAAAGGAGATATGGACTACCAAATTTCAAAGTTGCAGAACTGCAAAAGGTATGTGCAGCATGTCAATTTGGTAAACAGTCAAGAGCATCATTTCCACATGACAAGCATGTTAGTGAGAATGTACTAGAAGTGGTACATATAGATGTTTGGGGTCCAACAAAGACCATATCTATGGGCAGATGCAGGCTTTATGTTACTTCCATTGATGACCATACACGCAAAGTATGGGTATATTTCATGAAAGAGAAGAGCGAGGTGTTCACTCAGTTCTACAATTTTAAAGCTATGGTGGAAAAGCAGACAGGGAAGTACATTCAGACATTAAGATCTGATGGAGGAGGTGAATACGTGTCAAATGAGTTCAACAATTTTCTAAAAAATCATGGAATTTGGCATCAGTTTTCATGCTGGTACACACCACAACAGAATGGCATTGCTGAACGCAAAAATAGAAATATTGCAGAAATAACAAGAGCCTTGTTGGTTGAGAAGAATATGCCTCATTGTTATTGGGCAAAAGCTGTGCATACTACTATATACATCATGAATAGAACTCCGACTGCTGCTGTACATCAAGTTACACCTGAAGAGAAGTTTATAGGTAAAAAGCCAAACTTATCACTTCTTAATGTTTTTGGTTGTATTGCATATGTACATGTCTCAGATGAATTGAGGACGAAGCTTGATCCAAACGCAAAAAAGTGTGTCTTCATTGGATACTCCCTTGAGCAAAGATATAAATGCTATAAGCCACTCACATGACAGGTAAAGGTAAGCAGAGATGTGGTATTTGATGAAATGTCCAGCTTCTATGCAGATGCCAAAGAAGGATTGAATCTTGAACCAAATGACAAAGAAAATGCTGAAAAATCAAGTGCAGAATCTCAAGTTTTGAGTGGACCACATGCATCACCAAGCAATAGTTCCAACACAAATCCATGGAGCAAAAGATTGCGTGGAAATTTCAGTCCAGAAAATTCATCAAATACATCCAAGAAAGGTAAAGAAAAGCTTTTTGCAGGTCATAAAACATGTGTAGGTTTTGAAGACGTTGATGGAGATTCAAGTGGTTTAGAAAAGAGTCTTGATGAGGAACTTGGACTACCCTTTGTGAAGACTCGAGGAGTAAGAAGGGCACATGGAGATGATACAAGGAGAAGTGACCCAGGACCAAGAAGATCTGGGATGATGCAGAATTCAATGCAACGATTGATGTATGAGAGTTATATGGCTCGTCATTGTGCCTACATGACAAAGGTAATACAAGATGCTGAACCTTCTTGCTTTGAAGATGCAATTGGAATTGCAGATTGGGAAAAAGCTATGGATGAGGAGATGGCTACACTTTATGGAAATGATACATGGAAGCTGGTTCCATTGCTGCAAGGAATGAAACCCATAGGCTGCAAATGGGTTTACAAGGTAAAGCATAATGCTGATGGTAGAATAAGGAGGTATAAAGGTATGCTGCGCTATTTCTTGGGCATTGAGTTTATACATATAGAAAGAGATATATGGATGTCGCCAAGGCAATATGCCTTGAATATGCGGCAAAAGTATGGCATGGCTGATTGTAAGATGATTTTTGTGCCAGTAGATCAGAATTTGAAGTTGGATACTACATCAGGTGAAGCATTGGAAAATGCTACTATGTACAGGAAAATTGTGGGAAGTCTTATACATCTCACAATTACAAGGCTTGACCTAAGTTATAATGTTGGACTTGAAAGTTAGTTTATGCAGGTTCCTTGGAAGCCACATTTGGATGCTCTGAGGCACACTCTATGTTATTTGAGTGCTACTTTGGATTATGCATTGTTTTATGAGGCTGGTGTAGATTTGCAGGTTTATGGATACATCGATGTAGATTGGGCTGGTAGCATTCTAGATAGAAGATCTACTAGTGGTTTTATATTCTCACTTGGGAGTGCAGTTGTTACATGGAGAAGCAAGAAGCATCCCACTGTTGCTTTGTTGAGTACAGAGGCTGAGTATAGAGGTGCTGCAATGGCAGCATGTGAGGCATCATAGTTAGAAATGCTACTTGCAGATTTAGGTGTGGAAGTTGGAAAGCCTATCACTATTTATTGTGATAATCTTAGCAGCATACAGTTAGCATGGAATCCTGTTTTCCATGCTAGAACAAATCATATCGAGGTACATTATCACTTCATCAGAGAGAAGGTATTAGTAGGTGATATTGATCTTGTTTATGTGAGAATAGATGAGCAGGTTGCTGACATTTTCACCAAAGCACTTGGAGCTGAGAAGTTGAAGAAGTTTCGGTAGATGCTTGGATTACAGGATATGGCGTTGAGCTTGAGGGGGAGTGTTGAGATATCAAGCTCAACATGTGATGATCCAGGATGACACGTAGCAGTTTTTCATTTCTTTGACATGCATAGTGGTCACGTCGGTATATGTCAGGGATACTTCATTGAGCTTTATTAGATTTATCTACCGAGAGTGATGGCACATTTGTTCCTTGCCAGATCACTCATTCGTGAACATTAGGTTCTTTCTTATGTACTGATCTTTATATGTTGCACTTGTTGTATTCTTGTTTTCATGTCATTCTTGTACATTCCTTTTTATGTAATAGAAGAAGAAGAAGAAGATCATTCTTCCTTGCCTCAATCTGTGTGTGTGCTTCTCCTTGAGAGTGAGAGTGTGTGTGTGAGCTCTCTTCCTTATCTCCTTCCTCGTGACAATACATAAGTGAACATACACATGTCACTCAAAATTGCACCTATGAGCATATAAAAAATGCATAAATACACAAATTGGTGCACACAAACACATTACTTAATACATATGCATAAAAAGTGCATATACTTACGCAATGTATATAGCATGCTCACATGTGTTAAACTATAACGTTCACTCACTTGCCCTCAAATTTGCATATGCTTCACATCTAGGACTCATGCACCTTGATACCTTCATTTGTACTAATACTAACACTAACACTCTTGCAGCTAAAAATATTCAATGCATTGGAATTCAAAGGACCAACTCCATATATGATAATCATGTTCAAAAATCAACCTTGAATTATGCTTGAGGTGGATATTCTCTACATCAAATCCATCATTTGGATGGTGCCATATATGTACCTTGAAGAATAGCACTTATGTGCACATTATTTCTTTGTATTAATTTGTTGATCACTTATGATCATTTCTTCTAAGGTTCAAGGTATTTATCTTTGTAAAAGGAAAGAGTAAAAGGCCTTAAAGCCACAATTTAGAAGTAACTGAGATTGATTCTCAATCAATCAATAAAGAAGTAGATATGACTTCAACTTTCTCTTTTCCTAGATTATAGAAAACGATTCCAATAAAAACTACCAAACCTGCCTGATTTTGAATTCAAATTCATGAAGGAAAGACATGGTCATATCCTCAAGGGTCTATATAAAGATCCCAAAACATTTTTACATTGAGTAGAGTGTTGATTTGAAGCAATACATATACTCTTTGATCATTCCTTGGTGCCACTTCTATTCCCTGCTCCTTCTTCCTCAAACTCAGCCAATGTGTAGAGATTGTTGCTCTCACTACAGAGATCTGAATCAAGCATTTAAGCATTCATTGGAAAGGTATGACTCTCCACATTGTGTGTGCATATTTTCAAGTCATTTAAATCATAAGGTTTAGAAAAATCAGATTTTTACAATCTTAGGGTCATTGTCTACACATCCCTAAAAAATCAGGATGACATCCAATCACGGTTATAGTGATTTCTCCTTCATTGGTTGTTGTAAATTCGGGACTCTATTCATTTTAGCAAGCCATTTCTATGTATAAAACTCCCTTAAGAGGAATGTTTCAAATTGTAAGTGTGCTAGCTGCTCTCAGTGTTTAAAGCCATAACTTCCATCTATTTTTAGAAGGTTTTTGTGAGCTAGTCAAGGTGCAAGATATTTATTTTGCATCAACTTGTTCTTGTTGATGTTCCAAAGTACCTATTGGGTTTTATTGCACTACCAACATTCCTAAAAGTTCTACCTTACATATCCAAGGAGTTAGTGTTGATCCTATGCTGCTTTGCTAGACCAAATTCACCACTTGATAACTCAACTTTCCAAGCCTCTCAAAGCTTCTCCAACTTCTTTTAGTGGTATGAGAGCAACTTCAAGATGGGAGATGACTTCCCATCAATGATTGGGAAGCTTGATAAACACAATTATGCTGCTTGGTGAATCAAAATGGAGGCTTATTTGCAAGGAAGAAATCTATATGGGATTGTATCAAGTTTTGACGCAATGCCTATTCACATATCCAAAGGAGGACCTACTCAAGAGGAAATAGATAAGCTCACACTTTGGTGTGCAAGGGATGCTTAAGCAAGGTCATAAATACTAAAATCTATCTCTAATTTTCTATTACCACATATTAGAGGATGCAAGACATCTCAAGAGATGGGATGCCCTAGAGACTTTCTTTTTTGCTAGTACAAAAGCAAGGAAGAACCATCATTGGAATGAGTTCAATTAGATGAAGAAGACTCCAAAATAAACATCATAGAGTTTGTTACAAAGCTCAAGGAGGTTCCTGATCAATTGGCATCCATTGGAGAGCTGTTTGAAGAGCCATCATGAGGCAAATTCTCAATGGGATTAGAGGTGACAAGCAATGTCAATCTTTCACCACAACTTATGATCTCATCATGGATTTGCAAACCGTATGGTCCAAATCCACATGTTTTATGCACTTTTTCCATTTTTTTTTTTATTTTTCACATGGTCCACATGGTATATTCTCCTCTTCGTTTACCCTATGTTTCACATTTTTCATTGTGCACCCTCTATAGCTCTCATGTTTTATCATTTTGGCCCTCTCCAAAGCCCCTAACCCTACCCCGTACCACTCCCTTTATCCTTCTACCCAGCCCCATGTTGGAACAAGTTCATGGCAAGTCTAAATGTTGGCTTGAGTCTTCAAATGCCATAGAAACTTGAAGCAAATGCTAAAGCCTTGAAGATTTTACTTATGAACTCACCTTTGTACCTCCTTGAGTATTTACTTGATGTAAAAGTGAAGGAAAGTGATTGAATCCACTTGATGAGAAGGGAAAGGAAAGCCACAAACGTATGATCGCGTTAGTTGAGAATCTATCACTAACAATTAGGAAAAGAGGTTTTAGGTGAACAAGATTCATATTCAAATCTTGGCTCCAATCATCACTATATATACACATGATTTAGTCACGGGTTTTACACACTCATTAGTGAGATTCTTGCCATATTGGAGTGTGATCTCAAAGCACACATATGTATCAATATGTCCATTGTAATTTACATTCAATATACACTTGGTTTAATAATCATTTTGTGACCATATCGTCATGCCTATGTGAGTATATTGTTTACTATCTTACTTCTAAGTTTTTCAGTCAGATTGCAGAGATGGTTTCTCTAAGCATGGTGCATCATTTTCATTGATTTAACTTGGCAAAGTTAGCTCCTTAATTCTACTATATACTCCCCAAGTTTTGTTGCATTTGAATTTCTCAATCATGAGATATGTTCATTACAAGTCACCTATATCTCTGCATATTTTACTTCTCAAGGAATTAAGCCAACTGGTGTTGTTTTCAGAGAACTGTTCAAAAGACTAAACAAGTGTAAGAACAAAAATAGCAAGTTTTTCACTCTTGGATAAACTCTTACCTATCTGTTTTGATTCATCCTTTTGAGAGTGATCTTTCAAGGTACATTAACATCACAAGAAGTGTGGAATGCACTTGAGGCCTTCTTATCTTCAAGCACAAAGGCTAGAAAGAAACAACTGTGGTTGGACTTCACAACACTCAAGAAATCTTCCAAGAAAATTGTGACTGATTTTGTGACAAAGATCAAAGATATTGCTGAAGCATTGGAGAAGTGATAGATGAAGAAAAAATTGTAAGGCAAGTCATCAATGGTTTGTAGGCAGATGACAAGTGGGAAGCCTTTACAACAACAATGAATCTATACATGGATATGCATGTAACAAATTTCAATACACTTATGGGACAACTACTTACTCAAGAGGCCAAGCTCATGAAGAATGGAGAATGTTCCAAAGGTAATTAATGTTCTGCTTTGTATACAGATAAAAATAAAGCCAAAGACAACAAAGGGAAAGGAAAAAAAGTGGATGATGAAGCAGGTACACGCCAAGATAACTATGCAGGTAGAGGAAGACATGGTAGAGGTAGAGGTAGAGGAGGAAGACAAGGTAGGGGAAGACCCCTAGACTCTAATCCTTATTCTATTTGTGGATTAACTAATCACACAGCTGAGAATTGCTTTAGGAATTCCAAGAATCAAAGAGGTAAAGGCTACAACAGAGGAGGTTATGGCTACTTAAGAGGAAGGTTCAACAACTTCCATGGAAACCACAACTACAACAATTCAACCTACCAAGGAGGATACAAAGGGAGAAGAGATTACAATAATTACACAAAAGAGTTTTCATGAGAATGTCACAAGGTAAATATGATAAGCATGGTATCTACATAGAATCAGGTTCCTCAAATCATGCGGGAGGAAATGTGGCCCTCCTATTAGATTTAGAAATCCAAGGAACAAGCATGAAGTGCGAACAAGTGATGATACAAGGCATCTGGATGAAAAGATAAGAAATGTAAAAGAACCTTATGGAAACATCAACCTACTTAGCAAGGTAATCTATGTCCTTACCATCACAAAGAATTTGATAAGTGCAAGAAAAATTGTGGAGAAAGGCGTACAAGTTCGATTCACAAAAGGAGGAGCATTTGTTGAAGATCCAAGTCAAGGATTCAGGAGGATTGCAAAAGGTGAAAAGACAGAGAGATTATTCAAATTTGAATTGCAAGACACTAGGAACATTGCTCTCTTTAATTATGGTAGTCAGACACTCACAAAATTGGAAGTATGGCACAAAAGGTTAGCACATATTGGTGAAAGATCATTAAAGCAAATTTGCAGGGACCAAAGTGTACTTGGAATCCCTAACTTGTCAAAGCAACACATGATTTATAAGTGTAGTGCATGTCAATTTGGAAAGTCTCACTTTTGAGGTTGTAACAAGGAAAGACCAAAAACCTTCACCACCTTGCATGGAAGCAAGAAGGAAAGCTCAAGAGTGACTCTCCTCTCATCCACCCCTACCTCGCACATGTTCAAGCCATTGGCATCAGCCCCATGCTATGCCACATGCTTGAAAACAAGGAGACTAGGGAGTCAAGGATCCTAGTCCATGAGGAAAATACAAGCAAATGCAACTACTCTACTCACACAAAGGAGAGACATGCATAGGCACACACACTCCACTCTCACACACTCACAAAGACACAAATACATGTAAATGTAACAAGTCTTGGAGTAAATGAGAGCCTCCTTCCATTGATAAGAGATATTACATGAGAGCACATCGACCAAAAGCCCCCCCTTTTACAAAAATGAGCTTCTATATATAGGCTAAGCTCTATTCCCCATGTGCTCCTTTGAAAAGTCAAAAAGTGGATCTCTCTCTCTAACTAACATATCTTGGCAAATATTCCTTTGCTAACAACCAGATCCCAAGAATTGGAGGTGTGGGATTTTCACGTATGTTCTCTCATATGTGTGCAAGAGAGATGGCCATTTACAAGGCTTCACTGTATAAGGAAAATATCAAAAAGTATCCTAAGAGGTGTTTTTATGTGAAATTCTAAGTAGATACAAAAAGAGATATTATTATGGTCTAGGGAGGAGCAAATGCAACCACTCTACTCAAACAAAGGAGAGACATGAATAGGCAAACACACTCCACTCTCACACACTCACAAAGACACAAATACATGTAAATGTAACAAGTCTCGGAGTAAATGACAACCTTCTTCCATTGATAAGAGATATTACATGAGAGCATGTTGAACAAAAGCCCCCCCTTTTACAAAAATGAGCTTCTATATATAGGCTAAGCTCTATTCCCCATGTGCTCCTTTGAAAAGTCAAAAAGTGGATCTCTCTCTCTAACTAACATATCTTGGCAAATATTCCTTTTCTAACAACCAAATCCCAAGAATTGGAGGCGTGGGATTTCCACATGTGTTCTCTCATATGTCTGCAAGAGAGATGGCTATTTACAAGGCTTCACTACCTTAGTATAAGGGAAATATCAAAAAGTGTCCTAAGAGGGTGTTTTTATGTGAAACTCTAAGTAGATACAAAAAGAGATATTATTATGGTCTAGGGAGGATTCCTATGCACAATTGAGGGTGTGTGCATGCCCTACAACCCAACACTCTTCCCCTCCTAGACTTTGTCATCCTCAACAAAGCTAAGAGAAGAGGATCATACATAGCTGAATTGTTCCAAGTTGGAGTCAAGTCTAGAAACTCTTTAGATCTTCAAAATCTGCAATTCTTTAGTCTTTAGAGCTGGGCGACACAATCCCCTTGGGGGGCAGTCAGCCCAGCATACATTCCATTGTGTAGTCCTTTGTAAAGCTAGAAAGTCTCACAGGTTACCATTCATGAAGAAAGGATATATGCATGAAGATCTCCTGGATTTGGTTCATATAGGTGTATGCGGACCTAGCAAGGATGCTTCAATGTCTAGATCAAGGTATTGTGTTTCTTTCATTGATGATTGGAGTAGATGGACTATACTATACTTTATGAAACACAAGGATGAAGTCTTATCATGCTTCAAAATACATTTATCTCTTGTGGAGAACCAAACAGGTAAAACACTAAGAAGGCTAAGGTCATATGGAGGGGAGAGTAATTCTCCCATGAATTTGAATTCTATCTTCAAGATAGGGGAATCAAAAGAGAGATTACTACAAGGTATGCTCCTAACCAAAATGGAGTGGTAGAGAGAAGGAATAGGACAATTGTTGAAGCTACAAGGTTCTATGCTAAATGAAAAACATTTACCGAATTATTTATGGGCTGAGGCTGTATCCAC
Source organism: Ceratopteris richardii (assembly GCA_020310875.1). Lineage (NCBI taxonomy): Eukaryota > Viridiplantae > Streptophyta > Polypodiopsida > Polypodiales > Pteridaceae > Ceratopteris > Ceratopteris richardii. The sequence continues at coordinate 52,185,827 of CM035420.1, read as the reverse complement.
AACCACTGATTTTATTAACACGTTACCTTCAAAATCACTTGATGTCATGACACCATATGAGGCTTGGAATGGAAGAAGACCAATCTTGGATCATTGTAAGATTTTTGGATGCTTTGCTTATAATCATGTTCCTTCACAGGTTAGAAGAAAGATGGATCCAAAAGCTGAAAGATGTGTGTTCATTGGTGTCCAAGGGAAAGGATTGGGTACTAATTCTTGTCATAGAAGAAGAGGAAGCACATAACCTACTCATAATATTTCATCATGGCAACAATGATTTTTATCACTAAACAATATAATATATGTACATATATCCAATTATCACGAGTGTGAATCCATTTTGTGCAAGCCAAGGAGTCCCTGAGCTTGAGGAGTCTAAGTAGAAAGCGCACACCATTTTTTGTAATTTTTGGAAGCCGTTAGATAATTCAAATTAGAGGTAGAACCTATTTTTTAACTATGTCGGTCACTAGATGTGAAACTGGTCAAAACTAGGCAAAAACTATAAATAGAGCTAGAGAGCTCATTTTGTGGTTGTTGTTAGTTTATGATTGAACCTATGAGCTAGAGTTAGAAGAGCTATTGTTACTAGTTGATGATGAATATGAGTATGAGTTCTTTCCTTGCCTTCCATTGATCTTCATCGCGACTTTCCTAGTGTGTGTGTGTATGCATGTGTGTGTATGCTCTTTGCATTTCTCACCATTTTCTTCATGCACATCATTCGCTCTAGATCTTCATATCTACCTAACCTTTCCATGGTAGTTTGGGTAGTTGTGTTCAACTTTTTCAGGTACATTCATTTTTTGCATCAAGGCATTTTAGTCAGTGGCCATGGCTGAAAGCAGTGATGTATTTCGTATGTTGGCTGTTGAGGATAAGTTGGATGGTACCAATTATCCATTATGGGCTTATATGATGCGTTATGTATTGGTCACAAAAGGACTATGGAATATTTTGCAAGGTGTTGAAAGATGTCATCTTACACCTACGAATACAAGTACAACAAATACATGTACTAAAGCTGATGCAAATAAGATTCTTGTTCATGCTGTTGATTCTGTTGCACCTACTGCAAAGAAAATTTGTTGGGATGGCAGAGATGCTGAGGCACATGCATTGATAGCTTTGTCTATCAAACATGCCATTATTCCTCACATTCACTCTTGCAGAATAGCTAAAGATGCTTGGGATACACTCAACATATTTTACCAGGCTAGGAATGAGGCTCATGTTGCTTACCTCCTAAAAAAATTGGAGAGTGAGCACATGAATGAAGGTGATGCTATGGAAAATTTTCTGACAAAGATCAAGGATTTTAAAGAATAGTTGATTTCTATTGATGAAGTCCTTCCTGAGAGTTCACTTGTGCAGACTATTCTGAATGGTATTCCCGTATCATATTAAAGTTTTGCTTCTACTGTTTGTTTGATGATGAAAGGAAATCCAAATGCCTTAAGAATTGAAGATTTAGTTTCTATTATGTTGCAGGAAGATCACTCTAGGAAGAATAGGTCTATTATGTGTGTTGCATATCAAGCTTTCCTGGCTAGTCAAAAGGGCAAAGGAAAATGGAGCTCTTCTATTAGTAAGCACAAATTTGCTAATTCTGTACAATCAAAGAAGGAAGACATTCTCATGAGCAATTCATGTCTGTAGTAGACTCAAATGTTTGGTACTTTGATAGTAGGGCGACCAAACATATGACCTCGCAATGTAGTTTCTTCTCTTCGCTCGAGCCTGTCCCTACAAGGAATATTGTTACATGCACAAAAAACTCCTCTTGCCTTGTTATGGGAGTTGGTAAGATCATTTTGACTACTACTGATGGTAGTTCTTTCACTTTTTTAGACGCTTTATTTATGCTAGGGATCAAGAAGAATATGTTATTAGTTTTGGCTTTAGCCAAGATCGGCTTGGTTTTGAAATTTGTTGATGATAGGTGTATAGTTCATGATCTCTCAAATGGTGACATGATTATTGCTTCTGGCATTGTATCTCTTGGGCTGTATAAGCTCATAGACTATGAAAGATCTGTGAATGATTCAACATGTGCAGTACATGATTCTCAGGCTATGTCAGATGCAAAGCTTTGGCATGCAAAGGTTGGTCATCTGATTTTTTTCTAGTTTGCTACACCGCACAAATCTGACATGGTGTCCTCTTTGCCCAAACTTGAGGCACCAGGTAAACATGTATGTGAAAGGCTGTATTTCGGGCAAAATGCAGCGTTCCTCCTTTCCAAATGATGGTTCAGTTCAGGCTACTTGGAAATTGAAGCTTGTTCATAGTGATGTCTGTAGTCCTATGCAGACACCTTCTTTTGGGAAGTATCTTTACTTTGTGACTTTCATCGATGATTTTGCCATGCATGCATGGGTATATCCATTGAAAGCAAAGTCCGAAGTGTTTATGTGCTTCAAACAGTTTCCCGTTTTGGTTGAAAATCTATCAACATGTAAAATGGGCACCCTCCATTCTGATCAAGAGGGGGAATATATGTCTTCTGACTTTAATGCATTTTTGGCTGAACATGGGATAAAACATTAGTGTACAATGCCATTTAAACCTCAATAGAATGGAGTTGTTGAACGGAAGAAGAGTTCACTCATGGAGATGGTGAGGTGTAGGGTCAAGAGTCAGGCTTTACCACATAGTTTCTGGCTTCAAGATGTCATGTCTGCAGCATATGTACTTAACAAGTGTCCCATTAAAGCATTGTAGTCTATCACTCCATAGGAGGCTTGGCATGGTGGCAAGCCATTTGTTGCTCATCTGCATGTTTTTGGGTGTTTGACATAATTAATGCTTGAACAACATGGCAAAAAGTTGGATGATAAAGCACTAAATTGTATTTTTGTTGGCTATAGTTATGAAAGCAAAGGCTATCGTTTGTATCATCAAAAGACTAAATGCATTCTAGTTAGCTCTGATGTTGCTTTTGTGGAAGATGCTATTTAGACCTTACTTCCATGTATTAAAGAGACATCTGTTAGCTCCAAAGACATGTATGATACTTTACTGCCTCTTTTTACAGGTGGATAATCTAGTGCTAGTCCTATTGAGGCAACATCCCAACCTTTGCAAGTTTCATGTGATGATGTAGATCATTCCATTTCTAATGCAGATCTACATGATACACTTGTTGATGAGAGAGCTGATATTGAGCAGGCAAAAACTATGCCAAAATGGCTAGTGTAGACTTTGTGTGACAGCAAATTAGATGCACCTTTGTCATACCGTACTTGTTTAGGCTCTCATAGTGCTTCTTTTGCATAAAATTTCTATGCTATGGCTACGTCTAGTCTTTGTGATGAGAATGAGCCTGTTTCATTTGCTGAAGCATAAAATTCAAAGACTTAGATGAACGTTATGCAATCTGAATATGATGAAGAATGGTACGTGGTCGTTATGTGACTTGCCTCATAGGAAGAAGGCCATTGGCACTAAGTGGGTTTACAAGCTGAAGTGTAAGCCTGATGGAACAATTGACAAGTATAAGGCTAGGCTTGTTGCAAAGGGTTATGCATAGGAAAGAGGCATTGATTTTGATGAGAGCTTTGCACCTACATGCCGTATGACTACTGTTCGTAGCATTTGTGCACTTGCAACCCATCATGGTTGGAATGTACATGAGTTGGACATTCAAATGGCATTTTTGAATGGTGACTTGCATGAAGAAGTGTATGTTTTTCACCCCCTTGGCTTTGTACAAAAAGGGCATGAAAACCAGGTTTGCAGGTTAAAGAAGGCATTCTATGGTTTAAAGCAAGCACCACATGCTTGCTATGAAAAGATACATGCCTATCTGATTGCACGTGGTTTTGGGAACAGTCCAACTAAAAAGTCCTTATATGTTAAGTGTGCTAATGATGTGCTTCTGATCATTGTTGTCTATGTTGATGACATGCTACTCACTGTCCTATTGAGAAGCATATGGCTGATTTTAAGGCTGATTTGCATGCCTTGTTTGAGATGTCTGACTTGGGATATACACCTCAATAGAATGGAGTTGCTGAATGGAAGAACAAGTCACTCATGGAGATGGCGAGGTGTATGGTCAAGAATCAGGCTTTACCACATAGTTTCTAGCTTGAGACTATCATGTGTGCAACATATGTACTTAATAGGTGTCCCACTAAAGCACTACAGTCTATCACTCCCTATGAGGCTTGGCTTGGTGATTTACTTATGCATTACTCGGCCAGATATTCAGTTTGTTGTCTCACAAATGAGTAGGTTTATCCATTGCCCAAGTGTCAAGCATTGTTATGTGGTTGAGTGCATCTTTCACTACTTGAGTGGTACCCAGCTACTTGGGTTGTTTTATCCTGAGGGGGGATCACTACTGCCAAATTTTCATGCTTTTTTTTACTTTGACTAGGCTGGTTGCTATGAGACTTGTGTGTCTACTAGTGGTTTTTGCTTCATGCTTGGTAGCTCATTCATATCTTAGCTGAGAAAGAAGTAGCCTACTGTGGCCCCTTCTAGTAGTGAGGTTGAGTATAGGGCAGCTTTCACAACGACTGCTGAGTGTGTGTGTGTCTCAAATGCCTTATGGCTGATTTGGGTGTTGGTCAGTCTTTTGCCACCACCATCTTCACTAGATACCGACAAGGTAATATGTATCGCTAACTTCAGATATCGTGTATTGCAAGCCTAGTGGTATTGTATTATGAGCCACAAGTGATAGAGTATTGTCAAGAGTGGTATCCTATATTGTTGGATCCAGAGGTATCAGGTATCGTGAGTCACTTGGTATCGTATCGTACCATATTAGTATCACATATTAGGAGCTGAGTGGTATCATATCATGAGCATTGGTATCATATCATTTGGAAGAGGTAAAATGTATCCCTTGAGCACACGTATCATATCACTTCAAGATCGGTATCATATTGTTAGAGAACCAAGTATTGTCTCGACAGTGACATCATATCGTCTAGGGAAGTATCGCACATCGTGAGTCGATTGGTATCATATTTTTTGGAAGAGGTATTAGGTATCGTGATCGAAAGGTATCGAGTATCGATTGTAGAGAAATATCATATTGCTAGAATCTGGTATCGTGTATCATCCTTAGTAAGTATTGTGTAAGTTAACCGGTATCATATCATCCCCGAGAGGTACCATGTATCATTGAAAAGAAATATTATTTAGAAGGAGTATTGTGTATCAGCCCGAGTTTGTATCGTGTATCGTGAAAAGAGGTATCACCCAGGAAGGTATCGTGTGTTTAAGGGAATTAAAAGAGCTTGTATGAGAATAGTGAAAGGAACCCAAAAAACTTGGGAGAGATTACAGAAGACCTAGCACGTAGGTGGTGAATGAACTTGAGATTCGAACGAGACGTTAGGTAGTCAAAGAAGTGGCATATCTTCTACAAGAATTGTAGCCCAACCAAGCAATCAATCTATCTACTTAGACACATCCAGTGACTGTGAGGAGGAGATACCCATGGCCTCCAAAGACATGCATAGCTCAGTACTAAGGGAAGGCTTTATGCCTACTGTAGAGGGAGAATATTGGACATCCCTACAATATGTGTCTACTAACCTACAAGGAGTACCCATCTACCTTGATGGTTAAAACAGATCGGTAGTGAGAATGCTAAACACAACGGATTCAAAAATATTATGGAGACCAGTATTCAAGTATGAAGGTGGTGTTTACATGGACAAGAGAGGCCATATTTACATAGTGATAGAAAATCTCGACCAGATTAACGAAAGGAGAGAGATAGAGGGACAAGGAATGCATAGAAGACCCAATCATGGAGCCACTATGCCTACCCCAAGGGGAAAGTCAATAGTGACTCAAGTATTGAGAGGGGATCTAATACCTCAACATGACTATTTAATGGATGTGTATTTGATACATGGATTAGATTTGTTCCTACAAACTGATTCACCTACATCAAGAGAAGGTATGAATCTAATAACAATATATGAGCTTAGTGACTCGGAGGATGTGTCTAGAGTTACCTACCTAGACCAAAATCAAAGGAGATATTGGCCCGTATCGAGGGGTGTGAATGGAGAGTAACGGGTGATTAGAACTAAACTTGCTATGGCCTCACTCTATGACTACACACGGGGTGTTTTTTTGCATACTCTAGGATGTATGATGTGTTTTAGTATTGTGAGAAGTGGTTATCTAGGTGCTACTGGCCTAATCTAAACTATGACCATAAGGTTGTGCAACTAGAAATCTAGATAGACAATATTCATGTGATGGAGAAACTAAGGTTTCACTATGTTGGTGCAACACAAGCCTTCACATTTGGCTTGGATATCTACTTTGAAGACTATACATGAAGCGAAGATCATAGGAACTTATGCCTATGATTTCTTACCATTTTATCTCTTGTAAAAATATAAATGACTTGGCGCATTATGCAATCACGCCTAATTGATTGAAAGTCGTGAAAAGGCGGTTGATTGATCGAGAGAATATCTCAATTACTTTTTAGGTGAAAGATTTTAGGAGATTGATTTGAATTCTAATTCAAGTCATCACTCAATTCCTATAAAAGCTACAAGGAAAAATGTCGCGGTTGGTTCTTCACTCATCCCGAGGCATTACTGTATCAATCACTGAGTGTGTGAGGTCTACTTTATAGCCTACATCTCTGAGTACCATTGAGCTATGTTTATCATGCCAGTGGGAATGTACATTTACATGATCTAATACAAATACTTACATTCATCTACTCTGTGATTCTCTGAGTCATCATCTTCAAGTCTGTCAACCTTGAAGAAGTATATCTCAGGATCTACTGAACCAAATCAAGTGATTCAAAGCTTGATAGACTCAACTCAAAGCATACCACAAGCATACAAAGTTGAAGCAACTTGGTCCAGCCAATTTCGAGAAATCAAGAAATTACAGTCAAAGTGCTTACTGTTGCAATTCTTATAGTAAACGAGTAATTTTCCGGTAGAAGAACAAAATAGATCTTCCAGAGTAATGCAAAGCTTTGTATGAGAAATAGCTCACTCTATAGTTAGACATCTCTACTTTTAGTTGATCAATCTTTCCGGTGGAAAAGATATCTACACACAGTACAAAGTCTGACCGAAAAGAGGCTGTCTGAACTAGAGGAGTTTTTCCTTAAACGTCAGAAAGTGCTCAGTAAGTTAAGGAAGCTTTTGTGTCACTTCCTTACTTCGTGTAGGTTCACTTGAAGTAATTATAAACAGAATTGAAGTTCATTCCGGTACAATTCCGGTACGATTACGGTGTCAATCCAGTGGCAGTCCGGTGAAATTTCTGTGAAATTTTTCCAGTAAAGTTAGAACATATGTTGAGCACTAGACTTTGTTAAGCTATTGATTGATTATAGAGAATTCCTGAATCACTATAACTTATCTCGTCTTGGTGTGGCGATTTCCACAAGACTCAGTCTTCGTCACAGCATCAAGGAGTAGAATCAGAGAAAAGGATCAAGAGGGCTGGTGCAAAGCAGGATTAGCAGTACCAACTCAAATCTTCTGAGTGCATCCAACCATCACTCCCAACAGTGGTATCAGAGCATATAAGGTAATCATGGGTGATGGTTTTCCTTCATTCATTGACAAATTGGACAGGAACAATTACCAAGCTTGGTCTCTAAGGATGAAGACCTATCTACAAGGAAGGAGCTTATTTGGATACATATCAGGAGATGAGGAATTGCCCTCATTCAAGACTAGAGGATTACCCACAAAGGATGAACATGAGAGACTCAACCAATGGTGTGCAAAAGATGCTTTGGCAAGGTCTTACCTTCTTAACTCTATATCTGACTTTCTTTTACCTCATGTAAGGAATTGTAAGACTTCCCAAGAGACTTGGGAAATCTTGTCAAACTATTTTTCTTCCAACACAAGGGCCAGGAAGAATCAACTATGGATTGAATTCACCACTCTTAGGAAGCAATCAAAGCAATCAGTTTCAGATTTTGTCACTAGGGTCAAAGACATTGCAGACCAACTGGCAAGTATTGGAGAAGAGATTGAAGAGGAACAAATAGTAAGGCAGGTAATCAATGGACTAAAGGCTGATGACAAATGGGAGAGCTTTACCACAGCAATGGACTTATACATGGACATCCAAGCACCTGATCTAACAACCCTGATTGGTCAACTCTTCACACATGAAGCAAAGCTTACAAAGAATGGAGAACAATCAAAAGGTAACAACTCCTCTGCCTTATACACTGATAAAAAGGTTAAAGATAAAGGTAAAAGTAAGAAGGTTGATGAAGAAGGCTCTACCTCCCAAGCAAACTATGCAGGGAGAGGTAGATCTTCAAGAGGTAGAGCCAGAGGAAGTAAGCAAGGTAGGGGGAGACCCTACAACTCATCACCATGCAACATTTGTGGATTGTCTAACCATACCACAGATGAGTGCTACAGAAATTATAAGAATCAGAGAGGAAGAGGCTACTCTAGAGGAGGATACTCTCAAGGTAGAGGCAGATTCAATCAACATCAAAGCTACAATGGATACAGCAATCAATACAACAACAATTACACAAACAACCACAATGGAAATTATCAAGGTGGATTCAGAAATAGAAGAGATTACAACAACTATGCAGAGGAGCAAGATGACTCCTTATTGATCATGGATATGACTTCTAAGTCAGGTATCAATGATGATCACTTATTCTATATTGATTCAGGTTGTTCTAACCATGTAGCTGGTAATGTGGCACTACTCTCTGATTTGGAAGAACCCACGGGCAAACATCAAGTGCAGACAAGTGATGATACTAAACATTCAGTTGTTAAAGTAGGCAATGTCAAAACATGTGATGGTAATTAGAATCTACTGAGCAGGGTACTCTATGTACCAACCATCACCAAGAATCTAATGAGTGTAGGTCAGATTGTGGAAAAAGGGTTGCAAGTCAGATTCACACAACATGGAGCATATGTGGAGGACCCAAGACATGGATTCAGAAGAATAGCCAAGGGAGAAAAATCAGGTAGGTTATTTACTTTTGAGCTTGAAGACACCAAAAACATTGCTCTGTACAATTACAAGGATCAAACGCTATCGGAATTGGAAATTTGGCACAAGAGGTTAGGTCACATTGGTGAAAGGACCTTAAAGCAAATGTGCAGGGATCAATGTGTGCTTGGGATACCTAATGTATCCAAGCAACACATGATATACAAGTGTGGGGCTTGTCAATTTGGTAAGTCACACAGAATGCCTTATACCAAGAAAGGTTTCATGCATAAAGATTATCTAGAATTAGTGCATACAGATGTTTGGGGACCTAGCAAGGAACCATCCATATCTGGATCGAGGTACTATGTGTCCTTCATTGATGACTATAGCAGGTGGACTGTCTTATACTACATGAAACATAAAGATGAAGTGTTTAATTGTTTCAAGAAGTATCTTGCACTGGTTGAAAACCAAACAGGAAGAAACTTGAAGAAGCTAAGGTCAGATGGAGGAGGAGAATACTTCTCAAATGAGTTTGAAGACTTCTTGCAGGAAAGAGGCATCAAAAGGGAGATCACTACAAGGTACTCACCTGAACAAAATGGGGTAGCTGAAAGAAGGAATAGACTCATTGTAGAAACAGCAAGGTCTATGCTTAATGAAAAGAAGTTGCCAAATTATCTTTGGGCAGAGAGTGTATCTACTGCCACATATCTCATTAACAGGTTGCCATCAAAGACACTTGATGGAATGACACCTTATGAAGCTTGGCATGGTAAGAGACCATCTTTGGATCATTGCAAAATCTTTGGTTGTATTGCATATGTGCATATACCTTCACAAGTAAGAGGAAAGCTAGATCCTAAAGCTGAAAAATGTATCTTCATTGGTTATGACTTGAACCAGAAAGGGTACAGATTCTACAACCCCTCAAACAAAGGTTTCAAGGTAAGCAGAGATGTTATCTTTGATGAGAATGACTCATGGTATGAGAATGAGTGCAGGAAGGTTAGTCTACCTTATGATATAGAAGAAGACTTCCGAAAGCCTACCAAGGAGGAACCAGTCCAGAAAGAAGACTCAAGTTCAGATGATGATGATACAATAGATCTTGAGGAGTTCAAGGCTTGGAAATCCAAAGTAAAGATGAAAATGAAGAAGCTAGAGAATATACCAGAATCCTCAACTCAAGCAATGAGGAGATCTCAGAGAGAAAAGAAGAAGCCTATCAGATTTGGGTATGACACATCACTTGTAACTAAACCTTCTGTATACCTTGCAAAGGATCTATTGAATGAAGAACCAGGTTCATTTGAAGAAGCAATCACTAAACCAGAATGGAAGGAAGCAATGGATGAAGAAATGCAGGCTCTCAAAGAAAGTGACGCTTGGGACTTGGTACCCAAGAAAGAATCTATGAAAGTGATAGGATCCAGATGGATCTACAAACTAAAAAAGAACTCAGATGGTACAATAAACAGGTATAAAGCTAGGTTGGTAGCCAAGGGTTTTGCACAAACCCAAGGCATTGATTATGAGGAGACATTTTCTCCTGTGGCTAAGATGCCAACTATCAGAATATTGGTGGGTGTAGCTGCATCCAAGAATTGGAACATGTACCAATTGGATGTGAAGAATGCATTCTTGAATCGATGGATATCTGAAGAAGTCTACATGTCACAACCACCTGGCTATGAAGAACCCAATAAGGTAAATCATGTTTGTAAATTGAAGAAGGCTCTGTATGGTTTAAAGCAGGCACCTAGAGCATGGAATTACAGGTTGACAACCTACCTCCAAGACCAAGGATTTGTGATGAGTAAAGCAGACACTTCTCTGTTTATAAAGAGAAGTAGTACAGAGGTAATATATTTATGTGTCTATGTTGATGACATCATTATTACAGGCAATGATGTTCAGGGAATTAGACATATCAAAGGATAGATGATGAAGGAATTCAAGATCAATGATCTTGGATTATTAAAGCGTCGCATAAGCGACGCTCAACCAGAAGCGTCGCTAGTAGCGTCGCAGGTTAGCGACGCACTTAACGACGATGGCAAACTGCAGAGCGTCGCATATGCGACGCTCTGGAATGTAAAAAAAAAAAATCAATTTTCCCGGCACATTTGTGCCGGGCCTTGAACGCGAGGAAGAATACAGACCGAGAGAGAGAGAGAGAGAGACATACAGCGTGCGAGAGGGAGAGAGAGAAGCGAGACATACACAAGGTATGCGCACACACACACTCACACACACACATATACACGCATAGACACACACACACATACACAGACACACACACACATACACACAAATACACACATAGACACACATACACAAGACGCGCACACACATACACACACATAGACGCTCACACACATACACACACATATACACTCACAGACACATACACACATAATGATGCATCCACACACATACACATGCATACACACATAGACACACATATACACACACACACACATATGCATACACACACACATAGAGAGACATACACACACATACACATACATGCATACACATACACACATAAACACATACACACACATAGACACATACACACATAAACACATACACACTCATAGGTACACACACATACACATAGACACACACATACACATAGACACACACACATATAGTATATACACACACATGCACACATAGACACATACACACATACACATGCATACACACACATACACATGCATACACACATACAGACACATATACACACACATACACACACATATATGCATACACACGTGACACACATAGAGAGACATACACACATAAACACATACATGCATACATAATGCATATGCATATGCATATAATGTACATACATACTTACATGCATACATAATGCACATGCATAGATACATACACACACAGGTACATACACACATAGACACATACACACACATGAACACATACATACTCATAGATACACACACATACACACACAGACACACATACACATAGATGCGCACACACATACACACACATAGACGCTCACACACATACACACACATATACACTCACAGACACATACACACATAATGATGCATCCACACACATACACATTCATACACACATAGACACACATATACACACACACATATGCATACACACACACATAGAGAGACATACACACACATACACATACATGCATACACATACACACATAAACACATACACACACATAGACACATACACACATAAACACATACACACTCATAGGTACACACACATACACATAGACACACACACATATAGTATATACACACACATGCACACATAGACACATACACACATACACATGCATACACACATACACATAGACACACACACATACACACATACACATAGACACACACACATACACACACATACACACATAATGATGCATACAAACACATACACATGCATACACACATACAGACATGTACACACACATACACACATAATGATGCATACACACACATACACATGCATACACACATACAGACACATGTACACACACATTCACACACACATTCACACACATTCACACACATATACATACATGCATACATATTGCATATGCATATGCATACATACATACTTACATGCATATGCATACACACACATATGCATACATACATACTTACATGCATATGCATACACATGCATATGCATACACATGCATCTGCATACACATGCATATGCATATGCATACATAATGCATATGCATATGCATACATAATGCATATGCATATGCATACATAATGCATATGCATATGCATACATAATGCATATGCATATGCATACATAATGCATATGCATATGCATACATAATGCATATGCATATGCATACATAATGCATATGCATATGCATACATATGCATATGCATACATATGCATATGCATACATAATGCATATGCATATGCATACATAAATACTTATATGCATACATAATGCACATGCTTACATACACTGTCATAATGTATACACACACACATACACACATAGACACATACACACATAATTATGCATACACACACATACATATGCATACACACACATATGCATACATACATGCATACACATACACACACATAGATACATACATACACACTCATAGACACACACACATACACATAGACACACACACATATACACACACATACACACATAGACACATGCACACGTAATGATGCATACACACATACACATGCATACATAGACACACATAATAATGCATACACACACATACATATGCATACACACACATGCATACAAACATATACACACATATACACACACACATGCATACACACATATACACACACATATACACATATACACATATACACATACACATGCATACACACACACATGCATACACACATACAAACACATATACACACACACATACACACATAGATACATACACACGTAATGATGCATACACACATACACATGCATACATAGACACACATAATAATGCATACACACACATACATATGCATACACATACATATGCATACATACATGCATACACATACACACTTAGACACATAGACACACATAGATACATACATACATATAAACACATACACACTCATAAACACACACACATACACATAGACACACACACATATACACACACATACACACATAGACACATGCACATGCAATGATGCATACACACGTACAAATGCATACATAGACACACATAATGATGCATACACACACATACATATGCATACACACACATGCATACATACATGCATACACATACACACATAGATACATACACACACGTAGATACATACATATACATAAACACATACACACTCATAGACACACACACATACACATAGACAACACACACATATACCTACACACATACACACAGATGCATACACACACATACACATGCATGCACACACATACACATGCATACACACACATACACGTATATATATATTGATTTCTAACCATTTTGTTTTATATGTTAGGTATTATGGATCCTAGTAAAGAGAGAAAGGCGAAACTCACTCTCATAAAAAGTCTTATGAGAGCAAGAGTTCCGTCAGATACTCTAGGGGCCATAATGCGGGACTACGCAGACATGTCCGATGAGGAGCTGGATTATACGATCCAGATGCTTACGCGATCAGACGAGGGCTCTTCTGCGGATCCACATGCAGGAAGAGAGCTATCTGCTCATAGGTATGTTTTTTTTCATAATTTTTTTTAATGATATTATAGCACATATTTTTATTTATTTCTATCTATTTATTTTTAGGACACCTATACCACCTCCAGCACGTGATAGCAGAGCAGAGTTGCCTATGAGGACATGCATAGGCACCTTAGGACTAGAGTGCGACATAGAGCCGGAGGGGAACATTGTGTACATAGGGAATGGATTGGAGTTCAAGAGAAGAATGCGGGCACTATGCGACTCTTACCTGCGCTTTATCCACTTACCATGGAAGTAAGTAAAAGTTTTACATATAAATTGAAATGTATATCTTATGTTTTATTTACATTATGTTTTTTATTTTTGTAGTGAGCATGATGAGAGGGATAAAAAGTACGTGCTTAGTTCACTTGAGACAGAGTTTGGGACAGGATGGTCCCTTAAGTGGTGTTTAAAAGAGATGCGGACACTTATGGCTCATCGTCGCGACAATGCACGGTATGTATGTATATGAGAGAGAGAGAGAGAGAGAGCTATGTATGTATGTACGTATGTATGTATCTATATATGCATCTATGTATGTATGATGTCATTCCTAAAATCTATTACTCTATGTTTACTGAAAGGCATGTATATTAACTTATATATGTATCTAATATACATGTTTCTATTTTTGTAGTATGTATGTATGCATGTGTATCATGTATGTATACATCTATGTATCTCGACAAAATTGAAGCTGCATATTTACAAATCATGATTATCTAGAGATTAGAATCTGAATTCTGAAGTGTGTGATAACTGAAATCTGAAATCTGAATGTTCAGCTGCATATTTATATATTTTATGAATCTGAATTTTGAAGTGTGTGAACTGAAATCTGAAATCTGAATGTTCAGCTGCATATTTATATATTTTATGAATCTGAATTCTGAAGTGTGTGAACTGAAATCTGAAATCTGAATGTTCAGCTGCATATTTATATATTTTATGGCTGTTTTCTGTTATATTATATTATTTATTATTATTATTATATATATATATATTATTTTCAGATTTTTTTAATACTTTTTTTCTCACACGTATGATATCACGTATGGTATTTTTTTTGAAATTCCATACTTTTTTCATACTTCCATACCCGTATGCGTTGGAAGTATGTTTCACGTATGGAAAAACTATGTATGTATGTATGTATGTATCTATATATATATATATATATATATATATATATATATATATATATATATATATATATATATATATATATATATATATATATATATATATATATATATACATATAAAAAAATCTAAAATAAAAATGTATATACATATACATATAAAACCTTTTAGCCATATGTTTGAAGTATATATACACCTCCGACGTCCTACTAGAGAGATGTCTCTCCTCCCAACCTTATGCCTCTATATATAGCTACTCGAATCAACGAGGATCATGATTCATAATATATGTAAAGATATATACACATCATGTAGATAGGATACATAAATATAAAATGGAGTAGATATATTATGCTTCACACATACATGCCTAAATGCACACATAAATATATATATACATACTAACATATTTACATGTACATATTTACACATACATGTACATGCCTACATGCACACATAAACATATATATACATGCATACATATTTACATGTACATATTTACACATAGACACATATACATATATACATGTACACAATTATAAACACTTGCATATATTACGTACATGAATACATGTATACATATATCACACACATGCAAACACATACATATACATGAAATACATATATATGCATACTAATATATGTATACATATAATACACATGAATACACACACATATGCATACATACATGATAAAAATTTACTCCTCGAAGATAAAGCTATATATAAAATAATTAGGCATACCCCCGAGCTTCATGTTCTAACTTAGAAGAACATGATTTCATCTCTCTAGTAGGATTCATCGTTATTCAAGTTAATAAAAAAAACCTATTATATATATCCATTCAGAAGCTTCAAGTTACTATCTAATCTGCTCATATGTTTTCATTATTGCCATCATTTTGGTAAGACATCAATATAGTCTCATCTTCATTATCCTTATTGATTTCATTTATTTCTTCTATTGTTAAATCTATGTTCTCATGAATCACATCATCTATTGGTGGATTAATATCTATTTCTGGTAATTCCTCTTCCTCATCAGTAGAATCAGCATGTAGAGAATTATCCTCTTCATCAAAAAGATTAGTATCATTATCACGTATAATGAGTCTAATTTCTATTCCAGATGTTGGTGTATCAGTATCTGATGCTGAATCATCAAGAGGACTTTCTTCAATCTCTCTAACAATAAACTGTTCAAACAATGACCTACCTCTAGGTTGCACATGAATGACTTGCCACCAAGGATGAGCATCTGGGTTTTTATAAAAAAATGCTTGTTCAATATGCCTAGGAAGAATATATGGTTCTTTAGTAGATCGCATTACCTTGGAAGAATCAATTGCCCAAAACCCAGATAATTCCTTTCTTATTGTAGAATTACTACCTTTATACTCCGCTCGATACCAGTCAACCTTCAAAATGACCTATCACAATATATAACAACAAAAACGTCCCATTATTAGGTGCTTAAAAAAAAACTAACTCTAAAAAAAATATATAAACTTTTTTCTACCTGTTTGAATGTACGAAATGAAATTTCGTAGATACCAACAATAGTTCCTACGTAACCAAGTTCGCCATCTATAAGGTTCGTGTCTTTTGAGCTAGCACGTGATAGTTGCTTGAAACAAGCAACAATACTAGAATCCTCTGTTTTACGTAAAGAATCAATGGATTTGATTCTAATATGCTGTCCAAAAGCCCACATATTAGTGAACATTCGAGCCTGCAAAATAAATTGAATTAGTAAATAGAAACTAACATACATATATGAAAAAAATAAAATATATATTTTAATAAAATTACCTTTTGTTCACAACCCATCATTAACTCTCTTTGCTCATCTGAGATTTCTTCATTATTTGCGTTGGCACGTTGCAAACGACTATATAGCCAATCCGTGAAAGAAGGTATATCTGTAATCTCATTATTATCGAGATTACGTCTAGATCTTTTGTTTTTTCGCCTTTTACTTTGGAGACTTTGAAGTTCCTCGTACTCGCTAACGAATGCTTGCATGCATTCGCTATTATATGCTACAAAAGTGGAAACATCATTTTTTTCTTGAAATGTAAATAAGAATGGAACCCCCTTACCTGATAATACCTCATCGGTTATTTTTGAAGAAGACTCGTTGGTCCATGCACGTGGAGCTTCTTCATGAACTCTTTCAAGGTACTCACTAACGTAATACATGCACTCTTCAAGCATCCAACCCTTTGCCATGGATCCTTCTGGTTTGCTCTTTGTCGCACATAACCTTTTAGTATTCCCATAAATCGCTCGACCCAAAACATCCATCGAGTGTTGACAACACCGGCAATCTCTATCTCATCTACAAGATGGACTAGTAAATGAACTTGAATATCAAAAAATGAAGTAGGAAGTTCTTTTTCCATCAAACATAGTAGCTCTTTGCATTCACGTTTTTTTTGTGGGATCGAATTTTTATCGATCTCTTTGGATGTAATCCACCTATACAAATCATAAAAACAATTGTAAAGAAGTTAATTAAAAAATAAAAGATATCCAATATTCAAACATATTAAATATAAAAGTATCATAATTACCTTATAAGTGATCCAAGACGATAGATGACATCTCGTACTCCTTTCGTTGTACATCCATCGATAACCAAAGGTAAAATATGTTTCAAAAAGTTATGCCAGTCATGGGTCTTTAATTCAGATAAGCTCTTATCATCCATAGTAAACATGTTTTGAAACGATGCTCCATATCCTGTAGGAGTCTTGATCAATTGAATTCTATTGTTGATAGTTTGTATCTCTTTTGTCGTAAGTACCCAAGGAGCAGATGCATAAGTCGTTTCTTGTCGATGTCTATCAAAAACTGGCCATAACTTTGGTTTGGATTTTTGATCTTTCAAATCATTTCTTGATGTTGTGGTATCTTTTAGTCCAAGAAGATGCTGCCATAGTGAATAACCAATATTTTTGAATATATGCATAGGATCAAGAAGATGACATACTTTTAACTCTTTCCAATACTCCAAAGAATACCATATTGATATGTTCTCTGCGAGTGCCAATTTCCCTTTACCTTTGTTCACATACTCATTATCTGAATCATCACTGAAGATTTCTGCTTCTGGATCTATCAGAGGTCCATCTGTCCATTTTTTATACCAATCCATAGGCGTCATAGGTTTTGGACACTGACCTGTTTCAAGCTTTCCATTAAAATGTATCGCTTCTCTTTTAGATCTTAATGGATGATCATCAGGCAAGAATCGTCGATGTCGAAGATAAATATTTTTGTTGAGATTCTTACTATAGATTGATCTCAACCAATCACCACAATATGGACAAGCTTTATAACCCTTAGTAGATATTCCTGCATCATGGAAAATGATAAAAATATAATTAGATTAAATCATATTTATTTACATGCATATTGAATAAAAAAATTACATCAATACCTGAACAAACGCCATATCCAGGAAAATCGTGAATAGTCCAAGCCACAATACCACGAATCGTAATATGTCTTTCATTGATGCTTTTTGATATATCAATGACATTAATACCTCTCCATAACTCTTGAAGATCGTCAATGAGAGGAGCAAGATATACATTCATATCTTTAACTTGTCTTTTGCCTGGGATTAAAAGTGAAAGCATTAAATGTTCCTTTTTAATGCTAAGATATGGCAGAAGATTATAGTTTATGACTACCACTGGCCATGTTGACCATTTACTGGATTTCATGGAGAATGGATTAACCCCATCTAATGCAACTCCTAACTTTAGATTCTGTGGATTTTGTGCAAATTCAGGCCATGTAGAATCAATATGCTGAAAAGCAACACTATCATGAGGAATTCTGATTATTCCATCAGTACTTTTGTGATCATGTCCCCAAGTCAAAAGCTTTGATAATTCGGGGCTTTGAAACATATGTCTAATCCGTGGAGCCAATGGAAAATGTCTCAATACCTTATTCGGGATTTTACCTTCTTCACCCTTATATCGAGGAGATTGACATTTGGGACATGTCAAAGAGTCTGCATATTCACCTCTATATAAAATACAATCGTTAGGACATGCATGTATACATTGATAATCCATACCAAGATTGTTGATTATCTTCTTCATTTCATCATGTGAGGTAGGAAGAATATTTTGACTTGGTAAAAACTTTTCAGATAATAACCTGTAAGTTTATCAAAAAAATGATATATTAAAGAAAGTAAATAAATAAATATACATATATATATGCATATAATTTTATATATGTGTATGCTTATGTGCATCTTTCAAAATATTCGTAAAAAATTTGATTGTTTGGATGACAGGATACGATTGTTTGTTTTGGAGGATATGAAGTATGTATCTTCATTGAATGATTTGTCGATTCACGCATATGTTCAGTTTGAAAGTGTACTGAGAAGCGGATTTATAATTTGTATTCAAAGAATTTGGCACTGTTTATAGGCCATACGATGGTGACCTGGATGAATCGCATGCACAGAGGTTACTCAAGATAGAGCAACCTGATTATAAGGGACTAGTACTAGCAGGATTCCTGGGGTATGCAGTAAACCTCTTGCATGTATATGTGTGATCCTCTCAAGCCACCATGATTTCCACTTTGTATCCTAAACTTCAAATGCGCCTCATCATTGACATGCAAGAGGTTTACTGCATACCCTAGGAATCTTGCTGGCACTAGTCCATTATAATCAGATTGCTCTATCTTGAGTAACCTCTGTGCATGCGATGCATCCAGGTCACCATTGTATGGCCTATAAACAGTGCCAAATTCTTTGAATACAAATTATAAATCCGCTTCTCACACTTTCAAACTGAACATATGCGTGAATCGACAAATCATTCAATGAAGATACATATGTCATATCCTCCAAAACAAACAATCGTATCCTGCCATCCAAACAATCAAATTTTTTACGAATATTTTGAAAGATGCATTAATAGTTTTAAAAGATGCGCATATATATAAGTAGATAGAAAATTGAAAATTATACCTTAATAGTGTCGAAACAGATACATTACTCCATCCAAAACGATTTTGAAGGTTGAGAATAAGTAAGCTTGCACTTAGTCGTGTCAAACGACTTCCTTCATATACATGCTTTAGACATTCCTCTCGAAGATATTTCTCATTTTTAGAAATATCCATGCTCTCACTGTCATTTTGATACCAATCCTCAATAAAATCTGCCATGCCATCATCTTCATCATTGTCACACAAATCTTGTACTTTATCATCTTTTGAATATAGATCTTTCAACTTTGCATATTGCACAGGATTAGTTTTGCGTAGCCTCCTCATGGAAGCTTCTGATAAATGAGGTCTTATTGGTAATTGTGAATGTTGTGGACGAATATCATCAACATCATACGTTGGAATCTACACATATAAACAAAACTCATTAGTATTCCATAAATGAATAAAAATTAAACTTCAAATATAAAATTAAGTATATAACTTATTAAATATGGATAGAAAATTTTTATTCTCTCTAGCTAAAAGGTGCTCTTGGAGGTCTACGCCATCCATAATTCACTAATAGTTCATCACCAGCATGTAATGTAGTAATAGCATTGACAACTATGTATCTTGATACATCTCTACTCATGTATGGTGGTTCATGACTATTTTCACGCTCCTCAAATGTGCAATTAGTCCTTGAACTATTATGTAACCCTCGACTACTATTTATTAAACCTGCTATATTTCCATGTGTGTAAGGTCTTCCATCAATATATAATCTTTCATTTTCTGCATGTAAAATCCTTCTACTAGTAAGAGATGCTGCGTTCAAGCATATTCCATAAGTACTCATGCTTTGAACATAACGTGAAAGTCGATGCCAATCTCCCCATCCATATATAGGACCACAAAATGACATAAGAGTGACTTCAGAGTTCGGAGGCACATACAAATCCTCTACAATAAAGAGACCACGACCAGCATTTGTAATAGTGGATGGAGCAATCATATAGCGATTACCCCAAAAGTTGAAAACCTCTCCATCTAAAGGAAGTGGTCCTCTATTCCATCCTCCATATCTTCTTCTATCATATGTTTGTACTAAAGAACGATCACGAGCTGGCAATGGATAATCTCCAGCCGTTTCATTCTCTAAACCAGGAGGTAGAGGATTTCTAGAAACCTCTGCTTGTAATTGATGAACAGCAAGTCCATGACGTGTACGAGGTATATTAACATTATGAGAAAAATCATTATCATCATCATCATCGAGCAAGTATTCCTGTATATCAATAATAATTTGATTTTATACATGGTTTTTAAATAAAAAAATGACATTAATATATATAGAAAATACATACCCAAGCATTATCACGTTGACTAGGTGATGGTGCATGCTCAAAAGTACCATACTCTGCCTCATGTTCAATACATTCCAATCGTGGTCTTCGATACGTGCCATAACAAGAGTTACACCAACATATAATATGCTCTTGATAGTAAAATTCATCATAATTCCTATCGGAGGACACATGTGAAGTCGTTGCATGGGTAGGAGGTGGTGGAGTACCCTCTGATTGATCAGAATCTGCACATCATAAGAAACATAAAAAAAATATATAAGTTATGTATCCATCAAATATAGTTAAAATTAAATATTTCATATACTTACAGTATAAAGTCGTTGCACGATGAGGAGACGGTGGTGGAGTTCCATCTGATTGATCAGAATCTACAAATAATGGTATTTGATATTAATAATTTGATTATCTACATAAATAAAAAATTCACATATACATATTTACACATACACACATATTCACATATACACATTTATACATACACACATATTCACATATACACAACACATATTATTGTGGGATAAATGCATGTATTTTGTATGAATGTGTATATGCATGCATGTGTGTGTACGTATATATGTGGATATGTATATGTGTGTTTATGTTATATGTATGTATATGTGTATATATATACATATATGCATGCGTATATGTTTGCATGTATATGTGTATGTGGGTATGTGTATGTGTATGTGTATGTGTATATGTGTGTATAAATGTGTATGTATTCTGACTTTTTTTAGAGATTAAATTAACAGGAGATATTGTATGGTCGAAAAAAATAAGAGGCGAGCTAACATACCACCTGAGTCGTGGCAGTTTTTTCGTAGACAGCTACGTCTTCAGGAGTCATTTCCTCAGCAGAAGGTACACAAATTAATAGTTTATATTTATAATTTTTAGATATTTTAGTAATTTTTTAATTTAATTTATGTATTTTTTTCCTTGAATAAACAGGCTGCTGCAAGGAAGAGAGTGGAGTCGGGCCACACTTCGCACTTAGGCCAAATGGGCCATAATGGTTTTGTAGCTACATTTGTAAGTATATGTGTTATTGTGAGTATATTTTTTATTTTAGTTAAAATGCAAGCAACTAATGTTTTTTATTTGTTTCATTGCAGCGAAAGGATTATGGCCGATATCCTACGAAACACGAGATCGAGTATGCTACACATTTTGGATATCGGCGTTTGAGCGAGTATATACAAGATCATCCTGATGCCTTTGTGAGTATTTTTAAATTTTATATAATTATTTTGTTGTTATGAATGTTTTAATTATTTTATTGATTTATGTTTGTTATATGTAATACAGGAGTATTATGGGGAGACAAATATGGATGAGGTGGAGAGACAGACACAGGAGGGACGATCTCGATCGTCACAGGGTGATCATGAGGATGAGGATGAGGAAGATCCATCTGATCATGATATTGCTGATGATGATGATGATCATGATGACGATGATTAGGATTTTAGACGTTGATTATGACATTGGATTATGTATTTACATTGATATATACATATATTTATCTATATATTTTTCATTTCAGTCATGTTTTGAATTGTGTGTATGGTATTAAGTAATGAAGAGTTTTGTTCTATTGATTTTTATTATTGTTTATATTAAGCATGTGTTTTAATACTTTAATTATATAATTCATTCATATGTGTGTACCTAAGTGTATATATGTGTGTGTATATGTATGTATGTGCATGTGTATGTGTGTGTATATGTATGTATGTGCATGTGTATGTGTGTGTATATGTATGTATGTGCATGTGCATGTATAAGTGCATATGTGTGTATGAGTATGTGCATGTGCATGTGTATGTGTGTATATGTATATGCATGTATATGTATAACTCTATGTGTATGTGTGTGTATGTGCATGTATATGTGTATATGTGCATGTGTATGTGTGCGTATATGTATGTATATGCATGTGCATGTATAAGTGTATATGTATGTATCAATATGTGCATGTTCTTGTGTATGTGTGTGTATATGTATAACTCTATGTGTATGTGTGTGTATGTGCATGTACATGTGTATATGTAGGTATATGCATGTGTGTGCGCTTCTTCGTCATGTATAAGTGTATGAGTGCATATTAATAAGTGTGAGTATGGTATGTAATGAAAATAACACAATTCAAATGATCTACAAATAATAGAAATTGTACTTACAATTGTGATCCATAGTTTTTGCTTGGTTAGCTTCTTGAATAACCTGCAATAAAAAGAGAGAAGAGAAAGAGAAGAGAGAGAGAGAGAGAGAGAGAGAGAGAGATCTAGAGAGAGAGAGAGAGATCTAGAGAGAGAGAGAGATATCTAGAGAGAGAGAGTGAGATCTAGAGAGAGATCTAGAGAGAGAGAGAGAAAATTCAAAGAGACAAAGATGTAGAAAGAGAGAAACAAAGACAGAGGGAGACAATAACAGAGAGCTTAAGCAAAACAACAATTCTGCATATACTTGCTTCAGTTCGTAAGCGCAGCGCAATTGCGAACGTTGGAGAGCTCTTCGATCGGATGCGTGAAAATGCCGATTGCAGAGCCTCCAACGTTTTAATTTTTGTCCGTCAACAGATCGTCGCATAAGCGATGCAACGCGTCGTCGTCTAAGCGATGCAATAGACCGTCGCTTATAAACCGTCGCTTATGCGACGCTATTAAGCGTCGCTTATGCGACGCTAAAAAGCGTCGCTTAAGCGACGCCATTAACGAGCGTCGTTTATGCGACGTTAAGCATATACCGTCGCAAATACCGTCGTTTTTTGCGTCGTATAATCGACGGTCCGCGCTCGACGGTATTTCCGACGCAAGTTGCAATTTTACAGCGACGAAATTCTGTCGCGTTAACCGTCGCTACACGCCCGTATTCCTTGTAGTGTTAGTCTACACCAACTCAAGTATATATATCACTCAAAAGAAGTATGTACAAGATATGGTCAAGAAGTTTGGCTTGCAGGATGCTAAAGTCTCAACTACTCCTATGGAGGTCAACCTAAAGCTAAGTGCTCATGAAGGAGAAGAAGTCCAAGACATCACAGGATACCAAAGTATGGTAGGTAGTTTGAACTATGCTACCTTGACTAGAATTGACATAGCATATGGTGTAAGTGTGCTTAGCCAATTCATGCACAAACCAAGGGTACCTCACCTAGAAGCAACTAAGAAGATCTTGAAGTATCTAAAGGGAACTCAGAACCATGGTTTGTACTTTCCTTATACATCAGACATTGATATTAAAGTGTAGTCAGATGCAGATTGGGCAGGTTGCAAGGATGATAGGAGGAGCACATCAGGATACATATGTTTTGCAGGTGATAAACCTATTTCTTGGTCAGCCAAGAAACAACCTACAGTAGCTTTGTCATCTACTGAAGCAGAGTATAGAGGGCTAGCAAATGCCACTCAAGAAGCTATCTGGTTGAAGCTTTTGTATACAGAGTTAGGCTTATATACTAGACCACCAATTATCTTTGGAGATAATACAAGTTCTCTTCACCTTGCAGCTAATCCAATATATCATGCTAGGACAAAACACATAGAGGTTCATTACCACTATGTGAGAGAGAAGTTGCTTAGTAAAGACATTCAGTTGACTTATGTGTCCACTAATATGCAATGTGCAGATTTACTCACTAAAGCTTTGGATGGAACTAAGTTATGCAGATTCAAATCCATGATTGGATTGCAGGATGTGATTGAAGAATGAAGCTGAAGACTTGAGCCAAAATGTTTGGCTTGAGGGGGAGCTGTTGGTGCAACACAAGCCTTCACATTTGGCTTGGATATCTACTTTGAAGACTATACATGAAGCGAAGATCATAGGAACTTATGCCTATGATTTCTTACCATTTTATCTCTTGTAAAAATATAAATGACTTGGCGCATTATGCAATCATGCCTAATTGATTGAAAGTCGTGAAAAGGCGGTTGATTGATCGAGAGAATATCTCAATCACTTTTTAGGTGAAAGATTTTAGGAGATTGATTTGAATTCTAATTCAAGTCATCACTCAATTCCTATAAAAGCTACAAGGAAAGCTACAAGGAAAAATGTCGCGGTTGGTTCTTCACTCATCCCGAGGCATTACTGTATCAATCACTGAGTGTGTGAGGTCTACCTTATAGCCTACATCTCTGAGTACCATTGAGCTATGTTTATCATGCCAGTGGGAATGTACATTTACATGATCTAATACAAATACTTACATTCATCTACTCTGTGATTCTCTGAGTCATCATCTTCAAGTCTGTCAACCTTGAAGAAGTATATCTCAGGATCTACTGAACCAAATCAAGTGATTCAAAGCTTGATAGACTCAACTCAAAGCATACCACAAGCATACAAAGTTGAAGCAACTTGGTCCAGCCAATTTCGAGAAATCAAGAAATTACAGTCAAAGTGCTTACTGTTGCAATTCTTATAGTAAACGAGTAATTTTCCGGTAGAAGAACAAAATAGATCTTGCAGAGTAATGCAAAGCTTTGTATGAGAAATAGCTCACTCTATAGTTAGACATCTCTACTTTTAGTTGATCAATCTTTCCGGTGGAAAAGATATCTACACACAGTACAAAGTCTGACCGAAAAGAGGCTGTCTGAACTAGAGGAGTTTTTCCTTAAACGTCAGAAAGTGCTCAGTAAGTTAAGGAAGCTTTTGTGTCACTTCCTTACTTCGTGTAGGTTGACTTGAAGTAATTATAAACAGAATTGAAGTTCATTCCGGTACAATTCCGGTACGATTACGGTGTCAATCCAGTGGCAGTCCGGTGAAATTTCTGTGAAATTTTTCCAGTAAAGTTAGAACATATGTTGAGCACTAGACTTTGTTAAGCTATTGATTGATTATAGAGAATTCCTGAATCACTATAACTTATCTCTTCTTGGTGTGGCGATTTCCACAAGACTCAGTCTTTGTCACAGCATCAAGGAGTAGAATCAGAGAAAAGGATCAAGAGGGCTGGTGCAAAGCAGGATTAGCAGTACCAACTCAAATCTTCTGAGTGCATCCAACCATCACTCCCAACACACTAGTAACACGGTCTTTGATAAATTCCTTTTCTTCTAATTCTATATTAGTTGTGTTTTGTTTAGGTTCACTAGTAGTGTTTACGGGTGGTAATAAAACCTCAAAAATGAAAGATGTGGAAATGGTATTTTCGTTCATAGACTCATTGGACATCAGAAACAAATATGAATTGCCAATTGATGAATGAACAATTCTAAAATTGTTTTCTTGATAATGCTAATGTATGGAAACTATTTCAATAACCTTATACAACTTCAAGTGCAAATGCTAGGATAAATTGCCACAATCCTAATACAATTTTAAGTTAAAATGTAAGTAAAGTGGAGAGTAAACTCAATAAAAATCTTCACTCCAAGTTCAACATTGACATAGGTGAAGTCGATGTTTTTGAAGAAGAAATCATATTCAAGCTAATTAAGCTCGTCAATCTTCATTAATGCTCGTCAATCTTCATTAATGTTGATCAATCTTCATAAATGCTCATCAATCTTCATCAATGCTCATCAATCTTCATCAATACTCATCAATCTTCATCAATGCTCATCAATCTTCATCAATACTCATCAATCCTTATCAATACTCATCAATATTCTAGAAAACAATCATTAGCAAAACAAAAGTACATTTTATTGAACACAAAACATACTCATTATTTTAAACTCTTATCATATATGTGTATGCACATACATTCACTCATACTTATGTTCACATTATTCTATATGCATATGCTAACTTACTTATGCACATGCATTTATGTATGCAACACACATTCATATCCATGCTAACACACATTCTCATATGTTCATGCTAACATATGCTAATACATTGTCATAAACTCATATTCATGCTAACTCACATTCTTATATGCATGCTAACACACTCTCATATATGCATGCTAACGCACTCTCATATATGCATGCTGACACATTCTCATATATGCATGCTAACACACATTCACATATGCATGTTAACACACTTCTCATAAACTCATATTCATGTTAACACACATTCATAAACTTATACACATTTTCATACTCATGCAAACACACATCCACATATGCATGCAAACATACACTCATAAACTTGCTCATGCATTCATATCTTCATATGCATACATGCATTTCTCATGCACATGCATTAACTCATATGCATGCACATGCATTCATATCTTCTTATGCATTACCTCATCATGCATTGTTGGTGCATACCAATCACCAATTGAAGGCTTGGAAGATCAAATGATGAAGGAAGAATCAATTCCTAAAGTGTGGAAGAAGATTACAATCAGAGGACAAGAGAAGTGTACACATATGTACATTAGCATAGTCATAGATGACTTAGATCTTTTGTTCAGTAAGAATTATGTACAAATTATCTATAAATACCTTGAGAAAAGTCGGGGCATAGATGAGAGCATATGAGAGCTTATGTGACATTAGTTAGAAGTCAAGAATGAGGGAGATAGAAGTCATAAGATAGAGGAAAGTGAATTTGAGTTAGCTCTCATCACTCAGTTGTATTTCTCTGAATAAATGAAAAATTTTGCGCCCGATGTTTCTGCGTGTTCTCCTTCTACAGTAGATCAATTGTGGAATGCTTTTGTACAAGTCTAAGTTGAGAGTTGCTTGACCTCTGTGCAAAGTTTCAGTTTCCAATTGTAATCAGGCTGAGTGAATTAAGTGTAGGAACATTCATATGTGAAGTGTATTCACAGATTCCTAAAACAGGCGCATATTTCGAAGTCAATGTTTTGGTCATTTCTCCCAGCACAATTTAAAGTTTTGCATGAGTGAGGGCTTAATCTTTAAGTTGGAAGATAAGCTACTTATGTCTAGAAGCATTTTGTAAAATGGGTTCTATTCAAGGAGAACCAAGTCTTAAAAGTTACAGGTGTAAAGTCGACTGTTCTGAGTAACAGTTTCTGACATAGGTTACTTGTGAAATCAATTTCTCAAGTTATACTTAATCTTTTGGAGTAATTCAACTTGGAATAGTTGCGCAATCTCTAGGAGATACTTCGTACAAAGTGTTATCAAAAACTTTACAGATTTGATAGGTCAATGTTGAGAAATAGTGCAGCAGACTTTTCTGTGTATCACCTTCTTCACAGATTTGTTAATTTCTGATAAGTTAGCAAT
Source organism: Ceratopteris richardii (assembly GCA_020310875.1). NCBI lineage: Eukaryota > Viridiplantae > Streptophyta > Polypodiopsida > Polypodiales > Pteridaceae > Ceratopteris > Ceratopteris richardii. The sequence goes on along the minus strand of CM035420.1, from coordinate 52,156,969 downwards.
TGATCCTCTAAATTAGTGAAGTGTTTGACTTACTCTTGGTATAGAGGTGCTCTAATCACAAGAGTAAGTTGTTTTTTTGGAGATTAACATTCTCCATCAGTGGTATCAGAGCAGGAGACATCAATTTGAAGAAATTTGAAGAAAGAAGGATCCCGACTGCTGCAGATTTAAGAGGTTCAACACTTGAAGGATTAAGAAGTGAAAGCTTGGAGTCAAAGCTAGAAGAGAAGACTATTTGACATCAAGAAAGGCAAAAGGAGTTCAACTCGAAGTAAAGGTACATACATTGTTTGTAAAGCTTGAAGATTTCAATACACAGGTGGATACAAGATGGGAGAAAGCTTGCAGATTGATAAGCTAGATAGGGAGAACTATCCAGCATGGTCCATGAGGATGGAAGCACACCTCATGAGCAAAGATCTTATATCATTTATTACAGGAGATGAAGAAAAACCAGAATTTGCAGATCCAAGTATTCCTACTAGGGAAGAACTTGCAATGTTGAAGACTTGGATGAGAAAGGATGCTCAAGCAAGGAGCATCATCTACATGGCTGTAAATGATTATCTTCTACCTCACATCAGAGGTTTAGAAAGTGCTACAGATGTTTGGAATGCCTTGGAAGAGCATTTCCAAAATACAACTAAGTCAAGGAAGTCTTCACTATGGGCTGAGTTCACAACCTTCAAGAAGAAGAGCTCACAATCAATTTCAGATTATGTGGCAAGAATGAAAGATATTGCAGATAGCTTGGGAGCAGTGGATGAAGATATTGAAGAAGAAAAGTTGGTAAGACAAATACTTACAGGTCTAAGAGGTGATGAGAAGTGGAAGCCTTTTATCTTGTCTATAGAGTTGTCACTTGATCACTTTACTCCTGATCTTAATCAATTGCTAGGACACATGCTAACCTTTGAGCAGGATCTTAAAGGAGACAATGATAGAAGTACAAGTCAAGCTATGTACTCCAAAGACAAGAAAAAGAATGGCAAAGGAAAGCAATCAAATGATGATGAAGGGAATTCAAATCAAGCCAACTTCACAAAAGGGAAGACAAATTTCAGAGGTAAAGGAAGAGGAGGTAAGAACAAAGATAATGTTAAAGCTTGTTGGATTTGTGGCAGAACAAATCATTTGGCAAATGATTGTTGGTATAATAATCAAAGTGGAGGATACAACAATCAGAATTATAGTCAAAGAGGTAGAGGAGGAAGAAACCAAAGAGGCAATTTCAGAGGAAGAGGTGGTAGGACATCATATGGTAGAGGAGGTGGAAGAAACTTCCAATCTCAGTCCTACAACAATAATTATTACAATTATGCATCAGATCAGAAGGATGACATGACTCTTATCTTGAATGCAACTCATGAATCAATGGGAGAAGATCAAAGAGTGTTTTATATTGACTCAGGGTGCAGCAACCATCTGAGTGGGAATCTATCCTTGATGACTGATATGGAAGCAAGGATGAATGGACATACAGTTCAAACAGGTGACAATACCAAACATAAAGTGGAGAGCATTGGATCAGTGAAGACAAAGAGTGGAAGTACACTTCTGAGTAAGGTACTTTATGTTCCTACTATTCCTAAAAATTTGATAAGTGTAGGGAAAATTGTGGAGAAAGGATATGAGGTAAGATTCACAAATGATGGTGTTTATGTACAAGATCCAAATCAGGGATATAGAACTATAATTGCAGGTAAAAAGGAAGGAAGATTGTTCACTCTCAAAGTCCAAGGTAATGTGGGACATGCATTGTTTACCTATGGAGGTCAAAAGGTATCTGAATTAGACCTATGGCATAAGAGGCTAGGTCATTTCAATGAGAGAGCTATAAAGGAGATGTCAAAGAATCAGGTAGTGCTTGGATTGCCAAACATTGAAGGGCAACATATGGTGTACAAGTGTGAAGCTTGTCAATTAGGTAAAGCACATAAAAGTTCTTATAACAAATCAGGGTACAAGTATTCAAACATGCTTGAATTGGTTCATACAGATGTGTGGGGTCCCTCAAGGGACTATAGCATAAATGGATCCAGATATTATGTGTTGTTTGTTGATGATGCAACCAGGTGGATTACTTTGTATGTAATCAAGGACAAGTCAGAAGTCTTCAAGACATTCAAACATTTCCATGCTTATGCAGAAAGGATCACAGGACAAAAGCTAAAGAGGTTAAGATCAGATAGAGGGGGAGAGTATTTCTCAAAAGAGTTTGATGATTATTTGTGGAATGCAGGTATCAAAAGAGAAGTGACTTGCAGGTACTCCCCTCAACAAAATGGAGTAGCAGAAAGGAGGAATAGGACTCTTGTAGAGTTTGCAAGAGCCATGATGAAGGAAAAGAATTGTCCAAATTACTTATGGGCAGAGGCTATTAACACTGCAACATATCTTGTGAATAGGTTGCCTTGCAAAGCTTTGGATGGAGGAACCCCTTATGAAGCATGGTGGGGTAAGAAGCCTAGTCTTGATCATTGTAAAGTATTTGGATGTATTGCATATGCTTATGTTCCTTCACAATTAAGACATAAGCTAGAACCAGAAGCAGAGAAGTATGTGTTTATTGGATATGATGATAGACAAATGGGTTACAGGTTGTGGAGTCCATCCACAAAGCAATTTCTTGTTACTAAAGATGTGACATTTGATGAGCAAAACATGTGGTATACAGGATCACCAAATGAGTATACAGGGGTTGAAGAAATTCAGAGAAAAGGAAAGGCAAAGGTAAAAGTTTGTGAAGAAATTGTTGATGAAATTGACTCTAGATGTAGAGTGCAGGATCATGTAGAAGAAGGGCCAAGATTTGATCCAGAATCAAATGAGGCTGAAACTTCAAGAAGTGCAGAAATCAGGAGATCTACAAGGGAAAGGAAAGAACCTATAAGGTATAGTTATGATACATCTTTCCTAACAACAAAAGATTATGCCTACATTGTGAAAACAGAAGAAGATCCAACCACTTATGAAGAAGCCAAAGGTAAACAGAATTGGGAGAAGGCAATGCAGGAAGAGTATGATGCTCTACTTGAAAATGAAACTTGGGAACTAGTACCAAGACCAAAGAATCAGAAAGTCATTGGATGCAAGTGGGTATATAAAACAAAGAGGTTTGCAGATGGTAAGGTGTCTAGATATAAGGCTAGACTAGTGGTTAAAGGTTATGCCCAAACTTATGGGGTAGATTATGATGAAACCTTTAGTCCTGTTGCTAAGATGTCTACAATTAGGACATTGATTGCTATTGCTACTTGCAAGGGATGGAAATTATCACAATTGGATGTGAAGAATGCATTTCTAAATGGTTACATTGCAGATGAAGTATATATGGAGCAACCAGAAGGCTTCATGGAGTCAAATCGATCAGATTATGTGTGTAAGCTCAAGAGAGCTTTATATGGGTTGAAGCAAGCCCCAAGAGCTTGGAATTACAGATTGGTCAAGTTCTTGAATGAATGTGGTTTTCAAGCATCAAAGGCAGATAGTAGCTTGCTAGTGAAGGCAAGTGAAAATGGATACATTTACATGTGCATTTATGTTGATGATATTATTGTTACAGGAACAGATGCTCAAGGAATCAATGAACTCAAGAAGCAAATAGAGAAGGAGTTTAAGATAAGTGATTTGGGAAACTTATCTTATTTCCTAGGAATGCAGATTGTGTATACTCAACATGGAGTATATGTTTCACAAGAGAGATACTTGAAGAATCTTCTAGTCAAGTTTAACATGGAAGATTGCAGGACCTCAACTACACCATTGGAGGTAAATCATAAATTGGGCAGGTATGGAGGTGAAGAGTTCAATGACATGAAGAAATATCAGAGTTTGGTAGGTAGTTTAATCTATGCTACCTTGACAAGACCAGATCTATCATATGCAGTAGGTGTGTTGTCACAATTCATGCATTGTCCAAAGAAGACTCATTGGATTGCAGCCCAAAGGGTACTCAGATATATCAAGGGAACCCTAAGTGAAGGTTTGTATTATGGTTTCACTTCTGACACAAGAATCAAAGTGTTTAGTGATGCAGATTGGGCAGGTGACTCAGATGATAGAAGGTCTACTCATGGATATCTATGTTATGTTGGAGATAAGTTAGTGTCTTGGTGTTCAAAGAAGCAACATACAGTTGCTTTATCATCCACAGAAGCTGAGTATAAGGGAATGGTAGAAGCTGCAAAAGAAGTCATATGGTTGAAGACCTTGATGAAAAGTTTTGAGACTGATCATAGTACTCCAATAATTTTTGGAGACAATATGAGTTCTTTGTATTTGGCAGCTAACCCTGTTTTTCATGCCAGGACTAAGCATATAGAGATTCAGTATCATTTCTTGAGGGAAAAGGTACTTGATAAAGAGATTGAAGTGATGTACACTCCAACAAAAGAACAAGTGGCAGATATGATGACAAAGAGTTTGGATGGACCTAAGTTACAAAGGTTCAAAGACATGGCAAGTATCAAGAAGATAGAGAAGACCTCAATTGATGATTGAGGGGGAGCTGTTGGTGCATACCAATCACCAATTGAAGGCTTGGAAGATCAAATGATGAAGGAAGAATCAATTCCTAAAGTGTGGAAGAAGATTACAATCAGAGGACAAGAGAAGTGTACACATATGTACATTAGCATAGTCATAGATGACTTAGATCTTTTGTTCAGTAAGAATTATGTACAAATTATCTATAAATACCTTGAGAAAAGTCGGGGCATAGATGAGAGCATATGAGAGCTTATGTGACATTAGTTAGAAGTCAAGAATGAGGGAGATAGAAGTCATAAGATAGAGGAAAGTGAATTTGAGTTAGCTCTCATCACTCAGTTGTATTTCTCTGAGTAAATGAAAAATTTTGCGCCCGATGTTTCTGCGTGTTCTCCTTCTACAGTAGATCAATTGTGGAATGCTTTTGTACAAGTCTAAGTTGAGAGTTGCTTGACCTCTGTGCAAAGTTTCAGTTTCCAATTGTAATCAGGCTTAGTGAATTAAGTGTAGGAACATTCATATGTGAAGTGTATTCACAGGTTCCTAAAACAGGCGCATATTTCGAAGTCAATGTTTTGGTCATTTCTCCCAGCACAGTTTAAAGTTTTGCATGAGTGAGGGCTTAATCTTTAAGTTGGAAGATAAGCTACTTATGTCTAGAAGCATTTTGTAAAATGGGTTCTATTCAAGGAGAACCAAGTCTTAAAAGTTACAGGTGTAAAGTCGACTGTTCTGAGTAACAGTTTCTGACATAGGTTACTTGTGAAATCAATTTCTCAAGTTATACTTAATCTTTTGGAGTAATTCAACTTGGAATAGTTGCGCAATCTCTAGGAGATACTTCGTACAAAGTTTTATCAAAAACTTTACAGATTTGATAGGTCAATGTTGAGAAATAGTGCAGCAGACTTTTCTGTGTATCACCTTCTTCACAGATTTGTTAATTTCTGATAAGTTAGCAATTGATCCTCTAAATTAGTGAAGTGTTTGACTTACTCTTGGTATAGAGGTGCTCTAATCACAAGAGTAAGTTGTTTTTTTTGGAGATTAACATTCTCCATCATGCATATATTATGCATCCTCATTTATACCATCAGGGATTCGCATGAATACATGCACCTAATATTATGCATACACATGTATACATGGACCTAATATTATGCATACACATGCATTCATAACTTCATATGCATACATGCATTTCTCGTGCACATGCATCTAAACTCGTTGTCATGGACAACATACTATCATAAACATGCATTCATGCACACTCATGCACATGCAATAATCTTACATATACATGCACTTATTCATATGCATACATGCTCACTCATTCCTATGCATCTATTATCATGCATACATGCTTTTAAATCATACATGCACATGCATATTAATTCATGCATATATGATATAAAATTAACATGACTAAAATAATCGGTCTCTCTCTCTCTCACTGTTGGCAATAATTAGAGGCATAGAAGACGCGGAAGCATGTGAAGACAGAGCACAACAAAGTAACAGGGAGTCATTCGAATCATTTTTTCAAAGACTTATGTTTTATAAATACTTTTCAAAACCTCCAACAGTGATTTTCATCACTTTTGTACCATATGTAACATAAAAAATCCCTTTTTGTAATTTATAGCTCCATTTTGTGCAAGCCGAGGAGTCCTCGAGCTGGAAGAGCTTAGGTAGAATGAGCATACGAACTTTGGTTATTTTTAGATACCGTTTACCCTTTCAAATAATGCCTAGAACCTATTTTTTAATTATGCCGGACACTAGATGTGAAACCAGTCAAAACTAATCTAGAATCTATAAAAAGAGCTAGAGAGCTCATTTTTGAGGTTAGCTTGTTTGAGTAGAGAAGAGCTTAGAGCTTTTTGAGCTTGTAAGAGTGTTCTTGAGTAATAGAGTTGATTTTCCTACCTTCCATTGTGTCTTGCTTGTCTCTTCATTGTGTGTGTATATGTGTGTGTGCATCTCTATGCTTCTCACCATCACTCTCACTTCATCTCATATTCATGATCTTCATATCACTCCTATCTCTTCCGCAGATTGACATTAAGGAGGTGGAGCTTCTTAACGTGGTTCTCACCATTGTGCTAGAGCAACACCAAATTTGGCGCCGTTGCGGGGATCGAGTATAGGACGAATGTGTGATGGTAAGAGTATAGCAAGAAGCGGCATTGGAAGGTGAAAAAGTTTAGTTTTTGTCGTTGTTTTTCATTAGTTTTTAGTGTTTTTCATCTCCCCTACACTCCATCTTCATCACCGCATCATCTTCTTCCCCTTCGAAAAAATCAAAAAATTCACCATATCCACCCATTCCCCTCATTTTCCCTCATTTGTGCATGCAAGAGAGAGAGAGAGCTTTTGTGCTTGTATGCGCTTTTGTGTTTTTGATTTTTCTTGTAGGTACAGTGCTCCAGTGCATCAAGAAAGCTGCAAAAAGGTAAGAAAATCACTTTCTATCAGAAAATGCCGACTGTGTCAGACCATCGCGATGGTCTGCCAAGTTCGGAATTTGAGGTAAGCAAGTTCACCATGTTGTAGAGCATCCTTGCGCATATAGGAATCCAGACTTGCATTTCAAAAATTTGCATTCTGGTGGACCACCACGATTGGCTCACGCCATCGTGGTTGGCTCACACCATCGCGATTGTGTCACACCATCGCGATTGGCTCATGCCATCCCGACGGCTCGGTCGGACCATCGTGACAGTCTCACGCCATCACGAAGATTCACTTGAACCATTGCGACAGTCCTTGACCATCGCGACGATCCCATCGACCCCACGCCATTGCGATTGGCTCATGCCATCATGCCGATGCTACCACGTGGAAAGCTAGACCATCGTGACAATACCCTCAGACCATCGCAATGCCTTGAAATTTGAACCATCCCGATTGGCTCAAGCCATCGTGCCTCGTGATGGGCTCACGCCATCACGATTGTCGTGTTGACCGTTGATCGATGCCATCGCGATTGCTCGCGGATTAGACCATCGTGACGGTTCATTCAGACCATCGCGATTCTTCACTTCAGACCATCGTGACAGTTTGCACCTTCAGACCATCGCAATTGGGCCACGCCATCGCGACGGTTCACCTGGACCATCGCGACAGTCCCAGACCATCGCAATTGTCCCCGACCATCACGATTGTCCACCCCAAATGCAATTTTTAGGGTTTGATTTTTGGGCAATTTCGGGGCTATTTTTTGAAAATTTTTGGGTGATTGCACTCATAGGAGACACCTTAGCTCGTATTTGGAGAAAAACATGTTTGTTAGTTTTTACCCCCGAGGGCCTGAATGGTCATATCTTTTTCATCCGAAGTCCGTTTTTTGAGCTCTATAGCTCGTTAGAAAGCTCTTGATGAGTACCACATAAGTTCAACTGCTGTTTTTTTAAAAGAAGACGTTGATTTTTAGATAAACTAATTTGAGGTTAACATTGTTGGGACTACAAAGCCAAGGGGTATTGAAATTTTGGGCAAAAGGGAAGGGACCTTTAAAAGTGTATATATTCAAGTGCTTGATCATCCATTTGAGAATTGATCTAATAGTGAATTTTAAAGGTCTAGCAAGGACAATCAAGGGAGATCAAGGCAAGGTAGTGAAGAACGCAGGGCTTGGGAAGTGCGACTTCTTGGGCAACAGGGCAACCAACAAAGCTTACTCGAGGTTGGAAGATTACTCAACCCCCTCAGTCAATTATTAGCTTACGCTACATGTTAGCATTGTGGATTAAAGGCAATAGGAACGCATCAAGTTCAAGGGATTTAATTTTTTCAAGTTCAAGACTAAAGTAAAGGTGTGAGATACAAAAACCTAAAGTAAAGAACTTAAGTCTGACGGAAGGAGAACTCAAAAGTAACAATGAAAGTCGATTCCTGACGCATATAGTTAAACAAGACAAGAACTTAAAAGCGTTTAAAAAGAAACAAGCAATAAAGAACAAAGAACAGAAAGGGCCGCAAAGAAAATTCATGAACCTTAGATCGGGCAAGCATATAGGCAAGTTAGACCGACGAGGCCTTAGATCATCAGAAGCAAGCGTAGGAACTACTGCACATTTGTGGGCAGAACAATTGAATAATAGTTACCTCTACGAGTTGAGCTCAGATACGAGTGAATCAGAAATGGCTTTTAGCACGGAAAGACTAGAAGGAGGGTCAAACATAGCATATTTAGAAAGACCCGAAGGACCCTATAGAACTCAGCTGGAATTTCTCCAAACCAACCGCTTAGGTGCTCGCATCTATGAGGATGGTTTGCGAAGACAAGTGGTGCAAATGCACAATCCTGATCAACCCATTGGATTGGAACATCCAGTGGTGAAATTCGAGAGAGACGCATACATAGATAAGGAAGGAACGATGTACATCTTAAGTACTCAACCAAATAATACCAATGAGTTTGGCTTAATTAAGTTAGAGACAGAAGCGAGAGCCCAAGGAAAAGAACCATTAGAAGAACCTAGAACACCTAGACGGAAATGTGTGCTAACTAGAGTACTAATCCAGAGTGGATCCCTCAGGACAACAGAAGCATAGAGTTGTTTGTGAATAAAGAGATAGATGAAGCATTTCGGAGGTACAGGATGGAACAACCTAGTGAGGTAGGCTCCATCACGATTTATGAATTCAAGGACCCAAATACACCCAGAAAGGCTGTATACCTGGATGGAACTTCATAAAGAGTATTTTTGGTACCAGACCACGCAAGAAATACCTACACATGGAGAGGTGAGTTGGTATTCCCTCCATCTCGAACAAATGTAAACGGGAGCCATCAGGGGCAGGAACATCCGCAACCCATGGTACTCAAAGAGAGAAAAACAAAGAGAGACCTGAAGTAAGTTTCAATCATCCCATAGGGAGAGATAGAACCACCATAGACACGGACAGAGTGGATAGACAAAGAGAACCTAGAATACCAGGTGGTAGAGATGATTTTCCTCTACCTAGACCACGTAAACATGCAAGAATATTAAGACCCACTAAGTTAGTAAAATCCATGAAAAACTACTTTGATGGGACAGGATATCCCTATGATCATGTTGCAAAATTTAAGCAAGTTCTACCTAGCAGAGCAAGTAGAAGACATGTTCACACAATATAATGCATTTGGGCTAATGTTAAAGAACACAGCTTTAACTTGGTTCCAACCATTACAACAAAGTCAATTTAGAGATATCCATCACTTTTTAGAGTCGTTCATCATGGAATTCTCTAAAAGTGGAATCAGACATGACACGTCTTCGTTGATTCATAGTTTCGAACAGACCCCTCAAGAAACAATTAGACTGGCAGGACGTAGGGTTAGACAATATGTTGAAAGATGTCCAATGCAATAGTTACCCGCACAGGCCAAGCAAGTGTCATTGTTTTTAGATGTCCTGTTGATCTCCAAACTACGCTCCTATGTGTACTTGAAGGAACACAGAATGCTAGCAGTGTGTAAGAATTTGCATAGACATTGAGAACAACTTAGGAGACGAGTTGGAACTCTCAAAAGTCTATAAGGACTCAGATTTGTTGGAGAGCTCTTAATCTCCAAAGTTTTGATCTATACTGATCTAAGAACACTTCTATATCAGTTATGGACCAAACTTTACATAAAACTTTCACTAACACTTCTCTGAGTGAAGAAATTCCTTCTTTAGAAATTCTGCTTCATAAATTAACTTCATCTTGCATATATCTTCAGATTTCTTCAAATCAATAATGCATATATCTTCACACTACCTTTGCGCAATCATATCAATCATTAGTTCTTCAAATGAATCATTAAAACCTTAATTTGATCCTTAAGAACAAAAGTATGTCAGAAACTGTCTTCCTGAATCAGCGACTTTGACATAGGTGACTACTAAGATTGATTTCTCATAGCACAGATCCCGTTTTGCAAAATTTTTTTAGCCATAGCTTCCTTGCCTTCTAACTTAGATTTTGAATGCTCACTCATTTGTTTCTCACTGCTCCATGTAATAGCTGCACCTCCAAGTGAGAAAAGAAAGCCACTAGTAGATCTTCTATTTGGAGTACTACTAGCCCAATCTGCATCCGTGTATCCATGAACCTGCAAATCTACACCAGCTGCATAACACAATGCATAATCCAAAGTAGCACTGACATAACGTAGAGTGCACCTCACATCATCCAAATGTGGCTTCCTGGGAACCTGGATAAAGTGACTTTCAAGTCTAACAGTATAGCTTAAATCAAGCCTTGTAATTGTAAGATAGATAAAACTTCCCACAATTTTCCTGTACATACTAGCATTTTCCAATGCTTCACCTGATGTAGTATCCAACCAGCCATACCATACTTTTGCAGCATATTCAAGGCATATTGCCTTTGCGACATCCATATACCTGTTTCTGTATGCATAAACTCAATTCCCAAGAAATAGCACAACACACCAAGATCTTTCATGTCAAATTCCTGCATAAGAAGTTGCTTTACCTCTTTGATGCTTTCTTCATTATCACCACCTACAATCAAGTCATCAACATAAATGGCCACAATCGTGATGCCATCATCAGCCTTCCAATGATCTGCATCACACATAGAACCCAATGCTGGTTAAGTAATCAACAATCCTTGCATGCCATGCATGCGGTGCCTGCTTCAGCCCATACAAAGCCTTTTGCAACCTACAAACATATTCTGGATGTTTTGAATCTTCATATCCTTGTGGCTGGTCCATATATACTTCTTCCTGTAGCTCACCATGTAGGAAAGCATTCTTCACATCCATCTGATGCAAAGTCCATCCTTTTGTTGAGATAATTCAACAAGTGTCTTAATAGTAGACATTTTAGCTACAGGGCTGAATGTTTCCTCATAATGATGCCATATTTTTGTGCATATCCTTTAGCTACCAATCGTGCTTTATACCTACTTATGCTACCATCAGCATTATGCTTTAGCTTGTAAACCCATTTACAGCCTATGGATTTCTTTCCTTGTGGCAATGGAACGAGCTTCCATGTATCATTTCCATAAAAGTGCAGCCATCTCCTCATCCATAGCTTTTTCCCAATCTGCAATTCCAATTGCATCTTCAAAGCAAGAAGGTTCAACATCTTGTATAACATTTTTCATGTAGGCATGGTGACGAGCCATGTAACTATCATATGTCAATCCTTGCACTGAATTCCACATCCTCCCATATCTTCTTGGTCCTGGGTCACTTTTCCTTGTATCATCTGCATGTGCCCTTCTTACTCCTGGAGTCTTCACAGATGGCAATCCAAGTTCCTCATCAAGACTCTTTTCTGAACCACTTGAATCTCCATCAACGTCTTCAAAACCTGCACATGTTTTATAACCAACAAAAAGATTTTCTTTACCTTTCTTGGATGTATTTGATGAATTTGTTGGACTAAAATTTCCACATAATCTTCCACTCCATGGATTTGAGTTGGAAGTATTGCTTGGTGATGCATTCAGTGTTGGGAAGAATTTATTACTCTTAAAATATTACTAAAATTTAAAGATTAATTGATTGGAATAAGTTTGAATAATTTATAAAATTTTGACTAATGTTTGATTTTAATTTTTGCAGGATAAGAAGTTTGATGATCAGCACAAATATGAGAAGTATTAATCAAGGTGTTTTCAAATATAATTGTGGGTATATATTAAAAATTAAGGGTTAGTCAAGGGTTTATTTAGCAAATGCAAGGGTATTTAAGGGTTAAATGTAGGATTTGAACATGTTTTATAGGGTCCAAGCTTAATTTCAAGATTAATTAAGGGTTAATTATTAAATCTAGAGGGTTATGGAAGGGTAAAAGATTAGTCTATGGGTTAGTTGAGGGTAAAAAACATGGTTTGAAGTTAGTTTAAGGGTAAGCATATGGTTAAAAAGGTTAATTAAGTAGGTTTAGCCTCTAAATGAGTTAATAAATAGGGTAAATATAATAAATGGAACCTTAGCAAAATATTTTAAATATAAATGATTAATTTAATATGTTAATTATTAATTATCATTTTAACACTAAGGTTATGGTTACATTTAAAATTATTGATGGGTTTAATTTAATCTAAAGGGTTGTATTGATTCTAAAGTGATTGAATAAATAAAAAGGAATTGAAAGATTGTATTTATTAAAGTCTAAATGGAAGGCCAAGTGAATAATTAATTTGAGTGGTTGAGTGTATTCTTTTTGGAAAATCAAAAAGGAGAAATTCCCACTCCTTTTTTCTCGTTGAGGTATGATGAGTGAAGTGGAGAAAATGAAGGCTGCATGGTTCAGTTATCTTAGGGAAAATGTGGGCTATGGTGGGCTACTCTCATCTATATAAAGAGGCGAGTCGTATTCATAAGCTCATGTGATTTTTCAGGTATTCTATTTTTTATAAGCTCTAGACTATAGTATTTGTGAACTCATTTCCATGACTGTCCTCTGCTAGGAGGAGAGAGAAGTTCATCTCTCTTACTTTTGCCATTCAATCAATGGCCAAATTTTTTTACTTTAGAATTCGGACGATGCAGAAGTGGGGTGTTTTTTTTCTTTTCTTTCCTTTCCTTTCTTCTTCTTTTCTTCTCCTTCTTTAATACTTCTTTATTTCTTTTTTTTATTCATTATTTTCCCTCTCTGTCTCCCTCTCTTCCCTCTCTTCTCTAGCGGTGGTGCAGCAACGCTGCGCACGCATCACACACACAGAGAGAGAGAGAGAGAGAGAGAGAGAGAGAGAGAGAGAGAGAGAGAGAGAGAGAGAGAGAGAGAGAGATTTGACTTTTTCTTTTTTTATTCTTTTTTTCTTTTTATTTATTCTCTTTTCCCTCCCCCCTACAGCCGACAGCAGCCGCAGAAGAGAGAGAGAGAGAGAGAGAGAGAGAGAGAGAGAGAGAGAGAGAGAGAGAGAGAGAGAGAGAGGATATCATTATAAACAATATCTTATAACTTTGTATAGGAAATCAATCATTAATCTATTTCATTTCATCTTATGTCTAAAGAGGCTTCATCAAGTAATACTTTTTTACCTCCATCTACATTTGAAATATTATTTCCTAGACCAGTTGAAGTTAAAGCTAATCAAATTGCAGAAATTGAAGAAGTAGTTAAAGATAAAATACTAGAAGAAACTTTGCATACAAGACAATTTGATCGTAGATTATCTAGATCATTACCATTAATTTCCATTGTTCCACCTAGTACTGAAAATAGTGAAGATCTTTTTCCACCATCCGTAGCTAGAAACTTTGATAATTCTCAAGAATATTTAAACGTAACTGAAAGCATTAAAGATCAAGTAGTTAGTGAGAAATTAATCTTACCATCCTATTTAGACACAGTAGAAAGATATAGAAACCCTTTGCCCTACGGACCTTAGAAAAAAATACTTGTTCTGCATAGTCACCTTGTGTGCATCATTAGCGAGACGATTGAATTGATCCACCAGTCATCCCGAATCGCTCCCACATTTGAACTCAACGTGAACAACGGCACAGTAGGACAAGTATAAAATATTTTCCTTTTCTTGCATATGCAATAGCTTGGTTTAGGTTACGTGGTTGCAGCAGCTTGAGGTCGTCATCTTGTAGAGGTAGATTTCACAAACCTTGTAATTCCCTAGTTGTTGAGAGCTGGGCTTATGCTCTGAGTGCCTCCACGGGAATAAGCAAGTAGTGAACCTCATCTCTTCACCCTTACCATCAAGTACTTGAAGAAATATGTTTGCACACACAGCACTTAGATTCTTTGTAGTAGGCATTTATTGCTCAACAAATGTAACTTGAAAATTTCACATGCACTCTAGCTTCTGCATCAATTGTCAGGTATATTTTCTAAACTTGAATCTGTTTGTTACTATTTAAGTAGGACTTTAGGATAACTTAAAATATTAGGAATTGCTAGATTTAAAATTCAAAAAGAATTTTCATTTGAAAGTTAGTATTTATTTAGGATTGTTTGATTAGTACAATTTTAATTTAAAAATTCAAAAAGAAATTTATTTGAAAAGTTTGTATCTAGTTTTCATTAAATTATTAAGGATTGTTAGATTAGCACGATTTTAGTTTGAAAATTCAACAAGAATTTTCATTTTAAAGTTAGTATCTATTTTCCAAAAACTCTTTAAAGGTTTTAAACTTAAGTAAAACTGGAACCAAACAATTTAGTTAGTTTGGTAAGAGAACAAAAAAACTAAAGTTCAAGAAGAAATTAAAGATTATATTAAAAAACTTAAGTCTAGTTCTAACATACATAATAAAATTGATGAACTATTTAAAAATATGATGTTAGAAACCCAAGGACAGAAAATAGTTGAAGCAATGCTAAAAGAAAAAGGGAAATTCACCTTTCATTTGGATCATGCTGCCCTTGTCTATCTAGTGAGACAACAACATCTAGGCGGACGATTAGCCCGATGGGTGCTACTCTTACAGGAATTTGATTATGAAGTCATTCACCGACCCGGAAATGCACATGCCTTAGCAGATTTCTTATCTTGCCTAGATTCTGGTGAAGCTCCGATAGGCATAGATGACACGACCCCAGCAATTTATAGTTCTGAGCCAATGACCGATGAGACTGGCGAATTACAAGCAACACCTACATATTATGATCAGATTTTAACTTTTCTCACCGAAGGATGCTTTCCATCTGACACTGCCAAGGCAGTTCGAAGGAAATTGGCAGTCTTTAGCCACCGATTCCGGTTAGTTGCAGGAGAACTATATTATGTAGATCACACCAGAATCTTACTTCGATGTGTTCCTCCGCACGAAATTAACTCGGTCATCGCGATGGCTCATTCAACCCCTACTGGAGATACAGAAGAAGGACCGGAGATACCCACGATGAACGGACAACAATAGCAACAACAGTTAGGTCAACCAAGGCCGCCTCCAACAGGAGTAACATACACGAAATTTGGTGGATTCCCAGGAGATGACCCGGATGCTCACGTACGCACTTTTGAGATCAGTTATGCAGTCCTCAACCATCTACCGGATCAGGCATACAAGGCCATTTTTTTTCAATCTACTCTGGGGTTGAATGAGCCATCGCGATGACCGAGTTAATTTCGTGCGGAGGAACACATCGAAGTAAGATTCCGGTGTGATCTACATAATATAGTTCTCCTGCAACTAACCGGAATCGGCGGCTAAAGATTGCCAATTTCCTTCGAACTGCCTTGGCAGTGTCAGATGGAAAGCATCCTTCGGTGAGAAAAGTTAAAATCTGATCATAATATGTAGGTGTTGCTTGTAATTCGGCAGTCTCATCGGTCATTGGCTCAGAACTATAAATTGCTGGGGTCGTGTCATCTATGCCTATCGGAGCTTCACCAGAATCTAGGCGAGATAAGAAATCTGCTAAGGCATGTGCATTTCCGGGTCGGTGAATGACTTCATAATCAAATTCCTGCAAGAGTAGCACCCATCGGGCTAATCGTCCGCCTAGATGTTGTTGTCTCACTAGATAGACAAGGGCAGCATGATCCACATGAAAGGTGACAGTAAGATTGTGTGTTAAATTGGGAAAATAGTACAGGGCCTCTGTCTAACAGACCCCTACCACTCCCAAGGACCCACGTGGCTAAGAGAACGATTGCGGTTAGAAAGATTTGGAACCGGTTGAACTTGAAGCATTTGAATAGGAAGTAAAGTAACGATTAAACCATAAACAGTTTAACAAGTTTTTTCACTGTTGCAGAGAGACCCATTCTCTGTTAACAACAGCATGGAACTCACCTATAGATAAGTTCTCTATATTTTCACATATAGAAAATGTGGAAGAAAAGAGAAAAAGAGACGAAACTCAAGATTTAGATGAAACTAATCGAAGAGTAACTAGAAAACAATTAAGAAAAGAACCTAAAAATGTACAATTTAATGAAAATACAAATTTAGATTCAAATGAGCAGAAAAGAAGAGATATAAGGGAGGGCAAACAACCTAAGACATCAAACAAACCTTTAGAATCTAAGCCTAGTGAATTAGATTCAAAGACTAATGAGGAAACATATAAAAATGAGGGAAAAACAAAGAAACCCAAAAGAATTCCAAAAGCTATTTTAACTTCAAAACTAGAACAAAAAAATGACACAAAAGAGATACTGTATGATATTCTTTTTAAACGTCAAGTGACTATGTCACTTGAACAATTATTTACTATAGCTAAATTAGAATTTAAAGATAACTTTATTAAAATGATTAAAAGAAAAAGATTTCCATTAAATACTGATACTGAGATGCATGACAATGTAGATGTAACTCATATTTCTAAAGATTCCTTTTCTTCTGATTCTGATGATGAGGAAGAAAGTGAAGGATACGTTAATAAAAAAATTTTAGGACCAATTCTTCCAGATAATATACAGGAAAAATTTGAAAGTAATTACAAAAAGAGTTTTTGGGCCAAGGGAACACCTGAGATCAAAGTAAATTTAGGAGATAGGAAAAATTCATTAATTCACAACACTACAAAACACTACAAGCAACACTTCTACTTGAACACTATCACACTATGACATGACAGTTCGATCTCATAAAAACACAGACTGCCTTCATTACTAATGGGGGATGTATGCATGTATAGTAATATGGTTTGGCCTGCACAATGCACCTAGCACTTTTCAACATTGTATGCAAGAAATCTTCTCACCCTTCCTAATGAGTTTCATGAGAGTTTACCTTGATGAATTTTCTTTGTCGGATGACACTTCAACCCACTTACAACATTTTTGGTGCTACGTTTCAAAGTGCAGAGAATACCGTCTTTGTTTGAACCATAACAAGTCTATTTTCTCGATCGCATGTGGTAAACTGTTGGGCTACATGAATACTAAACAAGGCATTGAGGTGGATCCCTATAAAGTACAAGTGATCCTAGATGCAGCTCCACCAAAAATGCCGAAGGAACTTATGTGTTTCCTAGGCTAAATCCGTTGCCATGGCTGCCATCTTGGATGGCAGAGTAGACCTCTTGAGCTTTCCAAGAAGCACAAATGATCACCCAAGTACTTTGGAAGATTATCCTCAAATGATTGGATAAAGACAGATAACTTTGACTTCTCACTATGAACCAAAACTTGCTATTTTGGTCACCACACATGCTCAAGAAAATGAACAGTACTCCTTTCCTGGTAACAATTGGGCAAAATTCTTTTGGCAATATCTAATTGACTATGATACCTAACTTGCACAATTCATTTCACTAGAAATGATCAACTATGCTCAAAGAATGATGCTTAACGAAAATGAGATGCATCCTGACATTTTCGAGAACTAATAGTATGCAGACTAGAGGGAAATGTTTTGCACATAGCTTGAGAATAAATGAGGCAAGTGAAATGAAACTATGTCACATACAAATAGATTACATACTGAACCTATACCAAGTTAAATCATTGAAAATGATCAAGTACACGCTGAGAAATAGATAACACTATTCTAAGTAGTATATGATAGAGTATAAGAGATGAGACATGGGAAGATTAAATATATTAGTGCACATAAATTACATTGACATTGGTAGTGAATGATTGCACAATGTGAGGGAAATAGATGAGCTATAATGTGAGCTCAATATGCCATACAAATTCCTCTGAAATCTCTGATATATCTTCCCTCTTCCATGTGACTAGGCAATCCTCTTTTTATAGTCTTTTGTTGGAGACAAGATTCAAATTTGAATTCAAGTATTTACCTAAAAGTGTTCCAAATCTTTAGGCCTTGATTTTCCACAAATCCTCACCAAATAAGTCGTGGAAAGATTCTCCTATCAACTCATAACTGGAGGTTATTCCACTTATGCACTTTTACAAGTAGTAAAAATCAATCTTTTACAAGAGAACATTCATGTGCTAATACACGAATGAACATATGAGCTTTAGGATAAGTGATCAAGCATTTAGGCTTGGAGTAATTGCACCAAAAGCTCCCCCTCAAGACTAATATGCTTGGGCTTTAACTCTTTTTAATCTCTTGCAATCCAATCATCATCTTGAACCTGTTCAATTTAGTTACATCCTGAGATTTAGTTAGCATATCTACACATTGCAAGTTGTTGATACATAGGACAATTGTATGTCCTTGCTAAGTAGCTTCTCTCTCACATAATGATAATGCACTTCAATGTGCTTAGTCCTTGCATGCTATACATGATTAATAGCCAAATGTAGTGAGCTAGTGTTATCTCTAAAGATCATTGGAGTGTATGTATGTATCCCCAAGTCTCAGTAGAGTAGCTTTAACCACATTGCCTCTTGTGTTGCATTTGCAAGGCCCCTATATTCAGCTTCAGTTGATGACAATGCCATAGTTGGTTGTTTCTTTGATGACCATGAAATCAACTTAGAACCTACAAAAGATAAGTAGCCAGAGGTGCTCCTCCTATCATCTTTTGAGCCAACCTAATCTGCATGAGAGTATAGCTTGATATCCAAGTCAGATGTAAATGGATAAAATAGCCCTTCATTTATGGTACCCTTCAAGTACTTTAAGATCATTTTGGTAGCTTCCATGTGAGGTTTTCTTGGTATATGAATGAATGGACTCAATGTTCTCACCCCATAGCATATATCCACTCTTGTTAGGGTTGCATAATTGAGACTCCCAACAAGACTTTGATAAGTTGTAATGTCTTCAAGTAGTTCTCCTTCATGAGCACTGAGTTTTTTATTCAAATCCATTGGTGTGCCTACAATTTTTGCATTTTCCATTTTGAACTTGATGAGTATATCATGGATGTAATTTCTATGAGTAATGAAAACACTAGAATTTGTATAAACAATATCTAAACCAAGAAAATATGTAAGCATTCCAAGATCATTGATCTTGATATCCTCCTTCATCTAAGTTTTAATCTTCTTAATGCCATTGGAATCATTTTTTGTAATTTTTGGAGCAAGAAAATCATCAATTAATGATTACATGAAGCTTAGGAGTGAAGAAAATGAAGAAAAGATTGAAACTTAAAGTATGAAGTGAAGTGGAGGTTCAGGAAGAGATGATCATTATACACATGTACATTAATCCTGTAAATACTTCACATATACCTTGAAGTAGTGTCCAATCCACACTCATATTTATATATACACTTGGACGTGCCATGTATGAGAGATGAAGACTAGATGAGATATAGATGATTAGATAATAAGCTGAATGAAAAATATTCATTAGATGTACTTCTTATCATAATAGAAGTTTTCGAGAAGTTGCATCTTGATGTTTCTTTTCTTTCTCCTTCTCTGCTTAATCAATTGAGAAATCCTCTTTTGTGTGTGTTATTCCATAGTTGATGCATTTATGGTCAAGATTTGAGAGACTAATTGTAATCAAACTGAGAGAATTGTGTGTAGGAACATTCATATGTGAACAGGTGATGAGTGAATCCTGAAACAGGTGCAATCTTGATTGTCAAATATTTGATCAAATCTCACTCTACAGTGTAAAGTTGTGCATAGATAAGCATTCAAACTTTACGTTGGAAGGAAATAAGCCTTTGTCTGAAAGCATTTAATCAAACAGGATCGAGATTGTGAGAACTATGTCTTTAAATTTGCATATGTGAAATTCACTTGCAGAGAAATCTTGTTTCAAACATAGGTTTACTAATTGAAGTAAATCTGATGTTTTGCAAGTTCTTTTGAAGAAATTTCAATTGGAATAGTTGCCCAAACATTAGAAGAGTGTTTTTTCAAATTTTTATAGAAAAATCTAATCATTTTGTCAGTCAATAAATGAGTTTTGTGAAGTAGAATTTTCTAAGTAAAGCCATAGTTCACAGAAGTATTGATTGTTCATAATTTGGTAAAGATTTCCGAAATTCAACGAGGTTTTGAGTTATACTTGATATAGAGGTGTTTTAAATCTAAGTATAGCTTGTCTTTTGGAGATTAATCATCTCCATCAATGGTATCAGAGCAAGTTCTATCAAAGTTGAAGGAAAGGAAGATCTTGACTATTGCAAATATACAAAATTCATCATTTGAAGATTCAAAAGGACAAACTGTGAAGGAAAAGCTAAAGGGAGACACATGAGAGCAATCAAAAGGATCAAAAGGAGTAAACTTGAAAGCAAAAGTATATTCATTACTCATAACATTGAAGGTTTGTTAGTACAGGTGAAGAAAGAATGTGAGATAGTCTCCAAATTGAGAAATTGGATAGAGAGAACTATCCGGCTTGGTCTTGAGGATGAAAGCTCATCTTATGAGCAAAGATCTGATAGCATACATCATAGGAGAAGAAGAGAAGCTAGAATTTAAAGATACTAGTGTTCCAACTAGGGAGGATCTTGCAGACTTGAAGGTTTGGATAAAGAAGACTGCTCAAACAAGGAGCATTATCCATATGGTAGTGAATGATTACTTGTATCTATTGGAGATAGACGTCTGCGGAAGCATGCGAACAACACAAGGAAGAAGAAGAAGCTTGGAGCATAAACACATAATATTGAATGTATTACTAGAGAATGTACAAAGATAGGTAGCCCATTAGGGCAATAGGCATATATACAAGCCTGGGGAAAAAACCTCCTAAAGAGGGAAAAAAGTGCCCCGGCGGTCCTAGTGTGTTCACACACATCACTACCTAAATATATCAACAAATCCCCCCTTGAAGTGATGTGGCAAACAAGGAGATGGCACTCATGTATAAGGAAGTGCCAAGCTATGTGGAAATCACTCCACAAAAGGAAGTAAGCCCAAAGCTTTGCGAAAAGCTTCAAACTTCTCCCTACGTAGAGCCTTCGTGAAAAGGTCTGCAATGTTCTCCTACGTGGGCACATATGCCCAGCTGATCTCCCCAGCAGAGAACCTCTCCCTGACATAGTGATAATGCACCTCAATGTGCTTAGTGTGAGCATGGAACACAGGGTTCCTCGAAACTGCCAATGTGCTCTGACTGTCAGTGAAGATGGTGGTGGCAGAAGACTGGCCAACACCCAAATCAGCCATAAGGCATTTGAGCCACACACACTCAACAGTCGCTGTGAAAGCTGCCCTATACTCAGCCTCACAACTGGAAGTGGCCACAGTAGGCTGCTTCTTGCTCAACCAAGATATACATGAGCTACCAAGCATGAAGCAAAAACCACTGGTGGACACACGAGTGTCATAGCAACCAGCCCAATCCGAGTCAGAAAAAGCATGCAAACCTAGTGGTAGTGATCCCCCTTGGGATAGAACAACCCAAGTAGCCGATTACCACTCAAGTAGCGAAAGATGCACTTAACCGACTTCCAATGCGTGACTCCTAGGCAATGCATAAACCTGCTCATCTGTGAGACAGCAAACTGAATAGCTAGCCGAGTAATGCATAAGTAAATCAAGCATCCAACAGCTTGCTGATAGAGAACATCATCAAATGCATCTCCAGCATGATGAAGACTCAATCGTAAACCTGTCTCAATAGGAGTGGCAATAGGCTTATAGTCTTCAAGGCCAAAACGCTACAATAATGTGTCAATATATTTCATTTGACACAAAGCCATTCCACCATCAACTTGCATAACTGAATGCCCAAATAGTGATGCAAATGCCCCAAATCAGGCATCTCAAATGAGGCATGCAAATCAGCCTTGAAATCAGCAATATGCTTCTCAATAGGACCAGTGAAGAGCATGTCATCAACATAGACAACAATGATTAGAAGCACATCATTAGCACGCTTAACATATAAGGTGCTTTCAGTTGGACTGTTCTCAAAACCATGTGCAACTAGATAGGCATGTATCTTCTCATACCAAGCACGTTTTCCACGGGGTTGAAAAACATACACTTCTTCATGCAAGTCACCATTTAGAAATGCTGTTTTAAAGTCCAACTGATGTACATTCCAACCATGATGGGCTGCAAGTGCACAAATGCTCCGAACAGTAGTCATATGACATGTAGGTGCAAAGGTCTCATCAAAATCAATGCCGCTTTCCTACGCATAACCCTTTGCAACAAGCCTAGCCTTATACCTGTCAACTGTACCATCAGGTTTACAGCTTGTATACCCACTTAGTGCCAATGGCCTTCTTGCCAGGAGGCATGTCACATAAAGACCATGTACCATTCTTCATTATAGCATCATATTCAGATTGCATAGCAGCTATCCAATTTTCTGAATTCTGTGCTTCATCAAAAGAAACAGGCTCATTCTCATCACAGAGACTAGACGTAGCCATAGCATAGCAATCTGATGCAAAGGAGGCACTATGAGAGCCTAAACGAGTACGATATGACAAAAGTACATCTAATTTGTTGTCGAGAAAAGTCTGCACAAGCCATTTTGGCATAGTTTTTTCCTGCTCAATTTCAGCTCTCTCATCAACAAGTGCATCATGTAAATCTGCATCAGAAATGGAATGATCTACATCATCATATGAAAGCTGCAAAGGCTGAGAAGTTGCCTCATTAGGACCAGCACTAGACTATCCACCTATAAAAAGAGGCATCAAAGTATCATACATGTCTTTGGAGCTAAGAGATGTCTCCTTAGTACATGAAAGCAATGGTTGAATAGCATCTTCCACAAAGACAACATCATGGCTAACCAGATGCGTTTAGTATGTGGATGATCTAGACGATAGCCTTTACTTTCAGAATTGTACCCAACAAAAATACATTTTACTGCCTTATCATCCAATTTTCTGCAATGTTGTTCAGGCACTAGTGCATATGCCAAACAACCAAAAACACGCGGATGAGCAACAGATGGCTTGTGGTCATGCCAAGCCTCATATGGAGTGATATACTGTAGTGCTTTAGTGGGACACCTATTCAGTACATATGCTGCACACATGACAGCCTCAAGCCAGAAACTATGTGGTAAAGCCTGACTTTTGACCATGCACCTCGCCATCTCCATGAGTGACCTGTTCTTTCGTTCAGCAAATCCATTCTGTTGAGGTGTATAGGGCACTGTACACTGGTGTTTTATCCCACGTTCAGCCAAAAATGCATTAAAATCAGAAGACATATATTCCCCCCCTCGATCAGAACGGAGGGTGCCCATTTTACATGCTGACAGATTTTTAGCGAAAACCAAAAACTGTTTAAAGGACATGAACACTTCGGACTTTTCCTTCAATGGATATACCCATGCATGCCTGGAAAAATCATCAATGAAAGTCATGAAGTAAAGATAATTTCCAAAAGAAGGTGTTTGCATAGGACCACAGACATCACTATGTACAAGCTGCAATTTCTGAGTAGCCCAAACTGAACCATCTTTTGGAAAGGATCAATGCTGCATTTTGCCCAAAATATGGCCTTCACAAACATGTTTTCTAGGTGCATCAATTTTGGGCAACGAGGACACCATTTTAGATTTTTTGCAAAAATAGCAAACTAGCAAAATTTAGATGACCAAAGCGTGCATGCCAAAGCTTTGCATCTGTCATAGCCTAAGAATCATTTACTACACATGCCAAATCATTTATAGATCTTTCATAGTCTATGAGCTTATACAGCCCACGACATAAAATGCCAGAAGCAATAATCACATCGCCATTTGACAGATCATGAACTGTACACCTGTCATCAACAAATTTCACAACCAAGCCAATATTGGCTAATGCAGAAACTGATAACAGGTTCTTTTTGATCCCTGGAACAAATAAAGCATCTGACAAAGTGAAATAACTACCATCAGCAATAGTCAAAATGATCTTACCAACAGGATAAGAGGAGTTGTTGGCGTATGTAATAGTATTCCTTGTAGAGGTAGGCTCGAGTGAAGAGAAGAAACTGCGCTGCGAGGTAATATGTTTGGTCGCCCCACTGTCAAAATACCAAACATCTGAGTCTACTGCAGACATGCACTGCTCATGAGAAGATGGGTCAAAATTGCAGATAGTAGTAAACGCCCATTCTTCTTCCTGCACAAGATTTGCAGACTCTGTTTTTGGTGTAGAGGCCTCTACAACAACCATTCCAGACTCTTTCTTCTTTGCCTCTTTAGCAGCCAGTTTTGGATAGTTCTTTATGATATGATCATTCCCTTTACAGTACTTACAAAACAATTTCTGCTTTTCTGATTTCTTCTCATCTTTATCTTCCTTCTTCGAATATGCAGAATTAGCATATTTCTGCTTACTAGTTGAAGAGCTCCATTTTCCTTTGCCCTTCTGACTAGCCAGGAAAGCTTGATCTGCAACTCACATAATGGACCTGTTTTGCCTGGACTGATCTTCCTCCAACAGAACACAGACTAACTCCTCAAATGATAAGGCATTTGGATTGCCTTTTATCATCAACCGAAGAGTAGAAGCAAAACTCTGATATGAATCAGGAAGACCATTCAAAACGATCTACACAAGTGAGTTATCTGGTATAACCTCATCAGCAGAAATCAATTGTTCCTTCAAGTCTTTGATCTTTGTTAGGAAACTGTCCATAGAATCACCTTCATTCATGTGCTCACTCTCCAAGTGTTTTCGGAGGTAAGCAACACGAGCCTCATTCCTAGCTTAGTACAATGTGGTAAGTGTATCCCAAGAATCCTTAGTTGTTCTACAAGAGCGAATGTGAGGAATAATGGCACGTTTGACAGACAAAGCTATCAATGCATGTGCCTAGGCATCTTTGCCATCCCAGCGAATCTGCTCTGCAATAGGTGCAGTAGAAACACCAGCATGAATAGGAATCTGTGGAATATCATCTTCGACACCATCTTGATGAGCTCTAGCACGTGTATTTGCAATACCTGTAGTCAGAGGTGTAACAGGACGTCTTTCAACACCCTGCACAATGTTCCACAATCCTTTTGCAACCAATACATGTCGCATCATATAAGCCCATAATGGGTAGTTGGTACCATCCAACTTATCCTCAACAGCCAACATACGGAATATATCACTGCTTTCAGCCATGGCCGGTGACTAAAATACCTTGATGCAGAAAATTGATTGTATCTCCAAAAGTTGAACAGAATTGCCCAGACAAATTTTGCTAGCCTTGTAGCAAACTTTGAGACGCTTATACTGGCGAACAGAAACTGGTATATACCTTTGGCACAAAAAGACAAAATAGCCTACACAAGCGCTGCGATAGTGCATTCAGAGGCCGAAACGAGCTCAGATCACGATTTCGGCACCACAGAGCGAAGCAATTTTGATCTCTGAAACACGCTGAGTATGCTCACCAAATTTCATGCGTATCTGAGACTACAAACGGAGGAGTGTCGACGGCACCCTAGATGAAGCGACGACCTGCTCTGATACGAATTGTTGGAGATAGACATCTACGGAAGCACGCAAACATCACAAGAAAGAAGAAGAAGAAGCTTGGAGCACAAACACACAATACTGAATGTATTACTAGAGAATGTACAAAGATAGGTAGCCCATTAGGGCAATAGGCGTATATACAAGCCAGGGGAAAAAAACCTCCTAAAGAGAGAAAGAAGTGCCCTGGCGGTCCTAGTGTGTTCACACACATCACTACCTAGATATATCAACAGTTTCCTCACATCAGAGGACTAGAAAGTGCTAGTGATATATGGAATGCTTTGGGGGAAAATTTTTAGAATACAACCAAATCAACGAAGGCATCACTATGGGTTGAATTTACCACATTTAAGAAGAAATCTTCATAATCAATATTTGATTATGTGACAACGATGAAAGAGATTGCTGATTCTTTAGGTGCAATTGATGAAGGCATTGAAGAAGATAAATTGGTAACACAAATTCTCACATGTCTAAGAGGAGATGAGAAGTGGAAGCCTTTCATACTATCAACTAGACTTTGATTAGATCACTTCGCTCCTGATTTGAATCACTTGCTAGAATGTATGCTAACTTTTGAGCATGATATCAAAGGGGATACTGATAAGAGTGCAAGTCAAGCAATGTATTCCAATGATAAGAAGAAGACTAGCAAACAAAAGCAACAATTAGCTGAAGATGAAGGTACTCAAAGTCAAGAAAATTTCCTCACAGGAAGAGGAAGTGGCATAAGTAGAGGAAGAGGCAGAAACAACAAGGATAATGTCAAAGCTTGTTGGATATGTGGTAAGAATAATCATCTTGCTCATGAATGTTGGCATAATAATCAAAGTGTTAGCAGCTTTAATCACAATTATAATCAAAGAGGAAGAGGTGGAAGAAATCAGAGAGGAAGCTTTAGAGGTAGAGGTAGTAGAGGATTCTTTGGAAGGAATGGTGGAAGAAACTTTCATGGTCAATCTTACAACAATACCTACTACAATTATGCATTAGATTAAAAGGAAGATTCAACCCTAATCATGAATGCAACATGTGAAGTCCCAAGTGAAGACCGAAGAGTGTTTTATATTTATTCAAGATGTAGCAATCATCTAAGTGGAAACTGTTGAAGAATCACTCACAAATTTGACATACAGACAGATATAAAGACGAAGAAAGACAAAGAGAAGCAGAAACAAAGCATTTAGAAAATTAAGCCTTAGTGAAGGGACAAATTCATGCCTGTAATATACAGCGTAGAAACTTCCAGAATTACGAGGTTGTTGAAACCCGAATCAAAAAATTGTATATAAGAGAGTTGAGAGAAGGAGATAAATATATGTCCACAATAGAGTCCCGTAAGGATACATAGATATAGAAGACACTAGAGATTGCGTATGTAGAGATGAATAATAGAACCTGAACTGTCGGGTATTCATGTGAGAGAGATGGTAAGGAATAACTACTCAGAGTAGGAGAGTTTTCCATAGCTATGAGCAAAGTGAGGCCAAGCTATTTTTGTACACATCGTCTCTAATAGAAAACACATGTTCATGTGGAAGTTGAGCGCATTCTTCGTATGTGAAGAAATCTGAGTAATTTCATGTTACTGTGAAAGTTAGTTAACATTTACAATTTTCTCAGTAAATATTTTTCGGTACATCTACAAGTTAGATCTCGTAACATTGTGTAAAGTTTTTCATGAGAGAGAGCTCATCCTGAATCCAGTAGTCTCAACTATAAGTTGATCAAAGAATTTTGTGAAATGGGACATGTACATATGGTATAGTGTATGACCGTAAAAGGCATCTTGAATTAGTGAAGTTTTTTCTTAAACTTCAGAAAGAGTTCATTTATTGAAGGAAGCTCAGGTATTAATTCCTTACTTCATCAACAATCATTTGAAGTAACTACAAACAAAATTGTAGTTGATTCCGGTAAGATTCCGGTAAAACTACGGTGACACTCTGGGAACAGTCCGGTGAAGTTCCGGTGACATTTCGGTGAGTTCAAAATACAATTGTAAAGCTTTTAGTTTCAGAAACCTTGCTAAGCTACTGATGATTATAGAGGTGTTCTAATATCACTCTAGCTTAGTTCTTGTGGCGTGGTGAATTCCGCAGTTGAGCTTTAGCTAGTTAAGCTCACTTGCTGCGTCAACACGTAGTACAAGAGCTCAACAGTTGATGGTGGTTCGTTAGAGCTCAGAGCTCAGCAAGTGGAAATTTTCTACAGTCTTGTTATTAAACAAGATTTTGCCACGAAACCAACAATGGTATCAGAGCAGAAAGGTTCTTAAGAGCAAAAAAGATTTCTCAGAAGTAGAAACGGAAGTAAAGATACAAGAGAATTTGAAGAACTTTCACAAGAAAGGTGAAAGCTGAGATGATCAACAACAAACGGCATAAAGAAACGTTCCGAAGTAATTCTCAAGGGTAAAGGTTTGTAAAAGGTAAAACTTTTTAACATTACACTCACCGGATGTAACAGAAACAAGAAGATTATGGAAGATCATATCTCTATTGACAAATTGGACAGAGATAAGTATCCCGCATGGGTAATGCACATGGAAGCCTTAGTTATGAGTAAGGACTTAATGATATATGTGATAGGAGAAGAAAAGAAGCCGAATTTCAAAGATGACAGTCAACCAAAGAAAGAAGAGTTAGAAGCCTTGAAGTTGTGGTAGAAGAAAGATGCAACGGCAAGAGCTTATATCTACAATACCATTACAGATCATCTACTACCGCACATTAGAGGTCTGGAGAAAGCGGAATGTTGGTGCATATCAATCATCAATTGAAGGATTATGAAGAAATGAAGTCAAGGAGTCAAGAAGAGAACAAATTTAGAAGGTTGAAGGAAGGACATATTCAGAAATCTAGAGAAATGTACACATATGTACATTAGCTGACTTATACTTTTGTCTAGTCATAAACTTGTATATATTTATCTATAAATACTTTGAAAATGTCGGGCAAATAGAGCAGAAGAAGAATAGAGAATAGGAAGAAAGAAATGAGTTGTAGAGAGTGTCATTAGACACATGGAAAGTGAGTTGTATTCATCAACTTCACTAGTTGTAATTTTTCTGAGAAATCAAAAAATCTTGCGCCCGATGTTTTGCTGTCTGCTCCTTCTGTGTTTAATCTTTTGAGAAATCCTTCTGCACGTATCTAAGTCCATAGCTAATATATCTATGGCTAAAATTTGAGAGACTAATTATGATCAGGTTGAGAGAATTTAGTTTAGGAACATTCATATGTGAAGATGTTCTGAGAGTTGACAAAACTGGCGCAGATTTCATGTTCAGAGAAATGAACATTACTCAGTGTGTGGTGTAAAGTTTTACACAAGTGAGGGCTCAAAATCTAAGTTGGAAGATAAGCCATCTATGGCTAAAAGATCTTGACCAAACGGGTTCGACATTGTGAGAACTGTAGCTAAGAAGTTACAGGTGTCAAAGTCGCTACTGCAGAGAAGGTGTTTTACACATAGGTAACTTGTTTGTATGATTTCTCAGAGTATACTAAACCATTTGCAGAGATTTAAGTTGGAGAAGGTGCGCAACCTTAAGGCAAAGTAGTCTACAAAGTTTTATAAAAAACTTTACAGGATTGATCAGTCAATTAAGGATTAATCTGCAGCAGACTTTTCTGAGAAGTTAAACTTTTTCAGAATAATCAATTTTCTAATAATTTGGTGAAGGTTCTCTAAATTTGGTGGAGTCTAAAGTTGATCTTGATATAGAGGTGATCTAAATTCAAGGTCAATTTGTTCTTTTGGAGATTAACATTCTCCATCACGGAAGACATATGGAGTGCATTGGAAGATCATTTCCAAAATACGACGAAAGCTAGGAAGGCTAGCTTATGGTCAGAGTTTACAACGTTCAAGAAAAAGCAAAGTCAAAGCATTAGTGATTATGTCACTAAGATGAAAGACTTGGCGGACAGTCTTGGATCTATTGATGAAGATATCGAAGATCACAGGTTAATAGCACAAGTGCTTGCAGGATTGAGAGGAGATGAAAGGTGGAAACCTTTCGTACTCTCAACTGAACTTTCTTTAAATCATTTTGTACCAGATTTAAATCAGTTGCTTGGACTAATGTTAACGTTTGAGCAAGATTTGAAGACAGACGGAGATAAAGGACATAGTTCGGCTATGTATGCAAAGAATAAGAAGAAAGGTGATAAAGGTAAAGAAAAAGATGAAGAAGAGATGACTACACAAGCAAATTATGCAAGAGGAAGAGGTAATGCCAGAAGTAAAAGTAAAGGTAAAGGAAGAGGTAATCAGACTAACAACAAGAAGACTTGTTGGATCTGTGGATTAAGCAATCATTTGGCTCATGATTGCTGGCATAATTCTCAAGGATCAAGTCAAAATCAGAACAATAACAGTAGAGGTAGAAACGGAAGATATCAAAGAGGAAGACAAAGCCAAAGAGGCGGATATGATAGAGGTGGAGCAAGAAGTTGGGGATAGAATCAATCTCACAACACTACCTACTACAACTATGCGAATGATACGCAGAATGACAGTCATACAACGTTAATGATGAACTCGATAAGTATATCAGAGAATGAAGACCTCAAGGTATTCTATATTGACCCTGGTTGTTCAAATCATTTTCAGGAAATATAGAATTGTTATCAGAACTTGAAGGAGGTATTTCAAATCATACAGTACAGACAGGTGATAACACAAAACATAATGTAAGGTCAATTGGAAAGGTAAAGTGTAAGAATGGAGCTGACCTACTAACAAATGTTTTGTATGTTCCAACAATCCCGAAGAATCTTATTAGTGTGGGACAGATAGTAGAAAAAGGTTTTCAAGTCAAGTTTACAAATGAAGGATTATTTGTTGAAGATCCAGAGAATGGATACAATCAGATTGTCATGGTAAAAAGGAAGGTAGACTTTTTACTCCTAAAGTACAAGGGAATGTTGGTCAAGCCTTGATCACACATGGTGATTCACAGAGTTAGACCTCTGGCATAAGAGGTTAGGACATTTTAATGAAACAGGAACAAAACTATGGTGGAGAAACAATCCATGAGAGGATTACCAAATATGAAGAATCAACATATGATTCACAAGTGCGAAGCCCATCAGATGGGAAAAGCCCACAGGTTACCATTTCAAAAGAAAGGATAGAAACACGATATTATGTTAGAGCTCATACATACAGATGTATGGGGACCAACAAAAGAGGGATCTATCACCGGCTCAAGGTATTATGTTCTTTTTATTGATGATGCAACAAGATGGATAACTCTTTATGTTTTAAAAGAGAAGTCAGAAGTATTTTAAGCTTTCAGGCATTTTTATGCATATGCTGAAAGACTTACAGGACAAAAACTCAAAAGACTAAGGTCTGATGGAGGAGGAGAATATTTTTCTCGAGAGTTCAATGATTATCTGTGGAATGCAGGTATCAAAAGAGAAATAACTTGCAGGTATACACCGCAACAAAATGGAGTAGCAGAAAGAAGAAACCAAACTCTAGTTGAGTTTGCAAGAGCAATGCTAAAGGAGAAGAATTGTCCAAATTATCTTTGGGCTGAGGCTATAAATACAGCTACATATCTGGTAAATAGATTACCATGTACAACTTTAAATGGGATGACCCCTTATGAATCTTGGTGGGGTAAGAAACCAACACTTGATCATTGTAAAGTGTCTGGATCGGTCGCTTATGCTTATGTACCGTCACAATTGAGACATAAGCTTGAACCAAAAGCTGAAAAATATATGTTCATCGGATATGATGAAAAACAGATGGCGTTATAGGTTATGGAGTCCTCTAACCAAACAGTTTACTGTTTCCAGAGATGTGACATTTGATGAAGGAAAGAGCTGGTATACAAATAAAGAGCATAGTGTTGAAACACTTGAAGAAGAGATAAGAAGGAAAGAAAAAGAAAAATCACATATGCAGGTGAATGAAGATGAAGATCATATGCAGGCAAGTATGTCCAGGATCAGATCACGTATGAGAAACGAAGATGAACCAAGATTTGATGAAGATGTGTATTCAGATACACATGAAGAATATGATCTAAGAAGGTCAAACAGAGTAAGGAAACAACCAACAAGGTATTCCTATGATGTTGGTGCAGACCAATCACCAATTGAAGGCTTGGAAGGTTAAAGAGTGAAGGAAAGATCAACTATTGAAGCTTGGAAGAAAGACATATTCAGAGGATAAGAGAAGTGTACACATATGTACATTAGTATAGTCATAGGTGACTTAGATCTTTGTTTGAGTAAGAATCTTGTACAAATTATCTATAGATACTTTGAGAAAAGTCGGGGCATGTATGAGAGCATATGTGACAATAGTTAGAAGCCAAGATTGAGGAAGTTAGAAGTCATGAGATAGAGAAAAAGTTAGTTGAGTTAGCTCTCATCACTCAGTTGTAAACTTTTCTGAGTAATTGAAAATCTTGCGCCCGATGTTTCTGCGTGTTCTCCTTCTACAGTAGATCAATCATGAAATGCTTTTGTACAAGTCTAAGTTAGAAGCTGCTTGATCTCTGTACAAAGTTTTAGCTTCCAATTGCAATCAGGCTTAGAGAATTAAGTACAGGAACATTCATATGTGAAGTGGTTTCACAGGTTCCTAAAACAGGCGCAGATTTCGAAGTTATTGTTTTGATCATTTCTCCCAGCACAGTTTAAAGTTTTGCATAAGTGAGGGCTTAATCTTTAAGTTGAAAGATAAGCTACTTATGGCTAGAAGCATTTTGTAAAACGGGTTCGACATTGTGAGAACCAAAGTTAAGAAGTTAGGGGTGTCAAATCGACTTCTCAGAAGTACAGATTTGGACATAGGTAACTTGTGAAGTAAATTTCTCAAGTTAGACTAAGGCTTTTGAAGTAATTCAACTTGGAGGAGATGCGCAATCTCTAGGAGATGATTCATACAAAGTTTCATCAAAAACTTTACATGTTTGATAGGTCAATGTGGAGAAATAGTGCAGCAGACTTTTCTGTGTTTTATCCTTTTCACAGATTTTCTCAATTTTGATAGTTTGGAGATTGGACCTCTAATTTAGGGAAGGTTTTGACTTACTCTTGGTATAGAGGTGCTCTAATCACAAGAGTAGGTTGTTCTTTTGGAGATTAACACTCTCCATCAGTGGTATCAGAGCAGGAGACATCAGAATCAAGGAAAGGAAGGTCCCGACTGCTGCAGATTCAAGAAGTTCAACATTTGAAGAACTAAGAAGTGAAAGCTTGGAGTCAAAAGCCTGAGGAAAAGACTACTCGACATCAAGAAAGGCAAAAGGAGTCTAATTCGAAGTAAAGGTACATACATTGTTTGTAAAGCTTGAAGTTTTCAAAATACAGGTGGATACAAGATGGGAGATGCTCTACAGATAGAGAAATTGGATAGGGAAAACTATCCTGCATGGTCAATGAGGATGGAAGCTCATCTTATGAGCAAAGATTTATTTGGTTACATCACAGGAGAAGAAGAGAAGCCAGAGTTCAGAGATCCTAGTGTTCCAACTAGGGAAGAGTTAGCAGATCTGAAAAATTGGATGAAGAAAGATGCTCAAGCTAGGAGCATTATCTATATGGGAGTCAATGATTACTTGTTACCTCATATTAGAGGTCTTGAAAGTGCAACTGACATATGGAATGCTTTGGAGGAGCATTTCCAGAACACTACAAAGTCAAGGAAGGCATCCTTATGGGCAGAGTTTACTACCTTCAAGAAGAAGGCCTCTCAATCCATCTCAGACTATGTAACAAGGATGAAAGATATTGCAGATGCTTTAGGAGCTGTTGATGAAGACATTGAGGAGGATAAATTGGTAAGGCAAATCCTTACAGGGTTGAGAGGTGATGACAAATGGAAGCCATTTATTTTGTCTACAGAACTATCACTTGACCATTTCACTCCTGATTTAAATCAATTGTTAGGTCATATGCTAACATTTGAGCAGGATGTTAAAGGAGATGTGTTGAGAGTGATGGATGGATGCACTCAGGAAATCAGTTGGTGCTGCAAATCCTGCTTCACACCTGCCCTCTTTTCTTTTCAGATATGCTTAGTACACAAGTTTAGCTTCCTAATGACATAAAGAAACCATATATGTGCTTTGGAAATGATTTGGGTAATGACCAAATCAAAACAGATAACTTGGTACTTCACAAATCAAGCAAAACCTTCTATTCCTGTAGTGATACCTGCTCAGACTTTTACTGAGTGTGTCCAGCACACTTAAAATTGGCACAATTCCTTTTGGGAGTAACAATGTACCTTAGTAAGCTACCAATCACAAGTGGAATCACTTCAATTGATAAACTATGCACTGAGAAATAAGTTTAGCAAAATTATAATCACCCCCGATTTTTCAGGAACTCTGCAGACAAATACCAGTGTGCACCTCGACTTCATTTTCTCCCAATTGGCTGAATGAAATCCTTTGAAATTTTGTATGCTTGTAGTAGACCTTGAGCTGGTTCCAATGAGCTATAGAACACTTGATTTGGTTCAGTAGATCCAGAGCAATGCTTCTTTGAAGTTGACAGACTTGGAGTAGGTGACTCAGACAAAACAGAGATGATGAATGTATACTTCTATTGATATATGTGTTTGTACAATCTCATTAGCTTGCCAAGCAGAGCTATATGAGGTATTGTGGTGTTGGCTATGGAGTAACCTTCACACACAATGAATTACAAAGAGATTTAGCCTCGGGGAGTGAGCTAGAATGGCTGAACTAACCGCGACTTTTTGATTACATCCTTTATAGGAGTTTGATCTTCATTTGAATTTGAAATTCAAACTTAGGCTCCCTTGAATCTCTCCTCTAAAAGTAGGGAGGTATTCTCTCCATCTCAACAATCAAAAATCCACGACTCTAGTGGTAGGTAAGTGACTTAAGGTGATTACAACCAACTGATAAGTCATTTAGACTTTTACAAGGGGTAAAGAAGTAAGAACATATAAGCATATGTTCACATGAACCTTGCTTTGAGTGAAGCTTTGATAAACCTTTATCCATGCTTGTCTTCAATAATTCTAAGGGTCCAAGCCAATGTGTGTAGGCTTGTTTGCACCAACAGCTCCCCCTCAAGCCAAACACTTTGGCTTAAGTCTTCTTCTTCATTCTTCAACTACTTCCTGTAGTCCAATCATAGACTTGAATCTGCATAGCTTGTTTCCATCCAATGCCTTGGTAAGTAAATCTGCACATTGCATATTAGTAGAAACATATGTCAATTGAATCTCTTTACTTAACAATTTCTCTCTCACATAGTGGTAATGAACCTCTATGTGTTTGGTTCTGGCATGATAAATTGGATTTGCTGCAAGGTGAAGAGAGCTAGTGTTATCTCCAAATATAATAGGTGGTCTTGTGAATAGACCTAACTCTGTATATAGAAGCTTCAACCAGATAGCTTCTTGAGTAGCATTTGCAAGTCCTCTATACTCTGCTTCAGTGGATGATAATGCCACTGTAGGTTGCTTCTTAGCTGACCAAGAGATAGGCTTATCTCCTGCAAAACAAATGTACCCTGAGGTGCTCCTCCTATCATCCTTGCATCCTGCCCAATCTGCATCTGAATAGACTTTAATATCAATGTCAGATGTGTAAGGAAAATACAAACCATGACTTTGAGTTCCCTTGAGGTACTTCAAGATCTTCTTTGCTGCCTCTAGGTGAGGTATCCTTGGTTTGTGCATGAATTGACTAAGCACACTTACTCCATATGCTATGTCAATTCTTGTCAAGGTAGCATAGTTCAAACTACCCACTATACTTTGATATCCTGTAATGTCTTTGAGTTCTTCTCCTTCATGAGCACTTAGCTTTTGGTTAACCTCCATTGGAGTAGTAGATACCTTAGCATCCTGCAAACCAAACTTCTTGACCATATCCTGTACATACTTCTTTTGAGTAATGTAGATACCTGAATTTGTGTAGATTAATTCAAGACCTAGAAAATATTTTAGTAATCCAAGATCACTAATCTTGAATTCTTTCATCATCTGACCCTTGATGTGTCTAATCCCATTGACATCATTACCTGTAATGATGATGTCATCAACATAGACACATAAGTAGATTACCTCTGTACTACTTCTCTTTATGAATAGAGAAGTGTCTGCTTTGCTCATCACAAATCCTTGGTCTTGGAGGTAGGTGGTCAATCTGTAGTTCCATGCTCTAGGTGCCTGCTTCAAACCATACAGAGCCTTCTTCAATTTACAAACATAATGTACCTTTCTTGGATCTTCATAGCCAGGTGGTTGTGACATGTAGACTTCTTCAGAT
This sequence comes from Ceratopteris richardii, assembly GCA_020310875.1. NCBI lineage: Eukaryota > Viridiplantae > Streptophyta > Polypodiopsida > Polypodiales > Pteridaceae > Ceratopteris > Ceratopteris richardii. Next base: position 52,121,002 of record CM035420.1, on the reverse strand, counting down.
ATCCATCCATTTAGGAATGCATTCTTCACATCCAATTGGTACATGTTCCAATTCTTGGATGCAGCTACACTCACCAATACTCTGATAGTTGGCATCTTGGCCACAGGGGAAAATGTCTCCTCATAATCAATGCCTTGGGTTTGTGCAAAACCCTTGGCTACCAACCTAGCTTTGTGCCTGTTAATAGTTCCATCTGAATTCTTCTTCAATTTGTAGATCCATCTGGATCCTATTACCTTCATAGTATCCTTCTTGGGTACCAAGTCCCAAGTATCACTCTCTTGGAGGGCTTCTATCTCCTCATCCATGGCTTCTCTCCATTCTGGCTTTGTAATTGCTTCTTCATAGGTACCTGGTTCTTCATTCAACAAGTCTTTTGCAAGATATACAGAATGTTTAGTTACAAGTGATGTGTCATACCCAAATCTGATAGGTTTCTTCTTCTCTCTCTGAGATCTTCTCATAGCTTGAGTAGAAGTTTCTGCCTTGTCCTCCAATTGCTTCATTTTCATCTTTCCTTTGGACTTCCAAGCCTTGAACTCTTCAAGGTTGATGGTATCATCATCTGAGCTTGAATCTTCTTGCTGAGTTGGCTCTTCCTTGGTAAGCTTTGGAAAATCTTCCTCCATGTCATAGGGTAGACTCACTTTCCTGCATTCATTCTCATACCATGAGTCATTCTCATCAAATATGACATCTCTGCTTACCTTGAAGCCTTTGTTTGTGGGGTTGTAGAATCTGTATCCTTTTTGGTTTAAATCATAGCCAATGAAGATACATTTCTCTGCCTTTGGGTCTAGCTTTCCTCTTACCTGTGAAGGAATGTGTACATATGCTACACAACCAAAGATTTTACAATGATCCAGAGAGGGTCTCTTACCATGCCATGCTTCATATGGTGTCATGCCATCAAGTGATTTGGATGGCAACCTGTTGATGAGGTAAGTGGCAGTGGACACACTCTCTGCCCATAAGTAATTTGGCAACTTTTTCTCATTGAGCATAGACCTAGCTGTTTCCACTATAAGTCTATTCCTTCTTTCTGCTACCCCATTTTGTTCAGGTGAGTATCTGGTAGTGATCTCCCTCTTGATGCCTCTTTCCTGCAAGAAATCTTCAAACTCATTGGAGAAGTATTCTCCTCCACCATCTGACCTTAGCCTCTTCAAGCTTCTACCTGTTTGATTCTCAACAAGTGCAAGATACCTCTTGAAACAATTAAACACTTCATCTTTATGCTTCATAAAATATAAAATGGTCCATCTGCTATAGTCATCAATGAAGGACACATAATACCTTGAACCAGAAATGGAAGGGTCCTTGCTAGGTCCCCAAACATCTGTGTGTACCAAGTCTAGGTAGTCTTCATGCATGAAACCTTTTCTTGAGTAGGGTAATCTGTGAGACTTACCAAATTGACATGATCCACACTTGTAAATCATGTGTTGCTTGGATACATTAGGTATCCCAAGCACACACTGATCCCTGCACATTTGCTTGATAGTCCTTTCACCTATGTGCCCTAGTCTTTTATGCCATATCTCTAACTCTGAGAGTGTCTGATCCTTATAATTATACAAAGCAATATTTTTTGTATCTTCTAGCTCAAATGTAAATAATCTACCTGATTTCTCCCCTTTGGCTATCCTCCTGAATCCTTGTTTTGGGTCCTCCACATATGCTCCATGTTGTGTGAATCTGACCTGCAAACCTTTCTCCACAATCTGACCAACACTCATCAGATTTTTAGTTATTGTTGGTACATAGAGTACCCTGCTTAATAAGTTCTGATTACCATCACATGTCTTCACATTTCCAATTTTGACCACAGAGTGTTTAGTGTCATCACCTGTTTGTACCTGATGTTTGCCCTTGGGCTCTTCCAAATCAGAAAGCAATGCCACATTGCCAGCTACATGGTTAGAACATCCTGAGTCAATGTAAAATAAATGATCATCATTTGTACCTATCTTTGAGGTCATATTCATGATCAATAAGGAGTCATCTTGCTCCTCTGTGTAGTTGTTGTAGTCTCTTCTATTTCTGAATCCACCTTGGTAGCTTCCATTGTGGTTGTTGTTGTAATTGTTGTTGTATTGGTTGTTGTACCCATTGTAGCTTTGATTGTGGTTAAATCTGCCTCTTCCTTGAGAGTATCCACCTCTTGAGTAGCCTCTTCCTCTCTGGTTTTTATAGTTCTTGTAGCATTCATCTGTGGTATGATTGGACAACCCACAGATGTTGCAAGGTGATGAGTTGTAGGGTCTCCCCCTACCTGACTTACCTCCTCTGCCTCTTCCTCTAGATGACCTACCTCTTCCTGCATAATTGGCTTGAGAGGTAGAGCCTTCTTCATCCTGTTTCTTCTTGCCTTTATCTTTAACTTTCTTATCAGTAAAGAGAGCAGAGGGGTTATTACCTTTTGATTGATCTCCAGCCTTGGTGAACTTTGCTTCATGTGTAAATAGTTGGCCCATGAGTGTTGTGAGATCAGGGGTATGCATGTCCATGTAGAGGTCCATTGCAGTGGTGAAACTTTCCCACTTATCATCTGCCTTGAGTCCATTTGTCACTTGCCTGACTATTTGCTCCTCTTCAATTTCCTCTCCAATGCTTGCTAGTTGGTCTGCCACATCTTTGATCTTTGTCACATAATCTGAGACTGATTGCTTGGGCTGCTTCCTAAGTGTTGTGAACTCTATCCATAATTGATTCTTCCTGGCCCTTGTGTTGGAAGAAAAGTAATTTGACAAGGTTTCCCAAGTCTCTTGGGAAGTCTTACAGTTCCTTACATGAGGTAAAAGAAAATCAGATATAGAGTTTAAGAGATAAGACCTTGCCAAAGCATCCTTTGCACACCATTGGTTAAGTCTTTCATGTTCATCCTTTGTAGGTAGTCCTCTAGTCTTGAATGAGGGCAACTCCTCATCTCCTGATATGTATCCAAATAGACTTCTCCCTTGTAGATAGGTCTTCATTCTCAGTGACCAAGCTTGATAGTTGTTTCTGTCCAATTTGTCAATGAATGAAGGGAAACCATCACCCATGATTACCTTCTTTTGCTCTGATACCACTGTTGAGAGTGATGGATGGATGCACTCAGGAAATCAGTTGGTGCTGCAAATCCTGCTTCACACCTGCCCTCTTTTCTTTTCAGATATGCTTAGTACACAAGTTTAGCTTCCTAATGACATAAAGAAACCATATATCTGCTTTGGAAATGATTTGGGTAATGACCAAATCAAAACAGATAACTTGGTACTTCACAAATCAAGCAAAACCTTCTATTCCTGTAGTGATACCTGCTCAGACTTTTACTGAGTGTGTCCAGCACACTTAAAATTGGCACAATTCCTTTTGGGAGTAACAATGTACCTTAGTAAGCTACCAATCACAAGTGGAATCACTTCAATTGATAAACTATGCACTGAGAAATAAGTTTAGCAAAATTATAATCACCCCCGATTTTTCAGGAACTCTGCAGACAAATACCAGTGTGCACCTCGACTTCATTTTCTCCCAATTGGCTGAATGAAATCCTTTGAAATTTTGTATGCTTGTAGTAGACCTTGAGCTGGTTCCAATGAGCTATAGAACACTTGATTTGGTTCAGTAGATCCAGAGCAATGCTTCTTTGAAGTTGACAGACTTGGAGTAGGTGACTCAGACAAAACAGAGATGATGAATGTATACTTCTATTGATATATGTGTTTGTACAATCTCATTAGCTTGCCAAGCAGAGCTATATGAGGTATTGTGGTGTTGGCTATGGAGTAACCTTCACACACAATGAATTACAAAGAGATTTAGCCTCGGGGAGTGAGCTAGAATGGCTGAACTAACCGCGACTTTTTGATTACATCCTTTATAGGAGTTTGATCTTCATTTGAATTTGAAATTCAAACTTAGGCTCCCTTGAATCTCTCCTCTAAAAGTAGGGAGATATTCTCTCCATCTCAACAATCAAAAATCCACGACTCTAGTGGTAGGTAAGTGACTTAAGGTGATTACAACCAACTGATAAGTCACTTAGACTTTTACAAGGGGTAAAGAAGTAAGAACATATAAGCATATGTTCACATGAACCTTGCTTTGAGTGAAGCTTTGATAAACCTTTATCCATGCTTGTCTTCAATAATTCTAAGGGTCCAAGCCAATGTGTGTAGGCTTGTTTGCACCAACAAGATGGTGATAAGAGTACAGGACATGCAATGTACTCAAAGGACAAGAAGAAGAATAGCAAAGGAAAACAACAAGCAGGTGAAGATGAAGGAACAACTACTCAAGCCAACTTCCTAAGAGGAAGAGGAGGTGGCAAAGGTAGAGGAAGAGGCAGGAACAACAAAGATGGAAGCAAAGCTTGCTGGATTTGTGGTAAGACAAATCACTTAGCTAATGATTGTTGGCATAATAATCAGAATAATGGTGGATACAATCAAAATTATAATTCAAGAGGAAGAGGTGGCAGAAATCAAAAAGGTAATTACAGAGGTAGAGGTGGAAGGAATTACTTTGGAAGAAATGCAGGTAGAGGATTCCAAAGTCAACAATACAACAACACCTACTACAATTATGCTTCAGATCAAAAGGAAGATTCAACATTGATAATGAATGCAACTTATGAAAGGCAGAGTGAAGATCAAAGAGTCTTCTACATTGACTCAGGGTGTAGCAATCACCTGAGTGGTAACATATCTTTGATGACTGATTTGGAAAGTAAAGTTTTTAATCATGTTGTTCAAACAGGTGACAACACAAAGCACAATGTGAAGTCAATTGGATCAGTGAAGGCCAAGGATGGAAGCACCTTATTGAGTAAGGTTTTGTATGTTCCTACAATCCCTAAGAATTTGATAAGTGTAGGTCAAATTGTTGAAAAGGGATATGAAGTAAGGTTCACTAATGATGGAGTATATGTGGAAGACCCTAGCCAAGGGTATAAACAGATTGTTTCAGGAAAAAAAGAAGGAAGATTATTTACATTGAAGATTCAAGGCAACATTGGTCATGCTATGTTCACATATGGAGGTCATAAGATCTCTGAGTTAGATCTTTGGCACAAGAGGCTTGGACATTTTAATGAAAGAGGTATTAAAGATATGGTTAACAATGGTTCAGTACTTGGATTGCCTAATGTTGCAGGTCAACATATGACATACAAATGTGAGGCATGTCAATTAGGTAAGGCTCATAAACATTCCTATTCCAAGCATGGTTTTATGTACTCAGAGAAGCTTGAGTTGGTACACACAGATGTGTGGGGACCATCAAAAGATTTCAGTATAAATGGATCAAGGTATTATGTGATTTATGTTGATGATGCTACTAGGTGGATCACTATATATGTGATCAAAGATAAGTCAGAAGTGTTTAATACATTTAAACACTATCATGCATCTGCAGAAAGAATTATAGGTCATAAGTTGAAAAGACTAAGGTCAGATGGAGGGGGAGAGTATTTCTCAAATGAGTTCAGTGATTACTTATGGAATGCAGGTATAAAAAGGGAAGTTACTTGCAGGTACTCTCCTCAACAAAATGGTGTTGCAGAAAGGAGAAATAGAACAATTGTTGAGTTTGCAAGATCCATGATGAAGGAGAAAAATTGCCCTAATTATTTGTGGGCTGAAGCTGTAAATACAGCCACTTATTTGGTCAATAGGCTACCATGTAAAGCCTTGCAGGGTATGACACCATATGAGGCTTGGTGGGGTAAAAGACCTACCTTGGATCATTGCAGAGTTTTTGGGTGTGTGGCATATGCATATGTGCCATCACAATTAAGGCACAAGTTGGAGCCTAAAGCTGAAAAGTATGTTTTCATTGGCTATGATGATAAGCAGATGGGCTATAGATTGTGGAGTCCATCAACAAAGCAATTTATGGTTTCTGAGGATGTTACATTTGATGAACAAAGCACTTGGTATGCAGGTACAATCAATATCAATACAGGTGATGAAGAAGAAGTGAGTCAAAGAAAAGGTAAATCAAAAGTTCAAATATTTGATGAGCAAGAGAATAATGAAGTGCAGGTTGAAGTGGAAGAGACACCAAGATTTGATCCTGAATGTGAAGAGCCAGAAACCTCAAGGAGTGGAGAACTCAGAAGGTCAACAAGAAATAGGTGGCAACCTACAAGGTATAGTTATGATACTTCATTTCTAGCCACAAAAGATTATGCTTATATGGTGAATACAGATGAAGACCCTTCTACATATGAAGAGGCAAAAGGTAAGGAAAAATGGGAGAATGCTATGCAGGAGGAATATGATGCACTATTGGAGAATCAAACTTGGGATTTGGTTCCTAAACCAAATAGTCAGAAGATTATTGGATGCAAGTGGGTCTACAAGACAAAAAGGTTTGCAGATGGAAGTGTGTCTAGATACAAAGCTAGACTTGTTGTCAAAGGTTTTGCTCAAACATATGGTATTGATTATGATGAGACCTATAGTCCTGTGGCAAAGATGACAACCATAAGGACACTTATTGCTATTGCTGCATGTAAAGGTTGGAAGCTATGTCAACTTGATGTGAAAAATGCTTTTTTGAATGGTTACATTTCAGATGATGTATTCATGGAGCAACCTCAAGGGTTCAGAGATAAAAGGTATCCAGATCATGTGTGCAAGCTCAAGAGAGCTTTGTATGGCTTGAAGCAGGCCCCAAGGGCATGGAACTATAGACTTGTGAAGTTCTTAAAAGAACTTGGTTTTCAGGTGTCTAAAGCAGATAGTAGCTTGCTTGTCAAGGCAAGTGAAAATGGTTTCATATATATGTGCATATATGTTGATGATATAATTCTTACAGGTACAGATGAAGAAGGAATACAAAATCTTAAGAGGCAAATGGAAAAGGAGTTCAAGATAAGTGACTTGGGAAACTTATCATACTTCTTGGGCATGGAGATTACATATACTCAACATGGAGTATTTGTGACCCAAGAAAGGTATTTGAAGAACTTGTTAATCAAGTTTAAAATGGATGATTGCAGGGTAGCACCTACACCAATGGAGGTGAATCACAAATTGAGTAAGTATGGAGGTGAAGAATTCAAGGACATGAGACAATATCAGAGGTTGGTTGGTAGTCTTATCTATGCTACTCTAACTAGACCTGATTTATCATATGCAGTAGGGGTTTTGTCTCAATTTATGCATTGCCCAAGGAAAGAACATTGGATTGCAGGACAAAGGGTGTTGAGGTACATTAAGGGTACACTCAATGAAGGTTTGTATTATGGGTTTACCTCAGATACAAATATCAAAGTTTATAGTGATGCAGATTGGGCAGGTAATCCAGATGATAGAAGATCAACTTATGGATACATGTGTTATGTGGGAGATAAGTTAATCTCATGGTGTTCTAAGAAGCAACATACAGTTGCTTTGTCTTCTACAGAAGCTGAGTATAAAGGCATGGTTGAAGCTGCAAAGGAAGTAATTTGGCTCAAGACCTTGATGAAGAGTCTTGACATTATGCATGGGGTACCAATTATATATGGAGATAACATGAGTTCATTGTATTTAGCTGCTAATCCTGTTTTTCATGCCAGGACCAAACACATTGAGATTCAGTATCACTTTCTAAGAGAGAAGGTGATGGATAAAGAGATTGAAGTAATCCATACTTCAACAAAAGATCAGATAGCTGATATGCTTACAAAAGGCTTGGATGGACCAAAGTTACAAAGGTTCAAAGATATGGCAGGTATAAAGAAGATAGTGAAGACCTCAATTGATGATTGAGGGGGAGCTGTTGGTGCAGACCAATCACCAATTGAAGGCTTGGAAGGTTAAAGAGTGAAGGAAAGATCAACTATTGAAGCTTGGAAGAAAGACATATTCAGAGGATAAGAGAAGTGTACACATATGTACATTAGTATAGTCATAGGTGACTTAGATCTTTGTTTGAGTAAGAATCTTGTACAAATTATCTATAAATACTTTGAGAAAAGTCGGGGCATGTATGAGAGCATATGTGACAATAGTTAGAAGCCAAGATTGAGGAAGTTAGAAGTCATGAGATAGAGAAAAAGTTAGTTGAGTTAGCTCTCATCACTCAGTTGTAAACTTTTCTGAGTAATTGAAAATCTTGCGCCCGATGTTTCTGCGTGTTCTCCTTCTACAGTAGATCAATCATGAAATGCTTTTGTACAAGTCTAAGTTAGAAGCTGCTTGATCTCTGTACAAAGTTTTAGCTTCCAATTGCAATCAGGCTTAGAGAATTAAGTACAGGAACATTCATATGTGAAGTGGTTTCACAGGTTCCTAAAACAGGCGCAGATTTCGAAGTTATTGTTTTGATCATTTCTCCCAGCACAGTTTAAAGTTTTGCATAAGTGAGGGCTTAATCTTTAAGTTGAAAGATAAGCTACTTATGGCTAGAAGCATTTTGTAAAACGGGTTCGACATTGTGAGAACCAAAGTTAAGAAGTTAGGGGTGTCAAATCGACTTCTCAGAAGTACAGATTTGGACATAGGTAACTTGTGAAGTAAATTTCTCAAGCTATACTAAGGCTTTTGAAGTAATTCAACTTGGAGGAGATGTGCAATCTCTAGGAGATGATTCATACAAAGTTTCATCAAAAACTTTACATGTTTGATAGGTCAATGTGGAGAAATAGCGCAGCAGACTTTTCTGTGTTTTATCCTTTTCACAGATTTTCTCAATTTTGATAGTTTGGAGATTGGACCTCTAATTTAGGGAAGGTTTTGACTTACTCTTGGTATAGAGGTGCTCTAATCACAAGAGTAGGTTGTTCTTTTGGAGATTAACACTCTCCATCATATGACACTTCTTATTTGACTCAGAAAAATTATGCTTACTTATTAAAGGCGGATGAAGAGCCTCAGAATTACGGTGAAGCAAAAGGTAAGAAACAATGGGAAGAAGCAATGAAGGAGGAATTCAATGCTCTTGAAGGGAACAAGACTTGGGATCTTGTTCCAAAACCAAATGAAGAAAGTGATTGGAAATAAATGGGTTTACAAAGTTAAGAAACTTGTAGATGAAAGGATAGCCAGGTACAAAGCTAGACTGGTGGTCAAAGTCTATGCTCAGACGCATGGCATAGATTATGATGAGACGTTTAGTCCGGTGGCAAAGATGTCAACCATAAGGACATTGATTGCTATAGCAACATCAAAAGGATGGAAGCTAAGTTAGCTGGATATAAAGAATGCATTTTTAAATGGATATATATCAGATGAAGTCTACATGGAACAACCTGAAGGGTTTGTAAATTCTAGTTACCCAGATCATGTTTGCAGATTAAGAAGAGCTCTCTATGGATTGAAGCAAGCTCCAAGAGCTTGGAATTACAGACTTGTGAAGTATCTCAATGACCTTGGATACCAAAGCTCAAAGGCTGATGCAAGTCTACTTGTTAAGAGAACAGATGAAGGTATGATCTACATTTGTATTTATGTAGATGACATAATAATCACAGGAACCTCAGATGAAGGAATCAAGGAGGTAAAAAGATTACTTGAAAAAGAGTTCAAGATCAGTGATCTAGGAAAGTTATCATACTTTCTTGGAATGGAAGTTACATATACGAATCATGGTGTATATGTTTCGCAAGAAAGGTATCTCCTAAACTTACTGAAGAAGTTTAACATGGAGAATTGCAGAGAAGCTTCAACACCGCTTGAAGTAAATCATAAACTCAGCAAATATGGTGGTGCAGTTTAAAGATATGAGGAAGTATCAGTCATTAGTGGGAAGCTTAATTTATGCTACACTAACAAGATCGGATCTCAGTTATGCAGTGGGAGTTCTCTCACAGTTCATGCATTGTCCGAAGGATCAAAATTGGGTTGCAGGACAAAGAGTTCTTAGATATATCAAAAGAACTATAAAAGAAGGGTTATATTATCCTTTTACATCAGATATAAAGTTGAGAGCATATAGTGACTTAGACTGGGCAGGAAGTCAAGATGACAGAAGGTCAATACATGGGTATATGATATACCTAGGAGATAAGATTGTAAGTTGGTGTTCAAAGAAGCAACACACAGTGGCTTTATCGTCAATAGAAGCAGAATATAAAGGACTTGTGGAGGCAGCTAAAGAAGTGATATGGATGTAGAACTTGTTCAAAAGCATGGGTATTGATCAAGGTATACCTATCATACATGGAGATAATATGAGTTCGTTGTATCTTGCAGCAAATCCAGTATTTCATGCAAGAACAAAACACATAGAGATTCAATATCATTTCCTAAGGGAAAAGGTAATGGAGAAAGAGATTGAAATAGTATACACATCTACAAAGGATTAGATAGCAGATATTCTGACAAAGAGCTTAGACGGAGTAAAGACAAGCAGCTTCAAAGAAATGGCAGGTATAAAAGAAAAGAAGAATATATGAAAGATCAAAGAATGCAAATTAGTGATTGAGGGGGAGCCGTTGAAGAATCACTCACAAATTTGACATACAGACAGATATAAAGATGAAGAAAGACAAAGAGAAGCAGAAACAAAGCATTCAAAAAATTAAGCCTTAGTGAAGGGACAAATTCATGCCTGTAATATACAACATAGAAACTTCCAAAATTACGAGGTTGTTGAAACCTGGATCAAAAAATTGTATATAAGAGAGCTGAGAGAAGGAGAGAAATATATGTCCACAATAGAGTCACGTAAGGATAAGTAGATATAGAAGACACCAGAGATTGCGTATGTAGAGACGAATAATAGAACCTGAACTGTCGGGTATTCATCTGAGAGAGATGATAAGGAATAACTACTCAGAGTAGGAGAGTTTTCCATAGCTATGAGAAAAGTGAGGCCAAGCTATTTTTGTACACATCTTCTCTAATAGAGAACACATGTTCATGTGGAAGTTGAGGGCATTCTTCATATGTGAAAAATCTGAGTAATTTCATGTTACTGTGAAAGTTAGTTAACAGTTACAGTTTTCTTAGTAAATATTTTCCGGTACATCTACAAGTTAGATCTCGTAACATTGTGTAAAGTTTTTCATGAGAGATAGCTTATCTTGAAGCCAGTAGTCTCAACTATAAGCTGATCAAAGAATTTTGTGAAATGGGACATGTACACATGGTACAGTGTCTGACCGTAAAAGGCATCTTGAACTGGTGAAGTTTTTTCTTAAACTTCAGAAAGAGTTCATTTACTAAAGGAAGCTCAGGTATTACTTCCTTACTTCATCAACAATCATTTGAAGTAACTACAAACAAAATTGCAGTTGATTTCGGTAAGATTCCGGTAAAATTACGGTGACAATCCGGTAATAGTCCGGTGACATTTCGGTGTGTTCAAAATACAATTGTAAAGTTTTCAGTTTCAAAAAGTTTGCTAAGCTACTGATGATTATAGAGGTGTTCTAATATCACTCTAGCTTAGTTCTTGTGGCGTGGTGAATTCCGCAGTTGAGCTTTAGCTAGTTAAGCTCACTCGCTGCGTCAACAAGTAGTACAAGAGCTCAACAGTTGATGGTGGTTCGTTAGAGCTCACAGCTCAGCAAGTGGAAATTTTTCGCAATCTTGTTATTAAACAAGATTTTGCCACGAAATCAACAGCAACATTGTTTTAAGGGCTGATTTGGAGAATAAATTAATTAATCATACAACTCAAATAGGTGATAATACAAAGCACAAGGTTGAGTCTAATGGATCAATGAAGGCCAAAGATGTAAGTACTCTTTTGAGTAAGGTTTTGCATCTTCCCACAATTCCAAAGAATTTGATCAGTGTAGGACAAATTGTAGAAAAAGGATATGAGGTAAGGTTCACTAATGATGGAGTTTATGTTGAAGACCCTAATCAAGGGTATAAGAAAATTTTTACAAGAAAGAAAGAAGGAAGGCTTTTCACATTGAAGGTACAAGGTATTGTTGGACATGCCTTGTTCACATATGGAGATCAAAAGATATGTGAATTGGATCTTTGGCACAAAAGGCTTGGACACTTCAATGAAAGAGGTATTAAAGAAATGATTAACAATTGTTTAGTACTTGGATTACCTAGTGTTGCAGGTCAACACATGACATATAGATGTGAAGGATGTCAATTAGGTAAGGCTCATAAGCAATGATATAACAAACAAGGTTTCATGTATTTAGAAAGACTTGAATTGGTGCATATAGATGTGTGGGCTCCTTCAAAGGACTTTAGCATAAATGGTTCAAGATATTATTGTTGAGATATCAAGCTCAACATGTGAGGATCCAGGATGACACATATGAGTTTTGCGTTTCTTTGGCATGTATAGTGGGCACGCCGGTATATGTCAGGGATACTTCATTGAGCTTTATTAGATTTATCTATCGAGAGTGATGGCACATTTGTTCCTTGCCAGCTCACTCATTCGTGGACATTAGGCTTTTCTTTATGTACTGATCTTTATATATTGCACTTGTTGTATTATTGTTTTTAGGTCATTCTTGTACATTCCTTTTTATGTAATAGAAGAATAAGAAGAAAAAGATCATTCTTCCTTTCCTCAACCTGTGTGTGTGCTTCTCCTTCAGCGTGAGAGTGTGTGTGAGAGCTCTCTTCCTTATCTCCTTCCTCGTGACATGGTATCAGAGCCAAGGTGGTTGTAGAGAGCTCGTGGAGAAGGCGACGGTGAAGAGTACGCAACAAGGCATGGAGAAAACACAATTCACAAACGACCTCCGTTTGCTAAGAAAATCGGCGTGAAGGTAGAAGACCTCAAAGTATTTTCAAGAATTATTCCTTTAGAGTCACTCGTTGTTATATGCCTACTCCTGCTTACACTTAGAATGGTCCAAGAATAGTCCTTGCTTTGATTTGAGTGTCAATTCACGTACACTCCTAACTGCAAGAGTATCTTGGTGCTCACTTTGATGTCCCAAGATTGTCTTCACAAGTGGCAGCCAACGAATCTCTGTTTTGTCATGTCGTGACTTTAGGATAAAAACAAAATTTTAATTGGGGGGCCATACCCTCACTTCTGCGTACGCTGCCGCCTCATATACCTTCACATTTTTCCTTTTAAGTCTTCACTTTTGTACTTAAGAGAGGGTTCACCTGAACCTTCCAAAACACTTTAAACAACACTTTTGAACCTTAGGGAAATTAGAGAAATACCTCTGCAACCTGCAACCACTTTCTCCAATTCACCCTTTTTGGACAATACTTGTGCACTACCTGTGCACTTTGACACCTGCACTTCGAACACTTTGACTTTTACCCCTGTTGACTTTGACCTTGAACATGTTGACTTTGACCAATTTGACTTTGACCTTTTGACTTTGACTATGATCGACTTTGATTGTGGTTGAGTTTGACCAATATGACTTTTATGGGCTCAACACCACATTTACGGTAGTCATATTTGATATAGTCAGTTAGAACAGAGGTTTAACAAGGTTTATCTTTAAAATCCTCCAATTTACTTTGCTAACTAAGGTCTCCTTTGTCACATGGAAATGTGACAAAGGATTTTGGCTCAAACCTTTACCAACTAAGGTTTCTATAAGAAATTGTCCAATTTACTTTGCTAATTCCTCCCCTTTCCTTGAATATGAGTTTTCTACACATTTGAACCTCCAACTTATAAGTTCATATACGTAGACACCTCACCTATAGGCAAGCCTCACGACACCTATGAACCCGATGTGAAATGGCTTGTGTGTGTGTGTGTGAGAATTTCTGCTAAGTTTCTGTGTTCGAGCATATTGACTTGCCAAGAACAAGGAAGCGGAGGCTTATAGAGATTGCACATGCATTGCATCATGGACCGAAGCAAGAAATGATTCTTTTGTACCAAGCCTACTTTTTGATATTCACTCATATATTTCACTACTTGAAACTACACATAGAAAAATGGCAAATAATTCTCAGCAAAGAGTTTGAAAATTATTGACTCGATAAAAATAGACGGAGGTGAGTTCAATGAAATGAATGTGACCTCTTTGCTTCAATATTATGAGCAAATAGCACATGCCTAAAGATTATAAATAGGATACTTTCATTCATATTCACATGGTTTCATTAGGGAGCGTATTGGGCTTAGAATAGTGACCCCAAACATGACATGAGATAATCTTTTTTAGCACTATAAGGAGACAAAGAAAGCTGATCAAAGTAAAACGTGAGGGTGTCAAAATAGAAGAAATAAAGAGAAAGAGGATCCAAAAGTGAGTACAATCAAGGTTAGTGAATCAAAGTTTGAGAAATATTATGCTCAAAAGAGATATTTGGGACATATGGGAAACCCAAAAATTCATCATACAAAAAACCCTTGGGCATGATGTACAACTAAAATTATTGTGAGAAATGGTGATAATAATAAGTTGGATGTGGCTTTGATTGAATCCAGATCTGAAATCAATGTAGTGTATGAAGAAGGAAAATGGTCGATTGATTGGGACCAGGGATGGAAATTAAGGTTGTAAAATAATGTGCAAATGTGATATTTTCTTGCTACATGTGCAAATGTGATAATTTCTATTGGTGATGATAAAAAAGAACATAACATTTTCGTCCATGATGATTGTTCCTATCCAATTTTCTTGGGACAACCATTCATCTGTGATCAAAGAAGGAAAAAAAGGTATAAGATGACAATAGTGCTTTTGCTAGGATTTGTTCTTGTGATGGCCTGAAGTCGGTGCAATTTATGACAATTCGCATAAATCACCCAAGAAATCCATTGTGATTGAGGAATGTTCCTCTCATGCATATGGAATAGGATTTGAAGTAAGTGAGTGGTACATATGTTATTGATTTCTTGTTTGACGCTTCTATTGCTATCAAAGATTTTTCCTTTGTTTTTTCTTTAGGATGGATTTCATTTGTACAAAGCAAAAAAAATTCAAAAAACATAAACAAAAAAACTAAAGAAAAAAGAAAACTAATTTAAACTCGATGGCCTACTCGAAGTAGATGAAAATGTTTGTGGGGTAATTTAATATATTTCTTGCACTAATAAGATGGAAGAATTGGACAAGTTCATGTGTGAAGAACATTTGCAATCTAAAATTCTGCTATTACAGTCATAAAAAATGTATGCTATTTTAGCTGATTGGAATAATGAGTTATAGATATTTGATGGTTTTGAGCTAAGGGTTGATGCTAATGGCTTTCTTGTTGGATTTTTAGTCCAAAAACTTTATCCTTTGAAAGTAGAAGCAAGTAACAAAATAGAAAACAAATTGAAAAGACTTGTGATGTATGCACCAGTTCTCAAAAGGGTTGATTATTCAAGTGGAAATACAATCTTCTTGATAGTGGACACTAGTTCAATTGGCATTGGTTAGGTGATTGGACAAGAGGATGGGGAAGGAATTAGATATGATATAGGATTTGGTGAAAATATTCTACAAAGAGTGACATTGAAAAATACCTCAAATTAAAAGGGAAGTCTAGGAGTAGTTACTACACTCAAGTGTGACCAGAATTATTTTATCAGCGTGAACGTTGTTTTAGAAATAGATTGTTTGTATTTTCTTAATATGATAATCAATTGCTCAACTCTAGATATTGTTATGTTGTGATGGCTTTCTTATATCATATTTATAAATCCAAAGTTAGTTCACATTGCAAGAAAGAAGAATGGTGTTGCAGATATGCTCGAGAGAGGATTTTCTACATTGGAGATTGCACCAGCTTGAGCAAGATTCATAATGATTTCAAGAAGCAAAAGAGAAGTTGAAGGCATCAAGAACTAAGAACAAAATTTACTTCAACAGGCTTCATTGATTGAAGCCAAAGAAGATTCAAAATGGTGAGTAGCTTCTGGTCTATGATAATTCATTTGATACACAATACAAAGCTAGGAAGAAATTATTGAAATGCTAGTTTTTCATTGTATTGTGCATATTGTGAACAAAAAACACTGGTGGATGATGCAAATCAAGATGACTAGGATGACCATGACAATGAAAGAAGTGAGGAATGATGAGTATGATGGGTCTTTGAAATGTATGTAAAATTTGTTTGTTTCTATGTTCAAATTGATCTGAATAAATTTGTGATTGAGGTTTGAAAGAGGTCCAAGAAGATTTCAAGAGTTGATATTCAAAAGAAGTGTTTATATATTTGTATTGTTTTAATGAGAATGTTTCATAAAGAATGGTATTTATGATTTTTTTTCTGAGTTCAACGGTGTTTTGAGCCATATGATAGATGCAATGGAGATGAAAGATCTTGAAGAAACTTGAGTTTTTGACAATCGTCAAACATGAAGAACCATTGTCCAATTTTGCACCATGTATTTTTATGGATCTAAAGTATGCATGATTCTTTTGTAAAGAACACCTTTTAACCTTAGATTGACATTTCTTTGCGCCCATAAAACAAAGATGTACATATTCATATACATACATAGAAACATGAAAAATGATGTTATGTAAGAGAAAAGACCTTCCAAGAAACCATATCTTCTCCCAAGTTTTGCATTTTGAGAGAACTAATTGCATATCCAAATGAGCATATTAGGGCCACCTTTCATGGGCAAGCACTAGACACAAAGCGTACTTTTAAATAACCGGCAAGAACAATTGCACATGAGAGTTAATTTGGAATGAGATTTATGTGAGATTAGAGCACAAGCCTCATCTCATGATAGAACATCTCACATACAAACTAATCCAATGCAGCCTGTCTATCATGATAGACGGGCTGCATTGGATCAGTTTGTCACATTCATTGAGAACATTATGTATAGGTTGAGTTCTAAAATATGCAAGTACCTTTGGGACATTTCCAAATACTTCAAGAATTCTCAAATAATTGATAAATGATAGCCAAAGTACCACTTGATATCTAGAAGATAATGACTCAAATGAGTGAGTCAGAAGAAAGTTGTAGTGGTGTCCTAGCGGAAGGTCCATATTGCTAGTTCTCAAAGTCCAGCCATATTTTTCTTATTTCAGCACTTAACTCATGTAACTCCACCCAAGTGCCTATCAAAATTTCAAATGTATTTAGAAGGTTTTGGGTTATTTTTTCATGATGTAATAAGAGAGGAGAAGTCATGATCTTCTTTGAATTCCAAGGGAGATATATGTTTATATGTGAATTCAAATAGTTTGGTAGAGAGAGGTTGTAGATCTTGTATCTACCTCATTAGAAAGCTCCTATTATCTTGTGAATTTTCATATTCACTAGAGTGTGAGGTAAGAGCAATGGTTAGCATGTGTTCTAGAGTTTATCTTTTTTAGTTTAATCATAGTATTGTCAATGGATGTATACTGGCCTTGTGGTCTATGTCATGAAGAAGGAGATAAGGAAGAGATAGTGTTGTTGCTCATCTAAATGATTTTGATGTTATATTCTCCTAGGTAGAGGCTCATGAAAACATAGAGAGAATGGTTCTTTAATTATGCAGCAAAGTCTCTTGGTACTATGAGACTTGGTGACTCTTACCAGTGTGACATTGTGGGGATCGGAGATATGGTTGTGTCGTTCATTGATGGTTCAAAATTTAGTATGCATAGCGTATGCCATGTGTTGATATATTTAGGTAGTGATGTGTGTGAGATCTCTAGGACTATTGGGGCACGTTTTTCCCTCTTTAGGAGGTTTTCTTTTCCCGGGCTTATATATACACCTATTGCCCTAACGGGATACTTAGCTTTGTACATTCTAGTGGTAATACATTTAGTATTGTGTGTTATGCTCCAAGCTTCTTCTTCTTCCTTGTGTTGTTTGTGTGCTTTTGCAGACGTCTAACTCCAACAATTGGTATCAGAAAAGGTTGTGGCTTCACCTACGGAGACACCAACACCTCTCCGATTGGTGTCTCAAATTTGCATGAAATTTGGTAAGCATACTCACGGTGTTTCAAAGATCAAAAGTGCTTCACTTCTTGGTGTCGAAATCGTGATCAGAGCTCATCTTGTCCTTCGAACACACTATCACAGTGCTTCTGCAGGCTATTTCATCTTTTTGTGCCAAAGGTATATACCAGTTTTGGTTTGCCAGTATAAGTTTCTCAAAGTCTACTATAGGTTTAGCAAAATTGATGTGGGTAGTTCTGTTCAACTTTTTGAGATACATTCAACTTTTTGCATCAAGGTATTTTCATCACTATCCATGGCTAAAAGCAGTGATGTATTCCGTATGTTCTTTGTTGAGGATAAGTTGGATGGAACCAAGTACCAATTATGGGCTTATATGATGTGACATGTATTGGTTGCAAAAGGACTGTGGAACATTATGCATGGTGTTGAAAAACATCCTATCACACTTGCAACTATTACAATTGCAGGTACTGAAGCTGATGTAGAAAGTATTAAAGATGGTGATATCCTACAGATTCTTGTTTGTGTTGTTGTTTATATTGCACCTACTATAGAGCAAATTTGTTGGGATGGCAGAGATGCTCAGGCACATACATTGATAGCTTCTTTTGT
Source organism: Ceratopteris richardii (assembly GCA_020310875.1). Taxonomy (NCBI): domain Eukaryota; kingdom Viridiplantae; phylum Streptophyta; class Polypodiopsida; order Polypodiales; family Pteridaceae; genus Ceratopteris; species Ceratopteris richardii. The sequence goes on along the minus strand of CM035420.1, from coordinate 52,102,647 downwards.
CAAACGTGCCATTATTCCTCACATTTGCTCTTGTAGAAAAGCTAAGGATGCTTGGGATACACTTACCACATTGTACGAGGCTAGGAATGAGGCTCGTGTTTCTTACCTCCAAAAACAGCTGGAGAGTGAGCACATGAATGAAGGTTATTCTATGGATAGTTTTTTGACAAAGATCAAGGATTTGAAGGAAGAGTTGATTTTTGCAGATGAAGTCCTTCCCGACAGTTCACTTGTGTATGATGGAGAGTATTAATCTCCAAAAGAACAACCTACTCTTGAACTTAGAGCACCTCTATATCAAGAGTAAGTCAAAACCTTCACCAATTTAAAAGATCAATGACCAAATATCAAATTCTTGAACAAATTGTGAAGAAGGAGATTACTCAGAAAGTCTGCTGCATATATCTTTCTCATTGACTGAGTAAATGTGTAAAGCTTTTTATGAAACTTTGCACAAGGTGTCGCCTAAAGATTGTGCACCTCCTCCAAGTCAAATCACTCCAAAAGATTCTGTAGATCTTGAGAAATCTACTTAGCAAGTTACCTATGTCTAAATCTGCACTTCTGAGAAGTCGATTTGGACACCCCTAACTTTTTAGCTTTGGTTCTTCCAATGTCCAACCCGTTTGATCAAATCCTTTTAGCTGTAGATAGCTTATCTCTCAACTTAGATTTTGAGCTATCATATGTGTAAAACTTTACACTGTGCACTGAGCACTGATCATTTTCTTGAACTCGAAATCTGCGCCTGTTTCAGAAGACTGTGAACATTCTTTACATATGAATGTTCCTACACACAATTCTCTTAGCCTGATCACAATTGGAAGCTAAAACTTTGTACAAAGATCAATCAAATCTAGACTTAGAGTTGTACACAAGCATTCCACAGAAGATCTATCATAGAAGGAGAAGACACGAAAACTTCGGGTGCAAAGTTTCTTCTATTCCTCAGAAAATTACAACTGAGTTATGAGAGAGACTTCTTCTCATTCCTATGAACTCTAATGAGTCTTACAACTTACAAATACACTATTCTCATACTCTCCTATTGTCTCCTCTATTGCCCCGACATTTTTCAAAAGTATTTATAGGCAAATATGTACAAGCTTATAACTAAACAGAAGTATAAGTGATCTATGTCTTCACTAATGTACATATATGTGCATGTCTTTCAATCTGTGAATATATCCATCTTCTATGCTTCAAGGATTAATCTTATTTCCACCCTTTGTCCTTCAAATCTTCAATTGGTGATTGGTCTGCACCAACAGCTCCCCCTCAATCATCAATTGAGATTTCTCTTATCTTCTTTATACCTGCCATGTCTTTGAACTTCTGTAACTTTGGTCCATCCAAACTCTTTGTAAGCATATCAGCTATCTGATCTTTTGTTGTAAGTATGTATAACTTCAATCTCCTTATCCATCACCTTCTCTCTTAGAAAGTGATACTGTATCTCAATGTGTTTGGTCCTGGAATGAAAAACAGGATTAGCAGCTAGATATAATGAACTCATGTTATCACCATAGATGATAGGTATGCTCTGTATAGTGTCAAAACTCTTCATGAGAGTTTTAAGCCATATCACTTCTTTTGCAGCTTCAACCATGCCTTTGTACTCTGCTTCTGTAGATGACAAAGCAACTGTATGTTGCTTCTTTGAGCACCAAGAGATTAACTTATCTCCCACATAACTCTTTGAGTACCATTGGATTAACTTGTCCTTGAACTCTTCACCTCCAAATCTGCTCAATTTGTGATTCACCTCCATTGGAGTAGGTGCTACTCTGCAATCATCCATTTTAAACTTGGTTAACAAATCCTTCAAATACCTTTCTTGAGTCACATACACTCCATGTTGAGTTTATGAAATCTCCATGCCCAAGAAGTATGACAAATCTCCCAAATCACTGATTTTGAACTCTTTCTCCATTTGTTTCTTTAGGCTTTGTATGCCTTTCTCATCTGTACCTCTAAGAATTATATCATCAACATATATACATATGTAAATGAACCCATCATCACTTGCTTTGACAAGCAAGCTACTATCTGCTTTAGATACTTGAAATCCAAGTTCCTTTAAGAACTTTACAAGCCTATAGTTCCATGCCCTTGGGGCCTGCTTCAAGCCATATAAAGCTCTCTTGAGCTTACACACATAATCTGGATATCTTCCATCTCTGAATCCTTGAGGTTGCTCCATGAAAACATCATCTGAAATATAACCATTCAAAAAAGCATTCTTCACATCTAATTGACACAATTTCCAACCTTTGCATGCAGCAATTGCTATGAGTGTTCTAATGGTTGTCATCTTTGCCACTGGACTATAAGTCTCATCATAGTCAATACCATATGTCTGAGCAAACCCTTTAACAACAAGTCTAGCTTTGTACCTAGACACACTTCCATCTGCAAATCTCTTTGTCTTATAGACCCACTTGCATCCAATGATCTTCTGACTATTTGGTTTTGGAACCAAATCCCATGTTTGATTCTCCATCAATGCATTATTCTTCCTGCATAGCTTTTTCCCGAATCTCTTTACCTTTTGCCTCTTCATATGTAGAAGGATCTTCATCTGCTTTAACCATTTAAGCATAATCCTTAATAGTCAAGAATGAAGTATCATAGCTATACCTTGTAGGTTGCCATTTGTGCCTTGTAGACCTCCTGAGTTATCCACTTCTTGAGGTTTCTGGTTCTTCACATTCAGGATCAAATCTTGGTGTCTCTTCCACTTCAACTTGCACTTCATGATTCTCTTGTTCATCAAATATCTGAATCTTTGATTTACCTTTCCTTTGGCTCACAATTTCTTCATCATCTGTATTAATATTGATAGTACCTGCATACCAAGTACCTTGCTCATCAAATGTAACATCTTTTGATACAAGAAAATGTTTTGTGGATGGATTCCACAACCTGTATCCCATATGCTTATCATCATAACCAATAAACACATATTTTTCAGCTTTAGGTTCCAATTTATGCCTTAATTGTGATGGCACATATGCATAGGCCAAACATCCAAATACTTTGCAATGGTCTAATGTAGGTCTCTTACCCCACCATGCCTCATATGGTGTCATACCCTGCAAGGCTTTACAAGGTAGCCTATTGACCAAATAAGTAGCTGTATTTACAGCCTCAGCCCACAAATAATTTGGGCAATTTTTCTCCTTCATCATGGACCTTGCAAACTCAACAAGAATCCTATTCCTCCTTTCTGCTACACCATTTTGTTGAGGAGAGTACCTGCAAGTAACTTCTCTTTTTATACCTGCCTTCCACAAGTAATCACTGAACTCATTAGAGAAATACTCTCCCCCTCCATCTGACCTTAGTCTCTTCAATTTATGTCTTGTAATTCTCTCTGCATACATATGATAATGTTTGAAAGTATTGAATACTTCTGACTTATCTTTGATCACATAGATAGTGATCCATCTGGTAGCATCATCAACATAAATCACATAATACCTTGAACCATTGATACTGAAATCCTTTGATGGTCCCCATACATCTGTGTGTACCAACTCAAGTTTCTCTGAATACATAAACCCATGCTTAGAATAAGATTGCTTATGAGCTTTACCTAATTGACATGCCTCACATCTGTATGTCATATGTTGACCTGCAACATTAGGCAATCCAAGCACTGAACCATTATTAATCATGTCTTTAATACCTCTTTCATTGAAATGTCCAAACCTCTTATGCCAAAGATCTAACTCAGAGATCTTATGTCCTCCATAAGTGAACAAGGCATGACCAAAATTACCTTGAATCTTCAATGTGAACAATCTCCCTTCTTTCTTCCCTGAAACAATTTGTTTATACCCATTGCTAGGGTCTTCCACAAACACTCCTTCATTAGTGAACCTCACTTCATAACCTTTTTCCACAATTTGTCCTACACTTATCAAATTCTTAGGAATTGTAGGAACATACAAGACCTTACTCAATAAGGTGCTACCATCCTTGGCCTTCACTGATCCAATTGACTTCACATTATGCTTTGTATTGTCACCTGTTTGAACAACATGATTAGATACCTTATTCTCCAAATCGGTCATCAAGGCTATGTTACCACTCAGGTGATTGCTACACCCTGAGTCAATGTAGAAGACTCTTTGATCTTCACTCTGCCTTTCACAAGTTGCATTCATTATCAATGTTGAATCTTCCTTTTGATCTGAAGCATAATTGTAGTAGGTATTGTTATATTGTTGACTTTGGAAACCTCTACCTGCATTTCTTCCAAAGTAACCCCTACTACCTCTACCTCTGAAATTACCTCTTTGATTTCTGCCACCTCTTCCTCTTGAATTATAATTTTGATTATATCCACCATTACTCTAAGTGTTATGGCAACAATCATTAGCTAAATGATTTGTCTTACCACAAATCCAGCAAGCTTTGGATCCATCTTTGTTACTCCTACCTCTTCCTCTACCTTTTCCACCTCCTCTTCCTCTTAGGAAGTTGGCTTGACTAGTTGTGCCTTCTTCTTCATTTGCTTGTTGCTTTCCTTTGTTAACTTTCTTCTTGTCTTTAGAGTACATTGCATGACCTGCACTCTTGTCAACATCTCCTTTGATATCATTCTCAAAGGTTAACATATGTCCTAATAATTGATTCAAATTAGGAGTGAAATGATCCAATGAAAGTTCTATAGATAAAATAAAAGGCTTCCACTTCTCATCACCTCTTAGTCCTCTGAGGATTTGCCTTACCAATTTATCTTCTTCAATGTCTTCATCCACTGCTCCTAATGCATCTGCAATGTCTTTCATCCTTGTTACATAATCTGAAATTGATTGAGAGGCCTTTTTCTTGAAGGTGGTAAATTATGCCCACAAGGATGCCTTCCTTGACTTTGTAGTGTTTTGGAAATGCTCCTCCAAAGCATTCCAAATATCACTTGCACTTTCAGGACCTCTAATATGAGGTAGCAAGTAGTCATTGACAGCCATGTAGATTATGCTCCTAGCTTGAGCATCTCTTTTCATCCAATTCTTCAAATCTGATAATTCTTCCCTAGTTGGAACACTAGGATCTCTGAATTGTGGCTTTTCTTCTTCACCTGTAATGTAGGCTATCAAATCTTTGCTCATTAGATGAGCTTCCATCCTCATTGACCATGCAGGATAGTTCTCTCTATCCAATTTCTCTATCTGAAGAGAATCTCCCATCCTTCCTTTACCTGTGTACTGAATTCTTCAATCTTTATAAAGGATAAGGTTACCTTTACTTGTAATGACACTCCTTTCGTCCTTCTTGATGTCGTATGATCTCTTCCTCAAGCTTTTCCTTCAGGCTTTCACCTTTTAATCCTTCAGATGTTGAATTCTTTGCAACTGCAGCAGTCGGGATCCTCCTTTTCTCAAATTTGATGTTTCCTGCTCTGATACCACTGATGGAGAGTGTTAATCTCCAAAAGAACAACCTACTCTTGAACTTAGAGCACCTCTATATCAAGAGTAAGTCAAAACCTTCACCAATTTAAAAGATCAATGACCAAATATCAAATTCTTGAACAAACTGTGAACAAGGAGATTACTCAGAAAGTCTGCTGCATATATCTTTCTCATTGACTGAGTAAATGTGTAAAGTTTTTTATGAAACTTTGCACAAGGTGTCGCCTAAAGATTGCGCACCTCCTCCAAGTCAAATCACTCCAAAAGATTTAGTAGATCTTGAGAAATCTACTTAGCAAGTTACCTATGTCTAAACATGCACTTCTGAGAAGTCAATTTGGACACCCCTAACTTTTTAGCTTTGGTTCTTCCAATGTCGAACCCGTTTGATCAAATCCTTTTGGCTGTAGATAGCTTATCTCTCAACTTAGATTTTGAGCTATCATATGTGTAAAACTTTACACTGTGCACTGAGCACTGATCATTTTCCTGAACTCAAAACCTACGCTTGTTTCAGAAGACTATGAACATTCTTTACATATGAATGTTCCTACACACAATTCTCTTAGCCTGATCACAATTGGAAGCTAAAACTTTGTACAGAGATCGATCAACTCTAGACTTAGAGTTGTACAAAAGCATTCCACAGAAGATCTATCACAGAAGGAGAAGACACAAAAACTTCGGGCGCAAATTTTCTTCTATTCCTCAGAAAATTACAACTGAGTTATGAGAGAGACTTCTTCTCATTCCTATGAACTCTAATGAGTCTTACAACTTACAAATACACTATTCTCATACTCTCCTATTGTCTCCTCTATTGCCCTGACATTTTTCAAAAGTATTTATAGGCAAATATGTACAAGCTTATAACTAAACAGAAGTATAAGTGATCTATGTCTTCACTAATGTACATATATGTGCATGTCTTTCAATCTGTGAATATATCCATCTTCTATGCTTCAAGGATATTCAATTGGTGATTGGTCTGCACCAACAGTGTAGACTATTTTGAATGGTCTTCCTGGCTCATATCAGAGTTTTGCCTCTACTCTTCATTTGATGATGGAAGGCAATCCAAATGCCTTAACATTTGAAGAGTTAGTTTCTATTTTCTCCCAGGAATACCATTCCAAGTAAAACAGGTCTATTATGTGTGTTGAAGATCAAGCTTTCCTAGCTAATTAGAAGGGCAAAAAAAAATTGAGCTCTTCTACAAGTAAGCAGAAATCTACAAATGCTACGCGTTCGAAGAAGGAAGACAAAGATGAGAAGAAATCAGAAAAGCAAAAATTGTTTTTCAAATATTGTAAAGCAAATGATCATGTCATTAAGAGCTATCCAAACTGGCTACTAAAGAGGCAAAGAAGAAAGAGGCCAGAATGGTTGTTGCAAAGGCCTCTACACCAAAAATAGAGTCTACTAATCTTGTGTAGGATGAAGAATGGGCATTCACTATTGTTTGTAGCTTTGACCCATCTTCTCATGAGTAGTGCATGTCTGCAGTAGACTCAGATGTTTGGTACTTTGATAGTGGGGTGACCAAACATATTACTTCGCAATGCAGTTTCTTCTCTTCACTCAATCTTGCCCCTATAGGGAATACTGTTACATGCGCCAACAACTCTACTTATGCTATTATGGGAGTTGGTAAGTTCATTTTGACTACTACTCATGGTAGTTCTTTCACTTTCTCAGATGCTTTGTTTATGCCAAGGATCAAGAAAAATCTATTATAAGTTTTTGCGTTAGCCAAGATTAGCTTAGTTGTGAAATTTGTTGATGACAGATGTACAGTTCATGATCTGTCAAATGGTAGCATCATTATTTCTTCTGGTATTTTATGTCATGGCCTCTATAAGCTCATAGACTATGAAAGATCTGTGAATGATTTGGCATGTGTAGTACATGATTCTCAGGCTATGTCAGATGCAAAGCTTTGGCATGCACGCTTTGGTCATCCAAATTTTGCTAGTTTGCTATGCCTGTAGAAATCTGATATGGTGTCCTCTTTTGCTATGAAGGCTATATTTTGAGCAAAATGCAGTGTTTCTCCTTTCCAAAAGATGGTTTAGTTTGGGCTACACAAAAATTGCATCTTGTACATAATGATGTCTGTGGTCCTATGCAGACATCCTTTTTTGGGAACTATCTTTACTTCGTGACTTTCATCGATGATTTTTCCAAGCATGCATGGGTATATCTAGTGAAGGCAAAGTCCGAAGTGTTTATGTGCTTCAAACAGTTTCTGGTTTTGGCTGAAAATCTATCAGTAGGTAAAATGGGCACCCTCCATTCTGATCGAGGGGGGGAATATATGTCTTCAAACTTTAATGCATTTCTGGTTGAACGTGCGATAAAACATCATTGTATAGTGACATATACACCTCAAAAAAATGGAGTTGCTGAATGGAAGAATAGCTCACTCATGGAGATGGCAAGGTGCATGGTCAAGAGTGAGGCTTCACCACATAGTTTTTGGCTTGAGGCTGTCATGTATGTAGCATATGTACTTAACAAGTGTCCCACTAAAGTGCTACAATCTATCACTCCATATGAGGCTTGGCATGGTCACAAGCCATCTATTGCTCATTTGTGTGTTTTTGGTTGTTTGGCATATGCATTAGTGCATGAACAACATCACATTAGATGATAAACTAGTAAAATGTATTTTTTTTGGGTACAATTCTAAATGAAAAGGATATTGTTTTTATCATGATTTTTTTTTGTGGAAGATGTTATCGAGCCCTTACTTTCATGTACTAAGGAGACATCTACTAGCTCCAAGGACATGTGATACTTTGCTGCCTCTTTTTATAGGTGGACAGTCTAGTGCTAGTCCTAATGAGGCAACATCTCAGCCTTTGCAGGTTTCATGTGATGATGAAGATCATTCCATTTCTGATGTAGATTTACATGATGCACTTCTTGATGAGAGAGCTGATATTGAGTAGGCAAAAACTATGCCAAAATGGCTAGTGCAGACTTTGCGTGACAACAAATTAGATGCACCTCTGCCATATCATAATTGTTCAGGCTCTCATACTGCCTCTTTTGCATTGGATTGCTATGCTATGGCTCCCCCCAGTCTCTGTGATGATACAGAACATATGTCATTTGATGAAAGCACAAAATTATGAACATTGATGGTTGCAATGCAATCTGAATAAGATGTTATCATGAAAAACGGTACCTGGTCTTTATGTGACTTGCCTCCTGGCAAGAAGGCCATTGGCACTAAGTGGGTATAAAAGCTTAAGCATGAACCTGATGCAACAATTGACATGTATAAGGCTAGGCTTGTTGTAAAGGGTTATGTGCAAAAAAGAAGCATTGATTTTGATGAGACATTTGCACCTAGATGCCATATGACTACTTTTCGTAGCATTTGTGCACTTGTACCCCATCATGGTTGGAATGTACATCCGTTGGACATTGAAACTGCATTTTTGAATGGTGATTTGCATGAAGAAGTGTATGTTCTTTAGCCCCATGGCTTTGTGTAGAAAGGGCATAAAAACCAGCTGTGCAGGTTAAAGAAGGCATTATATCGTTTAAAGCAAGCACCACATGCTTGGTATGAGAAGATACATGCCTATCTGATTGCACATGGTTTTCAGAACAATCCAACTAAAATCACCTTATATGTTAAGCATGCTAATGATGTGCTTCTAGATGCATTTGATGTTGTTCTCTATCAATAGGCTATTGGATGCTTGATTTACTTATGAATTAGTTGGTCAGATATTCAATTTGATTTCTCATAGATGAGCACGTTTATGCATTGCCCAGGTGTCAAGTATTGGCAGGCGATTAACCGCATCTTTTGCTACTTGAGTGGTGCTCATCCACTTGGGTTGTTTTATCCCACGGGGGATCACTACCGCCAGATTTGCATGTTTTTTCTGACTCTACATGGGCTAGTTGCTATGAAACTCATGTGTCCACTAGGGGATTTTTCTTCATGCTTGGTAGCTGAGGCATATCTTGGTTGAGTAAGAAGCAGCCTATTGTGGCCACTTCTAGTTGTGAGGCTAAGTATAGGGCAGCTTTCATAATGACTATGTTGGTTAGTCTTCTACCACCACCATCTTCACTGATAGTCAGAGCACATTGGCAATTGCACAAAAGCCTATGTTCCATGCTCGCACTAAGCACATTGAGGTGCATTATCATTATGTGAGGGAGAGCTTCTCTACAGCAGAGATCAACTTGGCATATGTGAAAGAACTTGGAGAAGCTTGTCAGGTAGAAAAATGCGTTTCGAGGCGATGAAGTTTGGTCAAGCAATCGGCACAAGACCAGCCCTTGAGCTTATGGAGACTCAAAAAGACCTTATAGGCATGTGATAAGTGCAAAGAAATGCACTATGTACTTTGGAGCATCAAGGAGAATGAGTCGATACAAAACAGATAGGTTCGCGGGTCGACTAGCTCAAAAAACTTACTATCTATGGAGGAGACAATGAACTTCAAATGCCCATAGAGACCAGCGTGATTACAATAAGAAAAAATCCTTTTATGGGAGTGATACACATAAGGTTGAGTGTATGGAATGCACGGAAGTATAAGGAATAAGCGAAATATGCTATAGGAATGAATGCGACATTCACCGGTGGTACTTCCTATTTTTCAAGAATACGCAGAGATTGACCCCGAGATAGAAAAACTCAGATTTCTCCAAATCTGCTAAATCAAATGCTATGAAAATTTATGGGCATAAACTAGACACTTATAAATTTCCAATGAGTCATCTTGCACTCAATTTGGAGCTCTGGAGAGAGAGCAGCTGCCTCTTCAAGATTACTATTGGCGAAGAAGATGATGCAGAGAATTGAAGGAGCAAGACAATGATGGTCACAAGTGTATGTATATTGCTTCCATGTAATGTACAAGTGATTTCAAGTCTTTATATAGACTCTAGGAGTGTTCCACGACTTTTACAAGTTGAATAAGGAGATTATACCAAATCTTGTGGCTTAAGAGGCTACTCAACAAGGAGAAGGCAACAAAGGTAAGGAAAGCCATAGCCAAATGTTATATGCAGGTTGAGGTAGAGGAAGGAACTCAAGAGGAGGCTTGAGAGGAAGAGGAAGAAGCTATGACAACACAAATTATAGCCAACACAACTTGGAGGACAACAAGGATAACTCAAATGACAACACACATGGAAGAGTTCAAGGAAAAAATAAAGGAAGAGGTCGAAGCTCATACAATCCTCATAAAGATATAAGACATTATGCAAACAATTGTTGGAAAAAGAATGGAAGGTTGAATGGAGGCAACCAAAGGAGCCAAATAACTATGCAAGTACATTAAGTGAAGGAGACGAGCAAACCATGCTTGCCATGAAGCATGAGTACAACAGCCCGAGAAGTGATGATCAAAAATTTTTTATAGATTCAAGTTGTAGCAATCATATGACATTCCAAGGAGATTTATTCCCAAATCTATAAGCTCTAAGTGGAAAAGGATGTGTGGAGACCGGTGATGAAACTCAACACATAACTGAGCATGTTGGAGAAATCAAGCTTGGAGACAAGAAGGTATTGACTAATGTCCTTCATGTTCCTACTATTGCAAAGAACTTGATTTCAATAGGACAAATGGTAGAGAAAGGATATCATGATATCTTCAATGAAAAAGGTTGCTTTATAAAGAACCGAAAAGAAGGATTCAAGCTCATTGCTCAAGGAAGGAAAGAAGGTAGAATGTTCACTTTGAACATTCAAGAACCACATGGAAAGGTGATGTATATTCAGTTTGAAAAGAAGAGGATTGCTGAAATCGATTTGTGGCACAAAAGGTTTAGACATATCAACATTCCCAAGCTCAAGGACATGAGCAACTATGAAGTGGTAAGAGGTCTTCCAAGATTCAATGATGCTGGATTGCATGAATTTTGTGAAGCATGCCAACTAGGAAAGAAAAATTGACAACCATTCAAGAAAGAAATTATGTGGCAAGGAATGTCCTCAACTTGATACACACCGATGTATGGGGACCATCACAACAACCATCGATGGTTGGTAATAGATATTTTGTCACTTTTATTGATGATCATTTAAGAAAAGTATGGATGTTCTGCATAAAACAAAAATCAGATGTGTTCTCTATGTTCAAGAGATTTAAGGCATAGGTAGAAAAGGAAACAAGATGATACATAAAGACCTTGAGGTCTGATGGAGGAGGATAATATTTTTCCAAATAATTTCATATTTTCTTTTTGAAAATGGCATCAAACGGCAATTTACATGTAGGTACACACCTCAGCAAAATGGAATTGTTGAAAGGAAAAATAGACATATAACAGAAGTTGCAAGACACATGCTCAATGAGATGAAGGTTCCACTAAACTATTGGGCTGAAGTAGCTATTATGACTATTTATTTGATGAACAAGTGCACAACAACTACAGTGCATAATTTAACTCCCGAGGAGCTTTATTCCGGTAAGAAACCTAACCTTACACATCTCAAAGTTTTTGGATGTGTGTATTGTGTTCACATCCCTCAAGAACTAAGGACAAAGATGGAGCCAAAGTCAAAAAAATGTATTTTCATTGGATATTCATCAAAGAAAAAAGGATAGAGGTGCTACAATCCAGTGACAAAGGAGCTACAAGTCTCTTGAGATGTGGTGTAGCTCAAGTGTAAGCACCACCTCCTTTACTTGTCAATCGGCAGAGACGTGAGGACCGGTATGAAGACCATGAGCAAGTGAAGGCACAAGTGCGTGAGTGAAAGCACACAAACATGCACACACATACACATACACGCGCACAAAGTAAGATCAAAGAGAGGAACAATGGAAAGCTTCGATTGCAAAAGAGTTCTCTTACAAAAGTTCTATTCTCTAACAAGCTAACCCCAAAAATGAGCTCTCTAGCTCTTTTTATAGTTTTTTGACTAGTTTTGGCCCTGTCCAAACCTAGTGTCCGGCCTAGTTAAAAATTAGGTTCCAAGGCTTATTTGGGGGCTCAAACGAAGTCTAAAAATTATGAAAATCGGTACGATGGTACTTCTAATACTCCTCAAGCTCGAGGACTCCTCGGCTTGAACAAAATGGAGTTATAAAAATAGATAATGGTATTTACAATGGTTTTTAGTGATGAAAATCATTATTTTTGTAGGGGATTCTTCTAAAAATTTGACATACACTTCTTGGAGCTCCCTACTTGCTCCCTTTCCTTGTGTGTCCACCTTTTGTTGTGCTTCCATGCTTTGTCCTTGAATTTGAGCTTCAACACTCCCCCCCCTCTCGAGTCTGTCGTCCCTGACAAACCCTTGTTGTAGTGGTTGTTCCAAGTAGTGCCTTGAGAGGGAGTGTCCCTTCTGTATGAACAAAAGTCATCGGACTTCCAGATGTGTCTGGTTCTTCATTTATCACTGCGATTCTTTGCAAGTTGTAGTCTCTTGGTATGTGCTTCTTCCTTGGATTCTAGCATGACTGTGTTGTTGTGAGTCTCCGTTGATGTTTTCTAGATCTTCCACAGTTGATGTTCATAGTAGTCATGCCAAGTACTCATAACCCATATTGAGTGATGGTTAAGTGTGTTCGTGCATGGGTTGAGGAAAATATGTGCCTTGTGCATGGCCTTGTAATGTAGCCCTATGAATGCTTACTTGGGAAATGCATTGGAAGAAGTATGGTGCAAAAATTGGGGGTCTTGAGCTAAGTGCTCAAGGGTATGCCGACGAAGAGGTTTCCTAAGCTATCATGGTTATGATGTTTCCAAGGTAAAGATACTTACCATGGAGAAGGTCGATGGATGTTCATTTCTTCGTGTTGTACACTCGGCCTTTGGGATGGAACATTGTTGATGAATGTCCGTCTTGATGGTCCACTTGATGCGATCTTTTGAATGGCTGATCATGTCTCCTCTTTTCAAAGCATCATTTGCCAAATACAGAGAATTGAATTTCTTTATATTCCTTGACCAACAACATTCGATAACTACACCAAGCTTAGTTTCATATATTCTCTCTAGCTCACCATAAGCAGGAGTCTTCTCATCCAGTATACATACAAAGATTTGCAGGGTACCAGAACTACCCCGTGCAGATATCTCCTTGGATGCTCTCGTACATGCAATAGTTATGCATCACTCAAGTTGCAGACCTTCAAGCTCCACTCCTACCATAGTAAGAGGAAACCATAGTTGTGGATGCCATGCTCATGCCAAGTTCTTGACATCTATGAGATAAGGCAGCAATTATATCATCTGCTAGCCAAGACACACTTCTATCCCAACTGATAAATGCCCAGTAATCAACAGTTCCACCTTTAACCAAGCATTACTCATTCATGTTTCATGAGCCAAACCTGGGAACAAGTGCTTCCCTTTTTTTTTTTTTTTTGAGGAACAAGATATCACAAAACAAGAACACAAAAGTTAGTATCAATAGAAATATTTGACATATGTCACTGTGCTCTTGTGCTTGGGATTCTCAAGTGTGTCTATGCACGGCCGTGTAATATGGCCCAATATTAATGCATACTTTGGAAATGCATGATCTGAATGGTGCAAAAGACAGGATTGTGCAAGGAGCACATGGTTGTCGCTTGTTCGAGGCTTTCGATGTCATTTGCGGAGGTTGATGCCGACCTTGGTGGAGGTATCCATTGAGTCTCGAACTGATGTAATCCTCCTTATTGGAGTCCATTTTAGAACATCATTTGGCACTGTAGAGGTCACTTCAGGCGTCTTCCTCTTTGGATGCTTTCTGAACTGTGGTATCCAGTGTGGTTGGCGCTTTGGTTCGGTGGAGGCTACTTGTACTTTTGGCTTCCAAACCCATATCCTTTTTGCATGTCTTCCTGCTAATGTTGAAGAGCTGATTTGATCTTCCTTTGGTCTCTGTCCCTTTTCTCTTTTTGGCTTCTTTGTTGAGACCTTTCGCATGTGGGAGAACATAGGTTGTTGTGGATGTAAGAGCTTCTTAGGTACCCACATCTGTAATTGCCCTTTTTGAGCTGCAGCTAACTTCTTAGGCACCCAAACTTGTTGGATACCTTGTGATTGAGCTTGTTCGAGCTGCTTCCTTTGTCTCCTGGCCTGGTTGGCTTGCCTGGATGGGATTTGTGGGGGTAAGGCTGGTGGTTGCTCTCCTTTGCCAGATCTGCTTCATGCTCGGAACTGCTTTCTTATCGAATGGTGTCTTTCTATTTGATGTAGCAGTTGTCGTGAATGGTTGTGTTTGCTTGTGTGGTGGACTCACAACTGTGGCTACTTGATTCTTTGGAGAAGAAGAAAAATCCACCCGCCTTCGAACCTGGTCTTCCACGATTGACTCCTTCTACATCATAGAGCTTTTGACACATACAACATCTTCTTTCATATGATTAGTCTTGGAAGAACTAAGAGAGTGTGTGGTGCCATGATCTAGAAGCATGTAGTTCTCTAATTCTAATGTAATGCATTGTTCATGTACCCAAACTTGAAGAATTTGACTTCTTAGGTTTAAGTTAACTGCATGGTCATAGATCCAATCTTGACCCAAGACAAGTGGTTCTGTAAGGTTCTCATCTTGACATACTAGCGCTTTGACTTTCATTGGAACATCTTGAAGGTAGATGGGAAGTTCCACCTCGCCCAAACAAGGGGTTTCCACACCTCCCAATCCTATGAGATAAGCTTCTATGGGATTGATGTTCAACTGCAAGTCTTGGCAGTAGGAAAGTCTAACTGCACTACTTGTTGCACCTGAGTCAATCAATGCTTTCACCATCCTTGCACCCTTCCCTTGTCCTATCTCTATGGTCACAAAGGGTCTTCGGTCAATGACTTGAGAAGTCGCTATGCCTGACTTTTGGCACATATCCATGTGATATTTTGGGGCTTTTGAGTTGACGTCTAGGCCTAATCGCCTTAACTTATTTCGCCTAATACGCTCTCTGGCCTCTGCCTGTGCTTCTTCTCTCACTCTTAACTCTTCTTCTTTTCGTTTCTTAGCAGTGTTGAGTCTCATTAGCATGTCCTCTGTAAGAGGTTCTTGATATAACATGACTCTACAACCACTAATATAGTTTGGCAAGATGTCTCCTTCTAGAGTGGCCAACTGAACTGCACCACTAGTGGAAATTCTATTAATGATCATGGGTCCATATCCTCTTTTTTCCAACTTACGGGCATGTTGTTTTAGTGTATAAACCAACACTAGATCTCCCTCTTTCAATCCCTTATCCTTGATGTGTGCATCAAAGTATGCCTGTTGGAAGCAGTCAGAGGCACAGACACCACGGAAGCATGTGAAGACGAAGCAGGGAGCCAGGCGGATCAATCTTTTAAACAAATACATGTCTTATTAATTTTCCCAAAACATTCAACAGTGATTATTATCACTATTTGTAACATATGTATCATAGAAAACCCCATTTTGTAATCCATAGCTCCATTTTGTGCAAGCCGAGGAGTCCTCGAGCTTGAGGAGCTTAGGTAGAATGCTCGTACCAAATTTCGTTATTTTTAGACATCGTTTACCCTTCCAAATAGCCTCTAGGACCTATTTTTTAACTAGGCCGGTCATTAGATGTGAAACCGGTCAAAACTAGTCTAGAAACTATAAAAAGAGCTAGAGAGCTCATTTTTGAGGTGAGCTTGTTGGAGCAAAGAAGAGAGTAGAGCTAGTTTGAGCTTGTAAGAGTATTCTTGAGTAATAGAGCTAATTTTCCACCTTCCATTGTGTCTTGCTTGTCTCTTCATTGTGTGTGTGTATGTGTGTGTGCATTTTTGTGCTTCTCACCTTCACTCTCACATCATCTCACATTCACGATCTTCATATCACTCCTACCTCTCCCTCGGATTGACATTAAGGAGGTGAAGCTTCTTAACGTGGTTCTCACCATTGTGCTAGAGCAACACCAAATTTGGCGCCGTTGCCGGGGATCGAGTCTAGGACGAATGTGTGATGGTAAGAGTATAGCAAGAAGTGGCGTTGGAAGGTAAAAATTTCAGTTTTGGTTGTTGTTTTTACTTAGTTTTTAGTGTTTTTCACCTTCCCCATACTCCATCTTCATCATCGCATCATCATCTCCATATCCAAAAAAATCAGAAAATTCACCATATCCCCCCATTCACCTCATTTCCCCTCATTTGTGCGTGCGAGAGAGCGAGAGAGAGTTTTTGCGATTGTTTGTGCTTGTGTTTTCTTGAGTTTTCTTGCAGGTACAGAGCTTCAGAGCATCAGGAAAGCTTCCAAAAGGTAAAAAATGTGCTTTCTGTCAGAGATTTCCGAGTGTGGCGGACCATCGCGATGGTCTGCACTTTTCGGTTTTTGAGGTAGGCGACCACACCACTAGATAGGCGATACTTGCGCATTCACGGAACCACAATTGCATTTCAAAAATTCGTCGTTTGGTGGACCATCGCGATTGGCTCGGACCATCGCGATTGTGTCGCACCATCGCGATAGGCTCACGCCATCGCGACGGCTCGGCCGGACCATCGCGACGGTTTGCTTTTTCGGACCATCGCGACGGTTCACTTGAGCCATCGCGACGGTCCATTCGGACCATCGCGACGGTTCAGCTGACCCCGGACCATCGCGATTGGCCTATGCCATCGCCACGATAGTGCCACGTGTCACGTTAAACCATCGCGACGGTTCGTTTTTTCGGACCATCGCGACAGCCCAAAATCGGACCATCGCGATTGGCTCAAGCCATCGCATCGCGGACCATCGCGACTGTTCACTTCGGACCATCGCGATTGTCCACCGTTGACCGTTGACCGCGCCATCGCGATTGTCCGCCCGATCACGCCATCGCGACGGTTCAATTTTTTGGACCATCGCGACGGTTCGACCTCACGCCATCGCGACGGTTCAATTTTTCGGGCCATCGCGATTGTCCAAATCCCACGCCATCGCGACGGTTCGCTTGGACCATCGCGACGGTCCCAGACCATCGCGATTGCCCACCCCCATCGCAAATTTTGGACTTCAATTTTTGACCAATTTTGGGGGTATTTTTGGAAAATTTTTGGACCATTAGACTCATAGGAGACCCCTTAGCTCATATTTGAAGGAAAATTGGATTGTCAATTTTTACCCCCCAGGACCTGAACGCGTGTAACTTTCTCATCCGAAGTCCGTTTTTTGAGCTTAATAGCTCGTTAGAAAGCTCGTGACGAGTACTACGTGACCTCAACTGTTTTTTTCATAAAGTATACGTCTATTTTTGGATAGGCTAATTTGAGGTTCACCTAGTCTGGGACTAGGAAGTCAGGGGGCACACATTGAAAATTTGAGCTTAAAAGGTGTATATACTCTAGTGTTTAATCAACTGGTGAATTGGTCTAATATTGGAATTTTTCCAGGTCTAGCAAGGGCAATCAAAGGCAAGCGAGCAAGGCAGTGAAGACAGCAGAGCTTAGGAAGCACGGCTTCTTGGGCAACAGGACATCAGAGCAATCAGAAAAGCCGACTCGAGGTTGGAAGATTACTCAACCCCCTCAGTCAATTCTTAGCTTAGGCTAAACGGTAGTTGTGGATTAACGACGATAGGAACGCCTCAAGTTTAAGATACTTAATTATTTCAAGTTTAAGACTCAAAGTAAAGGTGTGTGTGACAAATACCTAAAGAAAAGAACATAAGTCTGACGGAACGAGAACTCAGAATCATAACGAAAGTCGAATTCCTGACGCATATATTAAGACAAGAATCCAAGGAAAAGAAAAATTAAGAAGAATCAAGAATTAATCACAAAGAACCATTGACGATCTAAGTGTGTAATTGAGCGTGCAAGGAAGAAAATTAATGAACCTTAGATCGGGCAAACATATAGGTAAGTCGGACAGAAGAAGCCTTAGATCATCGGAGGCTAGTGTAAGAACCACCGCACGATCTTGGGCTCAGCAATTGAACAGTAGTTATCCCTACGAGTTGAGCTCAGAATCAAGTGAATCAGAAATGGCATTTAGCACAGACAGACCAGCAGGAGGGTCTAATGTAGCATACTTAGAAAAACCTGAAGGACCCTATAGAACGCAATTAGAGTTTCTCCGAACCAACCGATTAGGTGCTCGCATCTATGAGGATGGTTTGCAAAGGCAAGTGGTGCAACTGCACAACCCTGATCAACCCTTTGGATTGGAAAGACCAGTGGTGAAATTTGAGAGAGACGCTTACATAGACAAAGAAGGAACCATGTACGTCCTGAGTACGCAGCCAAACGATACTAATGAGTTTGGCACAATCCAGTTAGAGACGGAAACGAAATTTCAAGGAAAAGAACCGTTAGAAGAACCTAGGACACCTAGAGGGAAATCCGTATTAACAAGAGTACTCATCCCAGAGTGGATCCCTCAAGATAACAGGAGCACAGAGTTGTTCGTAAATAAAGAGACAGATGAAGCCTTTTGGAGGTACAGAAAGGAAAACCCCAGTGAGGTAGGCATCATCACAATCTATGAATTCAAGGACCCAGATACACCTGGAAAGGTTGTATACCTGGATGAGACTTCAGAAAGAGTCTTTGTGGTGCCTGAGCGCGCTAAAAACACCTACACTTGGAGAGGTGAATTGATATTCCCTCCATCTAGAACGAACATGAATACAAGTCAACAAGGGGCAGGAACATCCTCAGCCCATGGAAATCAAAGAGAAGGAAATCACGAGAGACCGGAAGTAAGCTTTAATCATCCCATAGGGAGAGATAGAACAACCACGAACACTGATAGAACGGATAGACAAAGAGATCATGGAATACTAGGTGGTAGAGATGATTTTCCTCTACCAAGACCACGTGAACACGCAAGAGTATTGAGACCTACACAATTAGTAAAATCAATGAAAAATTATTTTGATGGGACAGGAGATCCCTATGACCATGTCGCAGAATTCAAGCAAGTACTAAGAGCAGAACAAGTCGAGGACATGTTCACGCAGTACAATGCATTTGGACTAACGTTAAAGAATACCGCTTTAACTTGGTTCCAACCATTGCAACAAAGGCAATTTAGAGACATCCATCACTTTTTAGAGTCATTCATCACTGAATTCTCTAAAAGTGGGGTTAGACATGACACGTCTTCGTTGATTCATAGCTTTAAACAAACTCCTCAGGAAACAGTTAGACTGGCAGGACGTAGATTCAGACAATATGTTGAACGATGTCCAATGCAAGAGCTACCCTCACAAGCCAAGCAAGTGTCACTGTTCCTAGATGGCTTGTTGAGCGCTAAACTACGCTCTTATGTGTACCTAAAAGAACCCAGAACGCTAGAGGAATGTGTAAGAATATGTATAGACATCAAGGACAACCTAGGAGATGAATTAGAACTCTCAAAGGTCTATAAAGACACAGATTGTTCTTCTCTAGCATCCACAAAATTGTCTAATTCGATAGAGGACCTAGCAGAAAAGGTGGCCCAAAAACTAGGAGTTTCTAGTAAACAGGTGCCCAAGCTACCCACTAATGTACGTTGTTACACTTGTGGTGGAAATCATTTGGCAAACATGTGCCCCAATGCACCTCAACCTCACGCCAACCCTAGTGGCCAATATTGCACAATTGAGAGAAGATACACAAATCATACAGCTCAGGACTGCCCATACAACAAACAAACCGTGAGACAGAACTACCCGCAAACATACCAGCAGCCCGGTAGGTATCAAGGCCAATACAATGCTCAGCCTTATTACTATAGGCCTCCTCAGAACTACCCATACCAGGCCCAACAGAGACCTCAACCCGTCTTAGCTCAGCAGCCACCCCCACCAGCGAATGTCATCTCAGTCAAATACGCTGCTGCAGAAGAGAACCTAAGTAGGGCCTTAGTGCCTTCTTCACCCTTGATCACCGAAAGTGACCCGAACTCAAACAGTTTTGACTCTACTCATGTAACTAGTCCACCCGCTTATTACACGGAGTCACCAGAACATGTGGAGACATATCATTATGATAGTCCACCAATGGAACCTAGTTGGGAGCCAGATTATACTAATGTGATGTACACAAACCCAAACCCAAACCCACGGCCCCAACTGAGACAACAGAGACCACAGGGCCCTAGAGGACCATGCTTTAGGTGCCAAGGAGATCACTTCATAAAGGACTGCCCACATCCCCCAATAGCAAGGCAATCACAGTACTACAACATCCAAGGCTTTTGTGCCGATTGTGGCAAAGAGCACGTAATCAAAGATTGTCCTAAGAACCCAGTTAACACTTCGAATGTGACACCGATCAACGTGATAGGTATTGTAAACAATGCAGATGGATCCAATACTACGTACGTGCCTATCCAAGCTATAACCAGAGCCCAGGTGCTCTTACAAAACCAACAGCTTAATCAAGAGAAAGTAGCCGAAACTAGTGAAGTTGCGGAATCGAGTAGTAAAAAAACGAAATCTTGGAAAGATTCCAGAGAAAGAATAAAGAGAAAGTGGAGTAAAAAGATAAGTGAGTTGGAAGGAAGTCTAAGAGAATCTAGAGCCAAAATACAAGAATTGGCTTCACAAGAATCGAACCAAGAAATCCCAGCTCAGAAATCAGGATCAGTTTTAGCGGAACCAATACCAGAAGATCTAGACATGATGTTTCGTGCATATCAGGCTAGAATAAAAGAGGGACCTCAAGTCACGGAAATGAGTAAAAACTACCCTCGAGCTGATCTAGAAATTGAGAGAACTAAACTTTGCATGAAGATGGTAGAGTTAGCACAAGCCTTGTTCGAAGCCTCTAGATATCTTAATTGGAATAACATGGCAAAACCGGAATTACACTTTCAAGGACTAATGGAGAGGCTAGAACACTTGATAGAAAGCAAAGAGAAAGAGGATCAGCATAGGAACCCTATTATCCCAGAGACACAGGAAAGGAATGCACCATCCCTGTCTCAAGTACCCAATACAGAAAGTCAAGACAATTTGTCTTCCATACATAGGTACTCACATGAATTTTTAAGAGAAATCCAAGAAGAGAAATGGAGAAAAGAACAAGGAACTCATCCTCCTATTCAAGAAATAGACGATTTGCAGGATCAATTTCCCCAAGACATCCCCTCTATATATGATGATGTAGAGGTGGAACAACTGAGTGAACCCACAGGATTTGCGTCTAATTCTTTACAAGAATTACCTCAGTTCACAGGACCTTGGGAAGCTAAGTCTATTAGTATGAGAGCACCCACGATAATAGTGAGGAATGAAGAATCAGTGATCCCTAGAAATACGGAAGTGATCAAGAATACCAAAGTACAATGTAATCTCACTCTGGAGGAACTGTTAAAGGTAAAACCAGAATTGTGGAAGCACGTAGCAAATCAATTCCCTGAGCTAGCTACCACACCCTCTCAGATAGGATCACAGAAGAAGGTACCAGAGATACCCGTGGAAAAGATTGGAGACGTAAGCGAAGGAGAGGAAGGTAACACATATCTTCCAATAACCCATCAGGGCTACACCACGAAAGCCATCTTAGATTCAGGAGCCGGAGTAGCCATCGCTACTACCGCTTTATGGAAACGTTGGGGTAAGCCAGCCCTCAGACCCACCAGGATGAAGCTACAAATGGCCGATGGACACATAGAAAAACCATTAGGCTTACTAGAAGGCATATCTCTCACCACTTGTGGTGTAGAATTTGAGCATACCTTTGCCATTTGCGACTTTGCGAAAAATCATGCATATGAGATGATATTGGGACGACCATTCATGCGTCAGTTGCAAATTGTACAAGATTGGGGAACTAATTCTTTGTACTTGCAACATTTAGGAGTGACTACCAAAGTCAACCTTAAAGACTATTCACATAGAGATGTACCCCCAATACAATGGAATACCATCCATAAGACACCAGTAGAGACGGAATCCGTGCACTCATTAGAATCAGATCCTTCTTGGTTGCATGAGGACACCCATTTATGGATGTGTAAAGTAGCCAAACAAGAGGAAGAACGATTAGAAACCAGGACCTTAGGTGCGGAACAACATCCACGAACCCTTCAAGATCCAGCCTACGCACCTGTAGTATTCCCTGACGAGGAGTTTGAACCCCATGGTTGGGCGGAAATACTAGCAACCATGGATGTAGCCATCAATGAAGAACAATGGACACCCCACTGTGACGAGGATGGCTATGACATTTCAGTTTTCACGATAGAGCCAATCATGGGCGATGCAATTTTAGAAGAGTGTGAACCAGACACTGATGCATTTGAGGATGCAAGCGATTTCGATTTAGAATCAATTATCATGGACCCACCCTTTGCATCAGAGGAAGAATATTTCTACGAAGTAGAGACTCACACTCAGAGACACGAGGAAATTACGAATGAAGTGAGGTTAGCCACTCAAGTGACTGATAAGAGTGAAGGCAACAAGAGAAAGAAGAAAGAAACCATGTCGGAAAAAGAAGAATCTTTATTTGAAGTACCCGAGAATTTCAAGAAATACGAAATCGACGATAGAAGAATCATGGTACGAATGCCTAATAGAAAGGCGAATGACGGACAAGTATATGATAACCGAGAGAAAACCAAGAAAGTAATAGTTGCCATAGAAGGAGAAGAAGAAAAATGCACATACATAGGGCATGATTTGACGACTGAAGAAGAAGAAGAACTAGTTGCCCTATTGCGCGAATATAGAGATGTTTTTGCTTGGAGTTACAAAGATTTGAAGGGAGTAGACCCAGATATATGTTCTCATAGAATCCCTATGACTCTAGATGCAAAGCCGACAAAACAGAAACCGTACACGTACAATGATAACTACGCTGCGAAGATTAAAGAGGAGATAGATCGCTTGATAGAAGCAGGATTCATTTACGAAATTGAGCATACCGAATGGGTATCCCCCATTGTGGTTGTGCCCAAGAAGAATGGAAAATTGCGTGTGTGTATTAACCTTAAAAAAGTTAATGCCGCCACGATTAGAGATAGTTATCCTCTTCCTATCACGGAACACCTATTGGAAAGAGTTGCGGGCAAGGAAGTTTACAGCTTTCTTGATGGATTCTCAGGCTATAACCAAGTAGCCATTGCTCCAGAAGACCAACACAAGACGGCTTTTGCCACTGAATGGGGCATATTTGCATTTCGTGTGATGCCATTCGGCCTGACAAATGCACCCGCCACTTTCCAGCGACTCATGTGTCATGTTTTTAAGGAATTCTTACGCAAGAGCTTGGAAGTTTATGTCGATGACCTATGTGCACATTCAAATGTAAGACAGACACATATCCCAGAGTTGAGACAAATATTTGACAAATGTCGAGAATATCAGGTTTGTTTGAACCCAGAAAAATGCGTTTTCATGGTCAGACAAGGCAAAATTCTAGGACACATTGTGTCAAAAAATGGAATCTCTACGGACGAGGAAAAGGTGAAGGTAATTGCAGAATTACCAAGACCAACTAATGTGAAGGAGGTACAGGCATTTATGGGCCATTGCGGTTATTATAGGAGATTCATACACATGTATGCAATCATAGCCAAGCCTCTGTACTCTCTTTTGACCAATTTTGAGTGGACAGATGAATGCGAAAATTCATTCAATGAACTTAAACGACGCTTGTGCTCAGCACCTATATTGACCACTCCAGATTGGAGTAAGCCATTCCATGTACATGTGGATGCATCCAATTACGCCATAGGATGTGTATTAGCACAACCCACGAATGAAGGTAACATAGATCTCCCCATAGCTTACGCTAGTAGACAACTGAACGCAGCAGAGAGAAATTATACCACGACGGAACGAGAAGGATTAGGGATGATCTACGCTGTAAAGAAGTTTAGGCACTACTTGTTGGCCAACAAATTCAAGTTCTTTACCGATCATCAAGCCCTATTATACTTAGTCAACAAACCATGTAACACAGGACGATTGATACGTTGGTTTCTATTACTCATGGAGTATGATTTTGAAGTGGTAGTTAGGAAAGGAAAGACGCATCTTAGAGCTGACCACCTCTCAAGATTAACCTCAGGAGAAGCTCCTCAAGGAGTAGCTGATGATCTACCAGATGCATACTTATTCAACCTTGAGATAGCACCAGAATGGGCTAAGCCGTTAGTCCCTATTCTGACATACGGACCCAAGAGCCCTAGGATAAAGATCAAAGAAGGAGAGATTACCAAAATCTCAGAGGTACCAAATAATAGCAGGAAGCATATATAAACAAGATAATCAAAAGATTCTTGCTTGTTGTGTAGATGAATCAGAACATGTGAATTGGTTGCAATTAGCACACTTAGGTGCACTAAAGCAGCATCATTCAAAACATAGAACACTACAGACTCTGCATAGATTAGGAGTATATTGGCCTTCTATGGAAGCAGATGTCTACAAGTTGTGTAAGGAATGCAGTGTTTGCTGTGAAAGACCACCGGTAGAGCATGCGACGTTATATCATGTGTCCCTCACACCAGACTGGAGTGAACCTTTAGTGACTTACTTGAGGACGAGCACATTCCCTCAAGGAATGACCTTAGCTCGACAACGCAGTCTGGAGCAGGAAGCTCAAGACTATTCACTTATTGGCGATAATCTATACAAAAGAGGACGAGATGGATATCTAAGACAATGTGTTCATGAGAGCGATTATCTGAGAATACTAGAGACTGCACACCAAGGTGTTGCAGGAGGTCATTTTGGACCCGATAGGATAATCAAAGCCATCCTCTTTGCAGGATTATGGTGGCCCACTCTTCACATGGATGCACATACCTATGTAAAGAGATGTGACGTGTGCCAAAGAACTCAGTTTCCTACTCGCAGAGATGAAATGCCATTGAAACCCATGATGGGCGGACGTGCATTTTCTAAGTGGGGTATAGACTTTGTAGGACCCATTAACCCCCCTGCAAAAGGTACACATGCGGAATACATTATTGTTGCCACAGATTATTTAACCAAATGGGTAGAGGCAAAGGCTACAAAAAAGAATGATGCTCACACGACTGCAAAATTCTTATTTGAAAATGTCTTTACAAGATATGGATTGCCTATAGAGTTGGTGAGTGATCGAGGCACTCACTTTCTAAACCAAGTCATTGAATATTTGTTACAGGATTTTATGGTGATTCACAAGAAATCTGCACCATATCATCCTCAGGCCAATGGTCAAGCTGAAAGCACTAACAAGATACTTTGTAACGTACTGACGAAACTCGTGAACAATAAACGTTCAGATTGGGACAAACAGCTACACCACGCTGTTTGGGCATATCGAGTGGCCTACAAGACCGTACTCAATGCAACTCCCTTTCAGATGGTTTTTGGTCAGAATGCAGTGCTTCCTTTGGACTTCTTGATACCGACCCTTAAGGTTGCACAAGAACATGAGTGGACCGGCCATGAATTATCAGCGAGAATAATGGACTTGGAACGATTAGGAGAAACCAGGCTGAAAGCAGCAGCAGGAATATACGCAGCAAAGAAGCGACAGAAAGCTTATTTTGATGCACATGTGAAAGATAAAGGCCTAAAAGAAGGAGATTTAGTTCTAGTATATACGCTGAAACAGCATGCACGGAAGTTAGAAAAGCGAGGTTATGGACCTATGATCATTAACAGACTCTCGACTAGTGGAGCAGTACAGTTAGCCACATTAGAAGGAGATATAATGCCTAATTACGTTAGTGGCTGTAGAGTCAAGCTATATCAGGAACCTCTTACTGAGGATATGCTTAGACGACTCACGTTGGCAAAGAAGCGTAAGGAGGAAGAAAATAGAATACGAGCGGAAGCTCAGGCAGAAGCCATAGAACGCATTAAGCGCATGAAGCTAAGAAGACAAGGACTAGGGAGAGAACATTATAACCATCTGGAAACATCACCCAGATATCCCATGGCCATGTGTCAAGTAAAGTCAACCACTCATCCGAGCATAGTGGATAGGAGACCATTCATTACAGTGAGGCTAGCGCACGGTAACCATAGCCAAGAACTCAGGGCTTTGATTGACTCAGGTGCTGCGACTAGTGCGATTAGGTGGTCCCACTATAAGGATTCAGGAATAGAGATGCGGCCAATTGAGGCATACCTCATAGGCCTAGGAGGCATGGAAACCCCTTGCATGGGTGAGGTGGACCTTCCTATCCTCATTAAGGATTTGACGATGACAGCAAAATTACTAGTGTGCCATGATGACGACCTGATAGAATCCCTAATCCTTGGCCAAGATTGGCTATACGATCACTCAGTGGACCTAAATCTTAGACAAGGCTCCTTACAGATTGGAACCTTAGAGCAGAAGCGAGTGATACCGCTTGACTTCCCTAACCGCACTCCGCTTGACGGTTGTGACCCTAGACCCTATGAAACGCATGCGACGGAAGACCGGAAGATCTTTAATCCGACCAGTCACGTTACATCTACACCAACCCACTCGGGCTTGGCTATAGACAGTTGTCAGTCAGAAGGACGACAGGAGATCTTCCCTGGGACTTCCTGCAAACTAGAAGAGACAGTTACCCAACAGCAAGGGCAGAAGGGCACAATCAGAGGTCAGGTGGGTTGCATCAGCGGCCAAATGAGCACGACACCCTACGGTGCTCATCCTTCCAAGCTTGTTGCGGACTGGCCTAGATTAAGGTTACAAAAGGCATCACTTCCTAATGGGCAGGTCACGCAAGTGTTGGAACTCCCTTCTTTTCCAAAGCAGAGTGTCCATCCGACCTCTCAACCCCAGCAACAACAGAGTCAACCACGACAAAGGAACCCAGACCGACGACAGTATCAGAAGACACGACCAGGAAGGCAGTTTAGGCCTCCCAAAGGAAGCGGTACCAGACAAATATGGGTGCCAAAAGGACAAAAAGCACCAAAAATCTCCAACCAAGCAGAGATCAACAAGAAAAAGGCAGAACAGAAACAGAATCGATCTCCACCATCCCCTCGACCTCCTTCTATAGGTCAGACCATTCGACAAATGTGGATCGCCAAGAAGTACCTTACCCATAGACCCACGCCCACGCAGATTTGGGTACCCAAACCATGTATCATAGCTCAACCCATATGCCATGTAATATATAATCCTTACAAACCTTTTCATCCCTCGACACCACCACACCCGATACCACCTTTTGCCCCTCAGCAGAACCCCATCACCCTTTCAAAAACTCTTAGGAAATGGATACCGAAACGTGTCCAACCGTCTTCCCCTAACCCATTGTCTAACTACCCCCCGACTAACATACAACCTTGTACTAAATCACTAACCTTTAAACCTTGTATAAATTCACACACCATCATCACACCTCACTCGTATTCTCATCAAGAAATGTATGCATGATCGGAAACACGTAGGTGTCTAGAGATCTGCACTAGTGCTGCAAGAAACATTGCATCCATCACATCACAACACTTGGCTACACGGGTTACGCATCAGTTATGGAAAGGGATTGCGGTCTCACTTTAATGGGATCATGATTAATTTCCATGCTAATGTGTTAATCTTTTGTAGCAGATCTTTCTCACTAGCGCACCAGCCACCATGCAAACTGACGAAGGAACATCAGGAGCAGGCCCCAGTGTAGCAGCAGTACCACTCAACGTGCTACGAGCAGAGTCCCACCCCACTGCTCCACCGCCGGAATTTCAGGGATTTCCAGGGCCCATGCCTATCGATAACCCCCCTATGGGCTACACCGAAAAGATACACAGGAACTCTCATTGGTTTCAGGGCCTGGCAGGACCCCTCGCGGATGCAGACTTTATATTTGAATCCTCTCTGACTTTTGATGACCGCACGTGGGGAAAGTACCAGTTTTTCTCCAGAGAATTCGAAGCCCTACAAAGCACCCAGGATTTAACTCATGTTTGGGCCAGAGCCGGTTTCACAGAATATTTCAGTGATCCTCTACCCAAACCGGATTTTTATAGGTGCTATTATTTAATCACTACATTGATGGCATCGGAGAATAAGGATATCCCAGGAACCTTCATATTGCCTACTCTAGTGGATGATCCACCTTACAAGAGATTTTATCTCTCTAAGGACCTAATCAGAGCAGCCATCAAGATTCATGGAACCCACACTCCCACAGACCGAGAGAGATTGATTCCAGAACCGATGAAACGTGGGGATGTCACGAAGTGGGAAGAGATTTCGGCCATTACACCTGAGCTGTCAAAGCCACTAAGAATTTGCATGCAACATTTCGCATTTCCAGCTCAGGACAGATTTACCATGCCACACAAAAGAATATGGTTCGGATTATATTTGGCATGTACGGGACCTCAAACAGTTGATCTGGCAAGCTGGATCATAGATCAGATGTACCTGGCACAGCACAGATGGGAGCGTAAAAAAGTGCTTAACGGATGTTGTGCACTCACAAGAATTGTGTATATGTGTTTGGCTTATGACTTGCCCATCGAGCGTGCATTAACAGGAGAGGAATTGAAGGCATTCAAGAGCACAGCGAAGAAAGCTAGGAAGCCCAGTAGGACACGGGCAGGTAAGCGCATGCGAGGCACCATCCCTTGCCTCCAAGTGCCAGAATCGCCGTCACCACAACCCTCTCCCGAGCGCCCACAGACAGAAGCTGCTCCCACTGTACAACCTATTCGCATACGGTTGTCCAGACCAGTAATTACGGAGGCCACCACGAGTACCGCTGCACCTCAGGCAGCTACCACCACAGAACCCCTCACCACAACTGCAGAAGCTCCCACCACTATTGGTGCGGAAGCGTTTTCTTTCCCGATACCACATATGGAGGCCGACCCCATAAACACGACATTTGATTTTGAGATGCCCGATGCATTCTCAAACGAGTTCCAGTATTCAGAAGCTCCACTGTTCTCCCAGGAATATGAACGCCCCAGCTACCCTACTACGCCGCGAGACTTGCCACAGGGACAAGCTGTGTCGGGCTCTGAAGAAGAAAGAACCGAAACAGACGACGATCAAGGCGACGATGAAGCCAGCCAGGGCTCACAAGAGGGACAGACAGAGGGCCAAGGCCAACAAACCGACACGCACGGCGACACCAGCACATATGAAGATGAAACTTTCGAAGCCGCAGCGTACACATTGGCCATCAAGAAATTATATCGTACCATGGAGAAAGTCTGGGCACGAAAGAAGTTAACTGAAGAGGAGAGCCAGGCATTAATTGAACAGGAACTCATCTCCGGAGGATTCGAAGACGCCTATATCAGAGGGTTCAGAGAGTTAGTCCAATCAGTAGGCTCCCATGAAGCACTCAGGTTTTTACAAAGAAAGCAACTACCACAGTTTGATCCCCGCCGAGTGCGACTACTCTCAAAACCCGGGGAGTATATTCGTGTACCAACAGGAGCCCAATCTTCAGCACAAGCCAGGGAGGCACGCCTCGCCCCCGAACGTTCAGTAACCGCAGAAACCATTCTTGTAGATTCGCCACCCCGTACCACCATTGTACATACCACTACAATCCTCGAAATAACCTCCACCCCTTCGACTCCTCTTTCACCTCATCTTTCACCAACCCATCCTGTATCACCCGCACAACCACCTGCTTTCCCCACATCCACACCTGTACAAAGCAATATAGCCCCAACCTCTTCCTTACCCATTCATACCACCAGGCCCACACCCAACCCTCTGCATCCCTATGTTAACCCCTTCACCCCTTCATCCTTCCCAGCGTTTCCCCCACCTCTAAGACCCCCATTCCCCTTCCTAACCCCACTAACCTTCTCACCAGTCTCACCTCCCCAACCTACCATAACGCCTATTTCCCCGTTTCACCAAGCCGCTCCAACCATCCCCCCTGTAAACTACTCTACGTTTGTAAATCCCGTATTCACACCTACGCAACCACCCACAATCACACCACTTTTCGCAGTCACAACATTAAACACGTCCAATGGCATGGACATATCACCACCCACCTCACCACCACCCACTCCACTCACAGCACCCTCATATTTAGGCACTTCACAATTTTCCACAATCACCACTGCATCCACAGGCCCAACCCCGCTCCCCATTCCCACTGCATCTACTATCACTGCATCCTCATTTAGCACTTCACTACTACTATCGCCCACCATAGACACAGCATTTCAACACATGTTCGCATGCATGACGCAAGTCCGCGATGAGTTTGCATCACTCGGAACCAACTATCAACAGCTGCAGAAAACGACGAACGACTTGCAAACGCAGCTTAATTTGTTATCAATTGAGAACGCCTCACTGAACAGCCGGTACCAAGAGTTACGAGAGGCTTATCACAAGTTAGAAATAGAAAGTGAGGAAAAAAGCAAAGAGGCCACCGCGGATTTAGATAACCTACTTAGAGCCCAGACTGTCCGCAATGCAACGCTCACTAGAAATATGGGCTTACTAAGAAGACACTTAGCCGCAGCAAAAGAGGAGAACCAGAGACTCCAAGAGCAGAACAGAGAGAACTTGGAGGCGGCTTTAGATCATCCAGAACAGCCACTAAGCCCGAGCAGATTCAAGGCAATCCCATCTGAGTCGATGCGGATGTTGCTAGACGACCATGTCAGATTGCTCGAGGACTATGATCGGATGAACGAAGAACATCAAAAGTTAAAGGAAGATCACAAACTGCTACAACTCAGAGAACCAGCAGCACAACCAGTACCAGTAGCAGCGGAATTACCAGCACCTGTGGACCCTGCCCCTGAAGTTTTAGAGGAACTCAACGCACTCTGGGCCCAGGTAACAAATCTTGAATCTAGGATTGCCATCTATGAAGCACCACCAAGGCCAGACTCCCCACCTGAGCTACCAGCTGAGGAAGAAACCGTCACTATCCCGGTGGAGGAGACCTTCGAAGAGGCTTATGAACCGATACCCATCCCAGGCGGACGTGTCACGGCCGAAGGCCAGATGACCTACGAATTACCTACCCCCGCGTGGATGAAGACAGTAGAAGAACTCGGAACGACACACTCGGCCAGAGTAGAGGCACAGCTACATGCCATGGCCATAATTGAAGAGAAAATTTTACAATCACCATTCTTTGCTCAAATGGCCCCGCGACGATACATATCCGGGCATGAGCTTCAGTATAAACCATACTTCATGTTAATGGCAGAATATCAGTTAACCATAGAGAAAGAAACCGGCATGAAACCAACGCATGCCACTCAATTCGAGCCAGAGGACTTGCCACCAAGGGCGCAGAGAGGTGAAATCCTTCAACCAGACTGGCGCAAAGATTTACTGCAAAATTATCCAGAGATGATGAGCACGTGGGTAAAAGCGCCGCTTCACTTAAAATTTAATCCGTGCTGGGGACCAGTACCACGACGCCGCTCTTGGACTGCCTTCGCTATAAAGCTACAAAACAATAAGCAGTGCCAAGACTGGCTGAACTACCCCTACTTCAAGCCACCAGTCGCGTTACCCACAGTAGGCTACATGATGGCGACGATACGCCACTGGCTCCCTCGATTAAAACCTATGGATGATATTGCCGCGCACATGACTGTCAAAATCTTTGACATGATGCAGATGGTCTTTAAAGTCTTCCGGTGCATCAAGGCTCCCCATGTCAACACCCCGGGCTTTGAGCATGGCAACTTGGATTTAGTCTATGATATGAGCACAACGCCATCGCTACGGGTGTGTTACGCCTGGCACTGCAGGATCAAATATCTACCGGCCTGTTACAAGCAAACATTCGAAGAAATGTTCACCACCGGTTTTTGGGAGTACCATTCAGAAGTATTCATAAGCAGGCCCACACACTTATTGCAATTATTCGCCTGTGAACGAATGGTGTACTCCACACACTATCAGCTCCCACCACCAGACGAGCCGCAACCTATCGACTGGGAGAAACTCGAGGCTGATCTAGCCCGAGGTATTCGTGTATCAGAGCACACCCTCGCTCAAGACCTCCTACAGAATTACATCCGGCAGACCTCACAACAAGGTTCTGTCAGGGACGACAGAAGCGAGAGGGAGGGGGGTGTTGGAAGCAGTCAGAGGCACAGACGCCACGGAAGCATGTGAAGACGAAGCAGGGAGCCAGGCGGATCAATCTTTTAAACAAATACATGTCTTATTAATTTTCCCAAAACATTCAACAGTGATTATTATCACTATTTGTAACATATGTATCATAGAAAACCCCATTTTGTAATCCATAGCTCCATTTTGTGCAAGCCGAGGAGTCCTCGAGCTTGAGGAGCTTAGGTAGAATGCTCGTACCAAATTTCGTTATTTTTAGACATCGTTTACCCTTCCAAATAGCCTCTAGGACCTATTTTTTAACTAGGCCGGTCATTAGATGTGAAACCGGTCAAAACTAGTCTAGAAACTATAAAAAGAGCTAGAGAGCTCATTTTTGAGGTGAGCTTGTTGGAGCAAAGAAGAGAGTAGAGCTAGTTTGAGCTTGTAAGAGTATTCTTGAGTAATAGAGCTAATTTTCCACCTTCCATTGTGTCTTGCTTGTCTCTTCATTGTGTGTGTGTATGTGTGTGTGCATTTTTGTGCTTCTCACCTTCACTCTCACATCATCTCACATTCACGATCTTCATATCACTCCTACCTCTCCCTCGGATTGACATTAAGGAGGTGAAGCTTCTTAACGTGGTTCTCACCATTGTGCTAGAGCAACAATGCCTTTTGCCTTTTCTTTGCAGCATAGATGCCTGCTGCCGCGCCTAGCCTTGTCTCACCTAAGCGTTCTAGATCAAATATCCTAGAGGCCAATTCATGTCCATTCCACTCATACTCTTGTGCTACTTTTAAGGTAGGGATTAAGAAATCTAATGGTAGCACAGCATTCTGTCCGAAGACCATCTGAAATGGGGTGGCGTTGAGTACCGTTTTGTAGGCAACTGGATAAGCCCAAACAGCATGATGAAGTTGTTTGTCCCAATCAGAGTGTTTATTATTACCAGTTTTGTCAATACGTTACAGAGGATCTTATTGGTGCTCTCGGCTTGTCGGTTAGCTTGTGGGTGATAAGGGGCAGACTTTTTATGTATAACCAAGAATTCTTGGAGAAGATTTTCAATGACCTCATTCAAGAAGTGTGTGCCTCTATCACTCACTAACTCTATTGGTAGCCCATATCTTGTGAACACATTCTCGAATAAGAACTTAGCCGTAGTCTGAGCATCATTCTTTGTTGTGGCTTTTACTTCTACCACATTGATCTTCTGGGGCAATGGCTACTTGATTGTAACCTGAAAATCCATCAAGGAAGCTATAAACTTCCTTGCCTGCAACATGATTGGAAGTGGATAACTATCTCTGATAGTAGCGGCATTAACTTTTTTAAGGTTAATACACACTCGCAACTTTCCGTTCTTCTTGGGCACCACTACAATGGGGGACACCCATTCAGTATGCTCAATCTCATAGATGAATCCAGCTTCAATCAACCTATCAATTTCTTCTTTTATTTTGGCTGCATAGGTATCATTATATGTGTAGGGCTTCTGTTTGGTGGGCTTGGCATCAGCAGTCATGGGGATAGTATGAGAGCAAATTCTTGGATCTACCCCTTTCAAGTCTCTATAGTGCCACGCAAACACATCCCTATATTCCCTTAATAGAGCTACGAGCTCCATTTCTTCTCTTGCACTTAGGTCATCTCCTATATATGTACATCTCTCTTCGTTCTCTTCGATGGTCACTACAATCTTCTTGGTCTTTTCTTTATTATCATATGATTCTCCTATGACGGCCTCTCTCTTAGGCATTCGTACCAAAATTTTGCAGTCGTCAACTTCATATTTCTTGAAGTTCTCTGGTACTTCAAACAATGATTCCTCCTCTTCTTGTTTCACTGCTTTTCTTTTCTTTTTCTTTTGACTGCTCTCACTTCCATCCTTTGAATTTACCGTTTTAATACTTGTGAGAGTTTCTTCTTCTTTCTGGGTGAACACTCCTATATCTTCTAGATAGTGCTGCTCTGATGGAGAGTGTTAATCTCCAAAAGAACAACTTATTCTTGTGATTAGAGCACCTCTATACCAAGAATAAGTCAAATCCTTTCACACATTTAGAGGATCAATTACTAACTATCAAAAGATTAACAATTCTGTGAAGAGGATGAAACACAGAAAAGTCTGCTGCAATATTTCTCCACATTGACCTATCAAATCTGTAAAGTTTTTTATGAAACTTTGTATGAATCATCTCCTAGAGATTGCGCATCTCCTCCAAGTTGAATTACTTCAAAAAATTAAGTATAACTTGAGAAATCAACTTCTCAAGTTACCTATGTCAGAAACTGTCATCCAAAACAGTCGACTTTACACCTGTAACTTTTAAGACTTGGTTCTCCTTGAATAGAACCCGTTTTACAAAATGCTTCTAGCCATAAGTAGCTTATCTTCCAACTTAAAGATTAAGCCCACACTCATGCAAAACTTTAAACTGTGCTAGGAGAAATGATCAAAACATTAACTTCGAAATCTGCGCCTGTTTTAGGAACCAGTGAACATACTTCACATATGAATGTTCCTACACTTAATTCACTCAGCCTGATTACAATTGGAAGCTAAAACTTTTCACAGAGGTCAAGCAACTCTCAACTTAGACTTGTACAAAAGCATTTCACAATTGATCTACTGTAGAAGGAGAACACGCAGAAACATCGGGCGCAAAAATTTTCATTTACTCAGAAGAAAATACAGTTAGTGATGAGAGCTAACACAACTAACTTTTCTTCTATCACATGACTTCTAACTTCCTCAATCTTGACTTCTAACTAATGTCACACATGCTCTCATGTTTGCCCCGACTTTTCTCAAAGTATTTATAGATAAATTTGTACATGATTCTGACTAAACAAAAGATCTAAGTCAGCTATGACTATACTAATGTACATATGTGTACACTTCTCTTGTCCTCTGAATATAATCTTCTTCCACACTTTAGGAATTGATTCTTCCTTCATCATTTGACCTTCCAAGTCTTCAATTGGTGATTGGTCTGCACCAACAACTCCCCCTCAATCATCAATTGAGGTTTTCTCTGTCTTCTTTATACTTGCCATGTCTTTGAACCTTTGTAACTTAGGTCCATCCAAGCTCTTTGTCATCATATCTGCCACTTGTTCTTTTGTTGGAGTGTACATCACTTCAATCTCTTTATCTAGTACCTTTTCCCTCAAGAAATGATACTGAATCTCTATATGCTTAGTCCTGGCATGAAAAACAGGGTTAGCTGCCAAATACAAAGAACTCATATTGTCTCCAAAAATTATTGGAGTACTATGATCAGTCTCAAAACTTTTCATCAAGGTCTTCAACCATATCACTTCCTTTGCAGCTTCTACCATTCCCTTATACTCAGCTTCTGTGGATGATAAAGCAACTGTATGTTGCTTCTTTGAACACCAAGAAACTAACTTATCTCCAACATAACATAGATATCCATGAGTAGACCTTCTATCATCTGAGTCACCTGCCCAATCTGCATCACTAAACACTTTGATTCTTGTGTCAGAAGTGAAACCATAGTACAAACCTTCACTTAGGGTTCCCTTGATATATCTGAGTACCCTTTGGGCTGCAATCCAATGAGTCTTCTTTGGACAATGCATAAATTGTGACAACACACCTACTGCATATGATAGATCTGGCCTTGTCAAGGTAGCATAAATTAAACTACCTACCAAACTCTGATATTTCTTCATATCATTGAACTCTTCACCTCCATATCTGCTTAGTTTATGATTTACCTCCAATGGTGTAGTTGAGGTCTTGCAATCTTCCATGTTAAACTTGACCAGAAGATTCTTCAAGTATCTCTCTTGTGAAACATATACTCCATGTTGAGCATACACAATCTGCATTCCTAGAAAATAAGATAAGTTTCCCAAATCACTTATCTTAAACTCCTTCTCTATTTGTCTTTTGAGTTCATTGATTCCTTGAGCATCTGTTCCTGTAACAATAATATCATCAACATAAATGCACATGTAAATGTATCCATTTTCACTTGCCTTCACTAGCAAGCTACTATCTGCCTTTGATGCTTGAAATCCACATTCATTCAAGAACTTGACCAATCTGTAATTCCAAGCTCTTGGGGCTTGCTTCAACCCATATAAAGCTCTCTTGAGCTTACACACATAATCTGATTCAATTGATTCCATGAAGCCTTCTGGTTGCTCCATATATACTTCATCTGCAATGTATCCATTTAGAAATGCATTTTTCACATCCAATTGTGATAATTTCCATCCCTTGCAAGCAGCAATAGCAATCAATGTTCTAATTGTAGACATCTTAGCAACAGGACTAAAGGTTTCATCATAATCTACCCCATAAGTTTGGGCATAACCTTTGATCACAAGTCTAGCCTTATATCTAGACACCTTACCATCTGCAAACCTCTTTGTTTTATATACCCACTTGCATCCAATGACCTTCTGATTCTTTGGTCTTGGTACTAATTCCCAAGTTTCATTTTCAAGTAGAGCATCATACTCTTCTTGCATTGCCTTCTCCCAATTCTATTTACCTTTGGCTTCTTCATAAGTAGTTGGATCTTCTTCTGTTTTCACAATGTAAGCATAATCTTTTGTTGTTAGGAAAGATGTATCATAGCTATACCTTATAGGTTCTTTCCTTTCCCTTGTAGATCTTCTGATTTCTGCACTTCTTGAAGTTTCAGCCTCATTTGATTCTGGATCAAATCTTGGCCCTTCTTCTACATGATCCTGCACTCTACATCTAGAGTCAACTTCATCAACAATTTCTTCACATACTTTTACCTTTGCCTTTCCTTTTCTTTGAATTTCTTCAACACCTGTATACTCATTTGGTGATCCTGTATACCACATGTTTTGCTCATCAAATGTCACATCTTTAGTAACAAGAAATTGCTTTGTGGATGGACTCCACAATCTGTAACCCATCTGTCTATCATCATATCCAATAAACACATACTTCTCTGCTTTTGGTTCTAGCTTATGTCTTAATTGTGAAGGAACATAAGCATATGCAATACATCCAAATACTTTACAATGATCAAGACTAGGCTTCTTACCCCACCATGCTTCATAAGGGGTTCCTCCATCCAAAGCTTTGCAAGGCAACCTATTCACAAGATATGTTGCAGTGTTAATGGCTTCTGCCCATAAGTAATTTGGACAATTCTTTTCCTTCATCATAGCTCTTGCAAACTCTACAAGAGTCCTATTCCTCCTTTCTGCTACTCCATTCTGTTGAGGGGAGTACCTGCAAGTTACTTCTCTTTTGATACCTGCATTCCACAAATAATCATCAAACTCTTTAGAGAAATACTCTCCCCCTCCATCTGACCTTAACCTCTTGAGCTTTTGCCCTGTGATCCTTTCTGCATAAGCATGAAAGTGTTTGAATGTCTTGAAGACTTCTGATTTGTCCTTGATTACATATAAAGTAATCCACCTAGTTGCATCATCAACAAACAACACATAATATCTGGATCCATTTATGCTATAGTCCCTTGAGGGTCCCCATACATCTGTATGAACCAATTCAAGCATATTTGAATACTTGTACCCTGATTTGTTATAAGAACCTTTATGTGCTTTACCTAATTGACAAGCTTCACACTTGTACACCATATGTTGCCCTTCAATGTTTGGCAATCCAAGCACCACCTGATTCTTTGACATCTCCTTTATAGCTCTCTCATTGAAATGACCTAGCCTTTTATGCCATAGGTCTAATTCAGACACCTTTTGACCTCCATAGGTAAACAATGCATGTCCCACATTACCTTGAACTTTGAGAGTGAACAATCTTCCTTCCTTTTTACCTGCAATTATGGTTCTATATCCCTGATTTGGATCTTGTACATAAACACCATCATTTGTGAATCTTACTTCATATCCTTTCTCCACAATTTGCCCTACACTTATCAAATTTTTAGGAATAGTAGGAACATAAAGTACCTTGCTCAGAAGTGTACTTCCACTCTTTGTCTTCACTGATCCAATGCTCTCCACTTTATGTTTGGTATTGTCACCTGTTTGAACTGTATGTCCATTCACCCTTGCTTCCATATCAGTCATCAAGGATAGATTTCCACTCAGATGGTTGCTGCACCCTGAGTCAATATAAAACACTCTTTGATCTTCTCCCATTGATTCATGAGTTGCATTCAAGATAAGAGTCATGTCATCCTTCTGATCTGATGCATAATTGTAATAATTATTGTTGTAGGACTGAGATTGGAAGTTTCTTCCTCCTCCTCTACCATATGATGTCCTACCTCCTCTTCCTCTGAAATAGCCTCTTTGGTT
Organism: Ceratopteris richardii; assembly: GCA_020310875.1. Taxonomy (NCBI): domain Eukaryota; kingdom Viridiplantae; phylum Streptophyta; class Polypodiopsida; order Polypodiales; family Pteridaceae; genus Ceratopteris; species Ceratopteris richardii. The sequence continues at coordinate 52,064,046 of CM035420.1, read as the reverse complement.
TCTGCCTCCTCTACCTCTTTGACTATAATTCTGATTATTGCTTCCACCATTTTGATTGTTATACCAACAATCATTTGCCAAATGATTTGTTCTGCCACAAATCCAACAAGCTTTAGCATTATCTTTGTTCTTACCTCCTCTTCCTTTACCTCTGAAATTTGTCTTCCCTTTTGTGAAATTAGCTTGATTTGAATTCCCTTCATCATCATTTGATTGCTTTCCCTTGCCATTCTTTTTCTTGTCTTTGGAGTACATAGCTTGACTTGTACTTCTATCATTGTCTCCTTTAAGATCCTGCTCAAAGGTTAGCATGTGTCCTAGCAATTGATTAAGATCAGGAGTAAAGTGATCAAGTGACAATTCTATGGACAATATAAAAGGCTTCCACTTCTCATCTCCTCTCAAACCTGTAAGTATTTGTCTTACCAACTTTTCCTCTTCAATGTCTTCATCCACTGCTCCCAAGCTATCTGCAATATCTTTCATCCTTGCCACATAATCTGAAATTGATTGTGAGCTCTTCTTCTTGAAAGTTGTGAACTCAGCCCATAGTGAGGACTTCCTTGACTTAGTTGTATTTTGGAAATGCTCTTCCAAGGCATTCCAAATATCTGTAGCACTTTCCAAACCTCTGATGTGAGGTAGAAGATAATCATTTACAGCCATGTAGATGATACTCCTTGCTTGAGCATCCTTTCTCATCCAAGTCTTCAACATTGCAAGCTCTTCCCTAGTAGGAATACTAGGATCTGCAAACTCAGGTTTTTCTTCATCTCCTGTAATAAATGATATAAGATCTTTGCTCATGAGGTGTGCTTCCATCCTCATGGACCATGCTGGATAGTTCTCCCTATCTAGCTTATCAATCTGCAAGCTTTCTCCCATCTTGTGTCCACCTGTGTATTGAAATCTTCAAGCTTTACAAACAATGTATGTACCTTTACTTCGAATTAAACTCCTTTTGCCTTTCTTGATGTCAAATAGTCTTCTCCTCGAGCTTTGACTCCAAGCTTTCACTTCTTAGTCCTTCAAGTGTTGAATTTCTTGAATCTGCAGCAGTCGAGATCCTTCTTCCTTCAAATTGATGTCTCCTGCTCTGATACCACTGATGGAGAGTGTTAATCTCCAAAAGAACAACTTATTCTTGTGATTAGAGCACCTCTATACCAAGAATAAGTCAAATCCTTTCACACATTTAGAGGATCAATTACTAACTATCAAAAGATTAACAATTCTGTGAAGAGGATGAAACACAGAAAAGTCTGCTGCAATATTTCTCCACATTGACCTATCAAATCTGTAAAGTTTTTGATGAAACTTTGTATGAATCATCTCCTAAAGATTGCGCATCTCCTCCAAGTTGAATTACTTCAAAAGATTAAGTATAACTTGAGAAATCAACTTCTCAAGTTACCTATGTCAGAAACTGTCATCCAAAACAGTCGACTTTACACCTGTAACTTTTAAGACTTGGTTCTCCTTGAATAGAACCCGTTTTACAAAATGATTCTAGCCATAAGTAGCTTATCTTCCAACTTAAAGATTAAGCCCACACTCATGCAAAACTTTAAACTGTGCTAGGAGAAATGATCAAAACATTAACTTCAAAATCTGCGCCTGTTTTAGGAACCAGTGAACATACTTCACATATGAATGTTCCTACACTTAATTCACTCAGCCTGATTACAATTGGAAGCTAAAACTTTGCACAGAGGTCAAGCAACTCTCAACTTAGACTTGTACAAAAGCATTTCACAATTGATCTACTGTAGAAGGAGAACACGCAGAAACATCGGGTGCAAAAATTTTCATTTACTCAGAAGAAAATACAGTTAGTGATGAGAGCTAACACAACTAACTTTTCTTCTATCACATGACTTCTAACTTCCTCAATCTTGACTTCTAACTAATGTCACACATGCTCTCATGTTTGCCCCGACTTTTCTCAAAGTATTTATAGATAAATTTGTACATGATTCTGACTAAACAAAAGATCTAAGTCAGCTATGACTATACTAATGTACATATGTGTACACTTCTCTTGTCCTCTGAATATAATCTTCTTCCACACTTTAGGAATTGATTCTTCCTTCATCATTTGACCTTCCAAGTCTTCAATTGGTGATTGGTCTGCACCAACATGCTCTGAGTTAAAGCAACTATCCATCACAATGGACTCTATATCATCGTCATTCTCTTCTTCTTGTATGACATCACTAGGGTCACATTCTTCTAGCAAGGGCTGACACATGAACACTGAGATATCATAACCCTCCTCATCACAATGAGGTGTCCATTGTTCTTCATTGACAGCAATGTCCATGGTGGCTAAGATTTCTGGCCAGCCATGAGGCTCAAATTCCTCATCTGGAAAGATCATCGGAGTGTAGGCTGGATCTCTAACTGGTCTATCTCCTGGCGAAGTTCCTTCTTCTCTTGCTTTAAAACATTTTTCCTCTTCCTCTGCGACCTTGCACATCCACAAATGAGTATCTTCATGCAGCCATGATGGATCAGGTGAACTTTCAGAATGCACAGAGATGGAATCTTCTTTCGCTTTGTGGATAGGATTCCACTGTAGGGGTGGTACATCTCTGAAAGAGTAATCCTTCAAATTGACCTTGGTGGTGACCCCTAAGTGTTGTAAGTACAAGGAGTTGGTTCCCCAATCCTGTACTATTTGCAATTGTCGTAGGAAGGGTCTTCCTAGGATCATCTCATAAACATTATTTTTCTCAAAGTCACATATAACAAATGTGTGCTCAAACTCCACACCACAAGTGGTTAGAGTTATCCCTTCGAGCAATCCTAGAGGTCTTTCAAAATGACTGTCAGCCATTCGAAGCTTCATTCTAGTTGGTCTTAATGTGGGTTTGCCCCATTGCTTCCACAAAGAGGTGGTCGCAATGGCAACACCAGCACCTGAATCTATGATTGCTTTGGTTGTGTAACCTTGGTAAGTGATTGGAAGATAAGTATTACCTTCCTCACCCTCACACATGTCCCCTATTTTGTCTAGAGGTATCTCTGGCACTTTTTGCTTAGAGCCTGCTTTTGGCATATTGAAATCAAGTTCTGGAACCTGATCCTTCACATGATTCCATAGCTCGGGTTTTGCTTTGAGCAGCTCTTCTACAGTTAGATGACATTGAACCTTAGTGTTCTTCACGACATCAGTGTTCCTTGGGACCACTGAGTCTTCATGTCTGACCAGTATTGTGGGAGCTCTAATCTGGAGAGATTCAGATTCCCATGGGCCTGGAAATTGAGGCAGTTCCTCTAAGGTATTAGATTCAAAATCTAATCCTTTGTCTTCTTGTTGTTCTGCTTCATCTCCGTAAATAGATGGAATGTCTTGGGAAAATTGATCATGAAGATCATCAATCTCAGGAATAGGAGGAGAATTACCCTTCTCCTTGGCCCATTTCTCTTCTTGTATTTCCCGCAAGAACTCTTGAGAGTACTGTTGAATTGAAGGAGGTATTCCAACATCTGTGGAATTAGGAACATAAGCTCCCATTGGTGGTGAGCTTCCTCTTTCAATAACAAGTTGAGCCTGTGGAGGTAAAGAAACTTGTAGTTTGTTTACCAATTGCTCTAATCTTTCTAGTAAGCCCTGGAAATGCAAATCTGATTTGATAGAGTTTGTCTGATTGAAATTTTGACTAGTCTCAAGTATGGCTTGAGCTTGTTCTACCATTTTCATGCACATTTTCATCCGTTCAATCTCTAAATCTGCTCTAGGGTAACTCTTGTCTAGGTTTGCAGCTATAGGCCCTTCTTGAAGTCGAGCCTGGTAGGCCTTGAACATCATGTCCAAGCCTTCTGGGGTTGGATCTGCAAGAACAGACCCTAGTTGCGGTCTATTTACAATGGGTGGTGGGGTGGGATGAGGTGGAGTGGATGGAGTTTCGGCATGCGAGGGGCTTTGAGATGCAATGTCTTCTATTTTTGTTTTCGCTTCGTTGGCAGGAGTTGGTAGTTGGTTTCCCAAGACAGGTTGTGGCCTATATGGTGCCTGGTATTGCTGTTGTGGTCTATAATATGGTTGTTGGTATTGGTTCTGATACCTACCTTGTTGGTAAGGTTGCTGATAAGTTTGTCTAACAGCCTGCCTATTGTAGGGACAATCTTGAGCCGTGTGGTTCGTGTATTTTCTCTCAATAGTGCAATATGGAGCATTCCTTTCTCTAATGTTTTGGATTTGCATTGGGCATACATTAGCCATGTGGTCCCCTTCACAAGTATAACATCGGTTCAATGGGGCGACTCTTTGTGTTTGTCTATTTTGGACTCCCAACTTCTTCATTAGGAAAAAAGGTGAGCCTTGCATGGGCCTTGTAAGGATCCCTAATTTTTAGGGATTAAGGAGCTTCAAATATGAGTAAAATAATGCACATCAAACCACTAGTGGTATTGGGAGTAAAATATTATTTCTTGAACCATCAATTTTGAAAGGGAGAATTCGTGTGCAATTTGAGCCATTGGATTTTTTGATTGTATGGCCATGATTAAATGGAATAAAATGGGCACTAGAAGACAAAATAACTCTACAGTCTCTGGCAATAAAAGACAAAACAAGCTCGCCACGCGAAGAGAGAGAAGAAAAAAACGCGATTTGCGCCGAATCTCAGCCGTCGGATGATATGGATGGTGGATGGTGGAGATTGAATTCTAATCTACTGTCACTAAAAGACAAAATAGCTGCACACACTGTCACTACAAGACAAAAGCACGGAAATTCGTGGTAGGAGAGAGAAAGGCGTTCGAGATTCGCGTAGTTTTCACTCCGTTGGATGTATTTGAGGATTGATGGTGTGGATTAATTAGGAAGTGATCCATGTAAGGATCAAGATCTCATCCATTTATTTTTTTCATGATCCAATGGCTCCAATCGAATGCACCTTTTTTTCTCTTGGGAGCAAGCACATCCATTAGATGTAAGCCAAATCTAAGGGCTATAATTTAAAGTGGCACATTTCTTAAGAAATAATCTTAGCCATTGAATTTTGAAGGCATCCAAGGGTTGAGTTTGAATCCCATTTCTTTCAAAAACTACCTGAGGAACAAAACCACGAATTTTAGCATGTTTGTGTGGTTTTGACTAGCCCAAACCAAGGGAAGCCTATAGCTAGCCTAGTGGATTGAGAGCCTAGACTGTGGCCACCACCCTCTTCTGATTGGTCGATCACTAATCACTCCTTGAGCTAAAAGGCCCATCCAGGGTTCACCTTTTTTCCTAATGTGGCAACTTGTTCAGCTATCTCATCTATTTCCGTGGAGATTTTTGAAGTATGACTAGTAGAACTTTCAGAATCCTTATAGAGTTTGGACAATCCTAACTCCTCACCCAAGTTATCTTCTATGTCAATGCACGTCCGCACACACTCTTCTATGGATCTGGGCTCTTTCAAGTACACATATGATCTCAACTTTGTGCTTAGTAAGCCATCTAAGAACAAAGCCACTTGTTTGGCTGGTGTGGGTAACTCGGGAGTAGGGCATCTCTCTAAATATTGTCTGAATCTTCTACCTGCTAGTCACAGTGTTTCTTGGGGTGTCTGCTTGAAGCTGTGGATCAAAGATGAAGTGTTATGCCTGATACCACTCTTGGAAAATTCTTCAATGAATTCGTCTAGCAGTTGACCTATATCGCGATAGTTGCGACTACTTAGTGGTTGAAACCAAGCAAAGGCAGTGCCCTTAAGAGTCAAACCAAATGCCTCGTACTGGGTGAACAAGTCCTCAACCTCCTCAGCTCGTAACATTTGTTTGAACTTGGCCGCATGATCATAAGGATCTCCTGACCCGTCAAAATAATTCTTCATTGCCTTGATTGTTGGAGAAACAATCACTAACAAGACATATATTTGAAGGTCAAATCTTAGGAAGAAAACACCATGCCTATGTGAAGGGACAAATTCACAAGTGTATCATATTTGTAAAGTTAGTTCACTTTAGTTCTAGAAGTTTTTTAAAATCACGAGAATACAAAAATCTATATAAGTTAGTTTGTATCAACTGACGCGACGAGAGAGAGAGAGAGAGAAAGAAGAAGTAGAAGAAGGAGTTCATTTTATACGACTTTGTATAGTCGTGCTTCTCTGAGTGAGAAAGCAACTGTAAAAACTTCTGAGTTTTTTATAGTTATGAGAAAGAACTGAGTAAAGTTCTGTGTATGAGTCTCTCTCCATCATCTCCATGCTTGCCTACTGTGTGATGAATTTAAAAGTTAAAGTTTTCTGAGCAATTCGATGCCTGGCATCGCATCTTGGCTGATAAGTCATTTTTTCATTCTCTGTGTGTTAACTGTTGTTGAATCTTCTAAAAATATGAAGTTTGTGGAGCAACTCGATGCCTGGCATCGAGTTCCAGCATAAAATGGATGCCCGGCATCGACTTCTAGCATATAAGTCATCTTCTTCATGTGTGTGTAAAATAGAGTGTTTTTGGTGCAGAAAAATAGCCAGAAAAAGCCCAAAGTCGATGCCCGGCATCGACTTGGACTGAAATTCGATGCCAGGCATCGAATTTTTTTTTTTGGACACCAGGATTACTAAAACAAGAAAAAATTCCAGTTTTGGAAGCTCATTTAGGGTCATCTTGTGAGAGCCATAACTTGAGTTCTAGAGATCCGTTTGATGCATATGATAGCTTGTTGGAAAGCTCTACTCTTCTAGTTTCAGCCTATAAAGTTTCATGGAGAAATAATACTTGAGCTAGGAGAAATTAGCAAAATACTGAAGGTATGTCATTTTGGTGACTAGGAATTTCTGTAGAAGCAAAGTTCTCACTTTAGGCTATCATCTCTCAAAGTTTGGAGTGGCAATGAGTTAATGGTGACCATAGAGGTGTTCTAGTGTCACATTAATTCATTTCTTGTGGTGTTTCATACATCAACAAGTGGTATCAGAGCAGAAAGATTCTCGAGAGCAGAAGACGACAAAGGTACGAGAAGTTTTGTAAAGTTTTCCATTAAAGTTTGAAAGGTGAAGCATTTGAAGACACAAGGCATCAAAAGGTTACTTCAAAAGTATCCTCATACACAAAGAACTTTATAAGGTATTATCCTTTATCCTTTAAGCTCACAAGTTGCAACAGAAGGAAAGAACTATGGCAGATCATATCTCCATTGACAAACTGGACAGAGATAATTACCCCGCATGGGTAATGAGAATGGAAGCCTTACTTATGAGTAAGGATCTCATGATATATGTTACAGGTGAAGAAGAGAAGCCGGTATTTGAAGATGAAAGCCGACCAAAGAAAGAGGAACTTGATGCTTTAAAGCATTGGCAGAAGAAGGATGCAAGTGCAAAAGCATACATCTAACAATAGCAGAGGCCGAGGTGGAAGATATCAAAGTAATTTTCAAAGAGGTAGACAAAGTCAAAGAGGAGGCTATGGTAGAGGTGGAGGAAGAAGTTGGGGACAAAATCAATCCTACAACACCACCTACTACAACTATGCAAATGACACACAGAATGAAAGTCATACATCATTGATGATGAACTCAATCAACACATCAGATAAAGAAGATCTAAAGGTATTTTACATTGACTCTGGATGTTCTAATCATTTGTCAGGAAACATAGAATTGATGTCAGAATTGGAAAAAGGTATTTCGAGTCACACAGTTCAAACTGGTGATAATACAAGACATAGTGTACATTCAATTGGAAAAGTGAAATTCAAGAGTGGAGCAGATTTGCTAACCAATGTTTTGTATGTTCCTACAATACCTAAAAACTTGATTAGTGTGGGACAGATAGTTGAAAAAGGTTTTCAAGTCAGGTTTACAAATGAAGGAGTATTTGTGGAAGATCCAGAGAATGGATATAATCAGATTGTCTCTGGTAAGAAAGAAGGTAGACTCTTTACTTTAAGAGTGCAAGGAAACATTGGTCAAGCTTTGCTCACACATGGTGAAGCAGTGATTACAGAACTTGATCTCTGGCATAAGAGATTAGGTCACTTCAATGAAAGAGGAATTAAAGCTATGGTTGCTAATCAGTCTGTACTAGGATTACCAAATGTGCAAAGTCAACATATGGTTTATAAATGTGAAGCATGTCAAATGGGTAAAGCACACAGGTTACCATTTCAAAAGAAAGGATTCAAACATGATGGACTACTAGAGCTCATTCATACAGATGTATGGGGACCAACAAAAGAAGGATCTATCAGTGGCTCAAGGTACTATGTTCTTTTCATTGATGATGCTACAAGATGGATAACATTATATGTTTTGAAGGAAAGATCAGAAGTGTTTGGAGCTTTCAAGCATTTTCATGCATATGCAGAGAGAGTCACAGGTCAAAAGCTTAAAAGACTCAGGTCTGATGGAGGGGGAGAATACTTCTCCCAAGAGTTCAATGATTATCTTTGGAATGCAGGTATTAAGAGAGAAATAACTTGCAGGTATACACCACAACAAAATGGTGTAGCAGAAAGAAGGAACAGGACTTTGGTTGAGTTTGCTAGAGCTATGTTGAAGGAGAAGAATTGTCCAAATTATCTTTGGGTTGAAGCTGTAAATACAGCTACATATCTTGTGAATAGATTACCATGTGCAGCTCTCAATGGTATGACTCCATATGAAGCTTGGTGGGGTAAGAAACCAACACTAGATCATTGTACAGTGTCTGGATCAATTGCATATGCTTATGTGCCATCACAGCTTAGGCATAAACTTGAACCAAAGGCAAAAAAATATGTGTTCATTGAAAAGCAGATGGGTTACAGGTTGTGGAATCCTTTAACCAAACAATTTCTTGTTTCTAGAGATGTTACATTTGATGAACAGAAAAGTTGGTATGCAGATCAAAGTCATACAGCTGAAGAATTTGAAGAAGAGGTAAGAAGATGTGAGAAAGGAAAATCAATTGTGCAGGTAAATAGAGATAAAGACTATATGCAAGCAAGTACATCCAAAAGTGGATTAACAAGAAGGAATGAAGAAGCTCCTATATTTGATGAAGAAGTGTATCCAGACACATATGAAGAATGTGAACCAAGAAGGTCAAGCAGGACTAGAAGACAACCAGAAAGGTATTCTTATGATACTTCTTACATAACTCAGAAGAACTATGCATATATGGTCAAAGATGATGAAGAACCTCATAACTATGATGAAGCTAAAGGTAAGAAGCAATGGGAAGAAGCAATGAAGGAAGAATTCAATGCACTGGAGGAGAACAAGACATGGGAACTTGTTCCTAAACCAAATGGTAAGAAAGTTATTGGAAATAAATGGGTTTATAAAGTGAAGAAGCTTGCAGATGGAAGTATAGCCAGATACAAAGCTAGATTGGTGGTGAAAGGCTATGCCCAGACCTATGGCATAGATTATGATGAGACATTCAGTCCCGTAGCTAAGATGTCAACTATAAGGACAATCATTGCTGTTGCAGCTTCAAAAGGATGGACTCTAAGTCAATTGGATATAAAGAATGCATTCTTGAATGGATACATATCAGATGAGGTATACATGGAACAACCTCAAGGGTTTATAGATTCCAGGTATCCAAATTTTGTTTGCAGGTTGAGAAGAGCATTGTATGGATTGAAGCAAGCTCCAAGAGCTTGGAACTATAGACTGGTGAAGTATCTCAATGATCTTGGATATCAAAGTTCAAAAGCAGATTCAAGTCTACTTATCAAAAGAACAGAGGAAGGTACAATCTACATTTGTATTTATGTAGATGACATTATAATCACAGGTACTTCAGATGAAGGAATCAAGGAGGTAAAGAGATTACTTGAGAAAGAGTTCAAGATCAGTGACCTAGGAAAGTTGTCATACTTTCTTGGAATGGAAGTCACTTATACAGATCATGGCATATATGTGTCACAAGAAAGGTATCTTCTGAACTTGTTGAAGAAGTTTGATATGGAAAATTGCAGAGAAGCTTCAACTCCACTTGAAGTTAATCACAAGCTTAGTAAATATGATGGCGCAGACTACAAAGATATGAGGAAGTATCAATCTCTTGTGGGTAGTTTGATTTATGCTACACTAACAAGACCTGATCTTAGTTATGCAGTGGGAGTTTTGTCACAATTCATGCATTGTCCAAAGGACCCACATTGGATTGCAGGTCAAAGAGTTCTCAGATATATCAAAGGAACTATAAAGGAAGGATTATATTATCCTTTTACATCAGATTTGAAGTTGAGAGCCTACAGTGACTCAGATTGGGCAGGTAACCAAGATGACAGAAGATCAACTCATGGTTACATGATATACATTGGTGATAAGCTTGTAAGTTGGTGTTCAAAGAAACAACATACAGTAGCATTATCATCAATTGAAGCAGAGTACAAAGGACTTGTGGAAGCAGCTAAGGAAGTCATATGGATGCAGACATTGTTCAAGAGCTTAGGCATTGATCAAGGTACACCTACAATACATGGAGATAATATGAGTTCACTTTATCTTGCAGCAAATCCAGTATTTCATGCAAGGACAAAGCACATAGAGATACAGTATCATTTTCTCAGAGAAAAGGTAATGGAGAAGGAGATTGAAGTGGAGTACATTTCTACTAAAGATCAGTTAGCAGACATAATGACAAAGAGCTTGGATGGTGTGAAGACCAGCAGATTCAAAAGCATGGCAGGAGTAAAAGAAAAGAAGATGATATGAAGAAACAGGGAATGTCAATTAGTGATTGAGGGGGAGCTGTTGGAGAAACAATCACTAACTGGACATATATTTGAAGGTCAAATCTTAGGAAGAAAACACCATGCCTATGTGAAGGGACAAATTCACAAGTGTATCATATTTGTAAAGTTAGTTCACTTTAGTTCTAGAAGTTTTTTAAAATCATGAGAATACAAAAATCTATATAAGTTAGTTTGTATCAACTGACGCGGCGAGAGAGAGAGAGAGAAAGAAGAAGTAGAAGAAGGAGTTCATTTTATACAACTGTGTATAGTCGTGCTTCTCTGAGTGATAAAGCAACTGTAAAAACTTCTGAGTTTTTTATAGTTATGAGAAAGAACTGAGTAAAGTTTTGTGTATGAGTCTCTCTCCATCATCTCCATGCTTGCCTACTGTGTGATGAATTCAAAAGTTCAAGTTTTTTGAGCAATTCGATGCCTGGCATCGAATCTTGGCTGATAAGTCATTTTTTCATTCTCTGTGTGTTAACTGTTGTTGAATCTTCTAAAAATATGAAGTTTGTGGAGCAACTCGATGCCTGGCATCGAGTTCCAGCATAAAATGGATGCCCGACATCGACTTTTAGCATATAAGTCATCTTCTTCATGTGTGTGTAAAATAGAGTGTTTCTGGTGCAGAAAAATAGCCAGAAAAAGCCCAAAGTCGATGCCCGGCATCGACTTGGACTGAAATTCGATGCCAGGCATCGAATTTTTTATTTTTGGACACCAGGATTACTAAAACAAGAAAAAATTCCAGTTTTGGAAGCTCATACAGGGTCATCTTATGAGAGCCATAACTTGAGTTCTAGAGATCTGTTTGATGCATATGATAGCTTGTTGGAAAGCTCTACCCTTCTAGTTTCAGCCTATAAAGTTTTATGGAGAAATAATACTTGAGCTAGGAGAAATTAGCAAAATACGGAAGGTATGTCATTTTGGTGACTAGGAATTTCTGTAGAAGCAAAGTTCTCACTTTAGGCTATCATTTCTCAAAGTTTGGAGTGGCAATGAGTTAATGGTGACCATAGAGGTGTTCTAGTGTCACATTAATTCATTTCTTGTGGTGTTTCATACATCAACATTGATCACTTGAGTGGGTCTAAGGATTCTTGGGTGCTCTCGGGGTCTAGGCAATGGAAAATCCTGTTCATCTCTTTGTTGCCTATGTGCTTGATGTCTCTCTCTAGTTCTTTCTCTCTGGGCTTCATGAGCGTGGGATGATCCTACTCCTTGGAGGCCATGGGAAACATTGGATCTTGGTGGAGGGAAAATCAATTCACTCTTCCAAGTATATGCATGTCTATCATGTTCTGTTACCAAGAATATCTTCTCCGATGTGTTATCCAGGTAGACAACTTTGCCTGGTATCTCAGGATCTTTGAATTCATAGATGATGACTATGCCCAATTGGCTAGGTTGATCTGGCTTGAATCTCCAAAAGGCTTCCTCTATTTCTCTATTCAAGAAGAGTTCTATGCTTTTGTTGTCTTGAGGGATCCAATCTGGTGTGATCACTCTGGTCAGAACTGACTTACCTCTAGGAGTCTTGGGTCCTTGTCCTACATTTCCTTGTTCTAGGTCTCCTATCTCATTTTCATGAATGACATTTCCAAACTCATCGGTCCTATCTGGTAGGTTGGTGACCACATACATGGTTCCTTCCTTATCAATGTATGAACCCTCTTCGAACTTGACCACCGGGTGTTCAAGTCCAAAGGATTGATATGGATTTTTGAGTTGGACCACTGATCGCCTCAGGCCATCCTCATAGATGCGAGCACCTAATCGGTTGGTCCGAATATATTCCAACTGTGTCTTATAGGGACCTTCTGGTGTTTGTAGATGGGCAGTCCCTGAGCCACCTGTCGGTTTCCCCATGCTAAAAGACATTTCTGAGTCACTTGTGTCTGAACTTAGTCCGTAAGGATGACCACTTAGTTGTTGTGCCCAAGACTTAGCTGTATGGTTGACACTGGACTGAGAAGATCTAATGCTTTGTCTATCCTTGCCTAGGTGTCTACCAGATCTCAAGTTCATAAGCTTTGGCTAAGAGTCCAAAATTTCCCCTTGGTATAGTTCAAAAATCCTTTGGAGTCCCCTTGGGTTCCAGGTCCCACTTGAAGGTCAACTTCAAATTATCCTATCTGAAAATCAACGCATTATTCTTATAAAAAACGAGTAGGATTCCAAACAAGCTTTGCAACGAGCTATAGAGCTCAAAAAATGGACTTTGGATGAAAAAGTTATGTCAAATCAGGCTCCTAGGGGTCAAAACAGGCAAACAGGACCTTTTGGAAAAAATCGCGATTTTGTGAAATCAAGAGAATCGCGATTTTGTGAACTTCAAGAGAATCACGATTTTGTGAACTTCAAGAGAATCACGATTTTGTGAACTTCAAGAGAATCACGATTTTGTGAAATCAGAGAATCGCGATGCTGAGCACAAAATCGTGTTTTGAAAATCGTGATGTTGAGCACAGAATCGTGTTTTTGAAAATCGCGATGTTGAGCACAAAATCGTGTTTTTGAAAATCGGGATGTTGAGCACAAAATCGTGTTTTTGAAAATCGCGATGTTGAGCACAGAATCGTGTTTTTGAAAATCGCGATGTTGAGCACAAAATCGTGTTTTTGAAAATCGCGATGTTGAGCACAAAATCGTGTTTTTGAAAATCGCGATGTTGAGCACAAAATCGTATTTTTGAAAATCGCGATGTTGAGCACAGAATCGTGTTTTTGAAAATCGCGATGTTGAGCACAGAATCGTGTTTTTGAAAATCCTGATGTTGTCTCAAAGAATCGTGATTCACAAAATCGTGTTTTAGAGAATCATGTTCTCACAGCATCGTGTTTTTGGCTGAAAATCATGATTTGTGAGAATTGCGATTTTGAGCACAACCACAGAATCGTGTTTTCTCAGAATCGTGTTTTTGACATGAAAATCGCGATTGCCAATAGAAAATCGTGTTTTCACAAAATTGTGGTTTGGCTAAAAATCATGATTTGTGAGAATCGCGATTTTGAGCACAACTACAGAATCGCGATTTCACAAAATCGTGTTTTTGCTGAAAATCGTGTTTTTGCTGAAAATCGTAATTGGTGAGAATCGCGATTTTGAGCAGAGAATCGTGTTTTCACAGAATCGTGTTTTTTGGCTGAAAAACGTGATTTGTGAGAATCGCTATTTTGAGCACAGTCACAGAATCGCGATTCTGAGAATGACCACAGAATCGTAATTCTTTTAGCCAACTTTTAAGCGGGAAAACAGTAAATCGTGATTTTTCAAAAAAAATTGAATTTTCACAGAATCGCGATTTTCATCACAGAATCGCGTTTTTTGACGGGAACTTCGAATTTTTTGAGCGCCGAGCAATGGCGAGCTCCGTATGAGTAGAAAATCATGACAAACACAGGCGCTTGTTCTCCCTTGCACTTCCTAACTCCTTCCCACACAATAATGCATGAAAAATGGTATGAAAATGGTGAAAATGCACTAAAAAACAAGAAATTTCTATGAAGAAGAAGATGGAAGACGGTGGAGATGATGATGATGAAGAAGATGAAGAAGAAAAATCAGAAAATGAACAAAAATGACAATTTTTTACCTTCCAACATCGCAAATCTACAATCTTACCATCACAACGCTCGTCCTCGAAGCTCTCTCCCCGGCAACGGCGCCAAAATTTGGTGTAGCTCAAGCGTAACCACCACCTCCTTTACTTGTCAATCCGCGGAGACGTCAGGACCGGTATGAAGACCACGAGCAAGTGAAGGCACAAGTGCATGAGTGAAAGCACACAAACATGCACACACATACACATACACGCACACAAAGTAAGATCAAAGAGAGGAACAATGGAAAGCTTCGATTGCAAAAGAGTTCTCTTAAAAAGCTCTATTCTCTAACAAGCTAACCCCAAAAATGAGCTCTCTAGCTCTTATAGTTTTTTGATTAGTTTTGGCCCTGTCCAGACCTAGTGTCCGGCCTAGTTAAAAATTAGGTTCCAGGGCTTATTTGGGGGCTCAAACGAAGTCAAAAAATTATGAAAATTGGTATGATGGTACTTCTAATACTCCTCAAGCTCGAGGACTCCTCGGATTGAACAAAATGGAGTTATAAAAATAGATAATGGTATTTACAATGGTTTCTAGTGATGAAAATCACTATTTTTGTAGGGGATTCTTCTGAAAATTTGACATACACTTCTTGGAGCTCCCTACTTGCTCCCTTTCCTTGTGTGTCCACCTTTTATTGTGCTTCCATGCTTTGTCCTTGACTTTGAGCTTCAACATGTGGTATTTGATGAGCTAGGACCATGGTTTGGAGACAAAGGGAAAGAGAAGATTACAAAGATGATGGAGGTGTTGTCCAAGAAGAATTTTACCAAATAAGCACTCAAATGTCAGGTCCATAAGCTTCTACATCACATGGAGAAAGCTCAACATGGAAGGGAAGACTAAGGAGTCATTCCTCATCACCAACTTCAAGTTATGAAAGAATTGAAGCTGAAAGTGCTACCCAAAATAGTGATTCAAATGCAAGTGAAGAAGAGTATGAAGAGGTGATTACACCAAAGGTAAAGTTGAACCGGTTGAAGAAGCAATATTCAAAAGGAAATGAAAGGAGGTCTTCGAGAGCAAGGTATCCAATTCAAAGGCTGATGTATGATAGTTTTATTGCAAAGCATTTTGCATACATCACATAGGTGGTCAAGGACAAAGAACCAGATGCATATGAAGAAGCATGTACACAAAAAGAATGGCAACAAGCTATGCAAGAAGAGATAAAATATCTCAAGGATAATCACTCATGGGAGATAGTTGCAAAGGCTAAAGGTATGAAGACTATTCCAAATAAATGGGTGTTTAAAATAAAGAGAAATGCTATTGGTTCTCTAGCTAGGCATAAAGCTAGACTACTAGCAAAAGGATTTAAGTAGACTCATGGCATTGACTATAAAGAGACTTTCAGCCTGATTGCAAAGATGGGAACAATTAGAACCTTCATTGTAGTGAGTGCAGCAAGGAGATGGCCATTGTACCAACTTGACATAAAAAGTGTTTTTCTCAATGGTGAACTTCAAGAAGAGGTATACATGAGTCAACTGATTGGATTTGAAGATAAAAAATATTCATATTTTTTTTGCATATTAAAGAAAGCTTTGTATGGGTTGAAGCAAGCACCTTGTGCTTGGAACCAAAGATTGGTTGAGTACCTCACAAGATGTGGGTATAGTCCAAGTAGTGCAAATCCTTCTCTCTACATGAAGAAAGAAAAAGGCAAGCAATACATTTGCATATATGTTGATGATCTCATCATAAAAGGAAGTAATGTTGCAAGAATATAGGAGATAAAAAGAAAACTCAGTAAGGAGTTTAAAATTTCATATCTTGGTGAGCTGAAATATTTTTTAGGCATTGAGGTAGTCTATGGGAAAGATGGCATCTACTTGATGCAAAGAAAGTACTTGTTGGATAGTCTTTTGAGATTTGGAATGAGTGAATGCAAACCACTCACTCAACCTATGGACACAAATGTGAAGTTATGCTCTAATGATGGAGAGAAGTTACATGATGTAACTACATATAGGAGTATTATAGGTTCATTGATCTATGCTATGATCACAAGACCATATTTGTGTTATATCATTGGAGATCTTTCTCAATTTCTACAAACTCCAACAAGTGACATTTAAATTCAGCCAAACAAGTTCTAAGATATCTGAATCACATAGTCAAACATGCCTTGTTTTATAGATATGATGAAGAATTGTAGTGGAGGCCAAAAGAGAATGAAATTCAAAAACTAAACTGGAAGAGAAGAGTGGCTACTCAAAGTAGTGGAGGAGTTATGGAGAAGATCTCTCAAACTCATCACAAGAGCTCGTGGTCATTTGGTGACAAATGAGGAAAGGGAGGACACTCAAGAACAGATGAAGAATGCAGTGAAGTACTCTTGTAGGTAATTCATTTGGTTTCAATCATTTCGTTTTCTATAGTCTCATAGACTATGTCCAACCGCATACCAATTTCTGGGTAGCCTGATTGCGGGAGTCATATCTCTCAATATATATATATCCATTTTTAGAGTTTAAATATGATTTAGAAAGCTTATCTCGTGTAACTCCTTTTATCTAAGATAGTTTTGGGAGATTCATCATGCTTTGTGAGTTATTCAATTTTTTGTGAAGTCTGATTTTTAGTCTAATTGAGTAGACAGGTAGCCTGTTTTGATGCAAAGAGTTTCCCAACCAAAACTACTCAAAATTGAGTGTTTGATAGCTCATTTGAAAGATATTAGTGTCTATTTTGAGTGATCAAAGTCTCACGCTCATTGTTTTCTTCAGTTGGTACCATATTTCATTTTAACATTCAGTTATAGGTGAAAGTCTTTGTAGCTCAGTGATGAGTAGCACCTCCTTTAATGTCAATCCGGGAAGACGTGAGGATGGTATGAAGACCTTGAACAATTGATGGCACAAGTGCGTGAGTGAGAAGCACACTAACATGCACACACATATGCACACAGGTGCACATAAGGCAAGACAAAGAGAGAGAAGCAATGGAGTTCTTTAGATTACTCAAAAGTGCTCTTACAAGTTCAATTCTATCACAAGCTAACCTCACAAATGAGCTCTCTAGCTCTTTTTATAGTTTTAGACTAGTTTTGGCCCTGTCTAGACCTAGTGTCCGGCCTAGTTAAAAATTAGGTTCAGGGCTTATTTGAGGGCTCAAACGAGATCTAAACATTATGAAAATTGGTAGCATGATAGTTCTAATACTCTTCAAGCTCGAGGATTCCTCAGCTTGAAGTAAAATGGAGTTACAAAAAGGTGAAATGGTATTTACAATGATTGTTAGTGATGAAAATCATTGTTATCAGGATGTTGATTGGAAAAAATTAAGTGACCTACTTGCTAGATTGGCATTGACTGCTTTGCCTGCTTGTGCCTTCTCTCTGCTCTGACTCCCTCCGTTGACTTCCTTGTCTTGTGAGTCCTTGGGTGCCCTGGCCACTGCCAACACTCCCCCCTCTCTCGCGTCTGTCGTCTCTGACAGACCCTTGTTTGGCTGAGCGTTTTACATAATATTCAATGACATCAGTAGCCAAGTGGTGTTCTGCTAGCCTCAACCCCTTTGCTAAATCTGTTAGGAGGGCATTCCAATCCACTAGTCGTGGGACATCCTGATGTGGCATACACAATTGTTCGGAGTGTAAGGCTCTCTTCGTAGCAAAGAGTTGTAGGAGATGGGAGGGTCTGGGAACAAAGATTTCAGAGTGGTATTCCTAGAGCCCTGTGATGAACATCTCTTTAAATGTTTGTTTGTAGCAGGCTGGGAGGTATTTAACTCATGCGTGCCATGCATATATCACCTGAATCGAGGGGGTTGTACTCATATCGTAGACCAATTCAAGGTTTCGTGCTATGAATCCAACGCCTGAAAACTGTGGATCTTTAATATTTCTGAAGGTTCTGAAGGTCACCAGCATCAACTCGAATATCTTCAGGCACATCTGTGCCATCACATCAGGGGTGTTCCGTAGTCTGACTCCCCAATGCCGGATGGTAGAGATCATGTACGTCACTGTAGCCTAGCCTCATGGGGGTGCGAGGTATACATAGTTTAACCATTTAGCACTGCCTTTAACACTTTTCACAGTGATGGCAAAATCTGGCCATGTGCGCCTTCTGAGTACAAGAATGTAGCATGGATTATACTTGATGAATAGTGGCATGTTATTCTAGGTACGAACCAGCTCTGGGTACATTTCCAGGAGACACAATCTCCAGGTAGGTTGGAAGATGGATCCTTGTGTAGCTCTCTCCGGTATATCATTAAGGCTGAATTGAGTGGCAAAGGTTGGAGCCTTGCCACATCGACGTTGAATTTCTACATTGTAGTCTGCTAAGAGCACACAATAGGGCACGTATTGATCATCATTTGTGCCTATCCATCTGTGATGAGACATACTTCGAAAATATTCTGATTTGATAATTGTGCCCTCTATCTTAGACATTGATTCAATCTGGACCACCACTCGATCATCATGCGTATTGGCTGTTTTTTCGAGCATCTGCAACCATTCTAGGGCTTCTACTTCAAGTGTGTCCAATCCCTCATCCGTTTGTTGGCCACCCGGTGTCAACATAGGAACATAAGGTTCCTCATATGATTCATCCACTTCTATGGACACGAGTTCTTCTGTTTCTAGTTCGATAATTGGGGATGGTTGTCTTTCATACTCAAGTAGCTTGCTTTGCAACTCCGCAACCTGCTCTTTTAGCACCTTTACCTCCTCTGCAGTTGATGCCGAATCTATGACCTTGGGTTGCTCTTCTTGCTCCCTTAGCTGGTGGCGCAGTGCATATCGTTCTTTTTCCATATCATCATGTGCTTCCAGTAGAGTAGCATAGCTTTCGAGAATTGTTTTCATAGTTTCTGAAGGAACAACTTTGAATCTTTCGGGGTCAATCTCCTGGGGGGGAACTCTCCATGGCGGCCTCTAAATTTTCTTCGTTTTGCTTTTGCAAGCGCTTGTTCTCTTTGAGGGCAGTGGCCATGTGCTTTTTGAGTAAAGTCAGGTTGCAGTGGACTTTGACATTCTCTGACTGATAAAGTTCAAGTAGAGTTGTGAGCTTTTTAACTTCAGAGGAGTCGGAGGGCTAGGGGGCTTCTTAAAGGGTCTGGTGGGCATGCTCAAGCGTAGTGTAGCATTGATTTATGTTGGGATAATGTTGGCGAAAACTTCGGCTTTAACGCCTACTGTTGCGGAAATACTTTCGCCCTGAAGGTGGGTTTCGCGACAAGGCTTGAACTCTGTCAGGCCTGCGGAAAATGCCGCGCCACCGTAGTAGAATGCTAAACTAGAGTGATTCAGAACACCTCTTGTAATCAACAGTAGTTTAGCTTAAATATCGTCGCTTTAACTATGTTATTCTGCGATTCAGATTCCACCGGAACTTTACCAGATTGTTACTCGACTGACACCGTAGTCGTACCGGAACTTCACCGAAATAAACTTAGTTCTGTTCGTAATTGTTTCAGATGAACTTTTGTGAAGTAAGGAAGTAGTGTGTGAGCTTCCTTCACCGAATGAACTTCCTTCTGGAAACTTCACAATTCTGAACTGCTACTTTCCGGTTAACTTTTGTACTGTGTGTACATCTTCATTCCACCGGAATTGTGATCAGCTTAAAGTTGAGACGTCTAGCTACAAGATGAGCTATCTCTCATACAAAGCTTCGAACTCTGCTATGAGTTATACTTCGTTGTTCTACTGGAAAATCCTGATTTTTGAGAAATTGTAACTGACCGAAAATTACTGAAATTGTTTACTGAGTAAATTGTTATACACCGAAACATGCGTTTACAGAGAAGGTACTGAAGTATGTTTAGTAACAAGTCGTGACAGTAAACGAGAAACGGAACTTTCTACCGTAACACGAAATAACTTCAGATTCTTCACAAGTAAAGATTGCACGCAGACATCCACATGAACATGTGTTTTCGATTAGAGAAGATGTGTACAAGTAAGCTTGGCCTCTTCTTGCTCAAGTTACAGAAACTCTCCTACAGTGAGTAGTTTCTTATTACCATCTCTCTTCAAATGAAAAAGACCCGACACTTCAGGCTTGTGTTATTCATCTGTACATACGCGATCTATGGCGTCTTCTGAGAACTTCTAACTCTCTCTTCACTCATACGCGATCTATGGCGTCTTCTCTCTGTCTCTTGTTCTCCTCCATGTATCATCTACTACTCTCTCTCTTCCCCACGAGCTCTTCAAATCTTGCTGTATATATACACTTTCTTTTGGCGCTCTTTTGCCCTGTCATTCTTCAATTCGTGTTATGCGCGCCTTACGCGCCCGCCGCGGTTAATTGCTCTGTTATGCGGATACCGCGCACTAACTTCGCATACTGTACACCTGTGCACTGATTTTCCGGAAGATTCCGTTTCTCTCTTGTTTGTTGTGTCAAATTCGTGAGTGTTTCCTTAACAATTTAGGTCAGTGTTTTCTGCTTCCAAGGCTATAAGCCGCTTTTGTGTTGCTAGTGGTCCATAGTTAACTGACGATGGCGATCTTCGAGGGTCTGATATTCACTCTATAGTTGATATACAAACTGATGTAAAGTAGAAAACACATTATTTACATTTAAAAATGCTGGGAATGGAGAGGATGCAGGGGGAATGGGGAAGGGAGAGGGAATTGTGAATGAGGGGGAATCCAGTGGTGATGTGGGTGGAGGGGGTATGCGAGATTGTGGTTGTGTGTGGGGAGGGAGTGGTGTTGTGGCTGGTGATGTCTCCATTGTGTCAAAAGTGTGTGTGACTGTGTAAATGAGAACGGAAGGTGGAGTGGATATGATGTTCGTGAACAGTGCGGTGACTGTAGGCATGGTAACCCCTCCTAATCGGATGCCTAGAGAGAGAGGAATTCCCATGACATATGTGGTGAATGTGGAAGTTAGGGTGGTAGTGTCCTGAGGTGAAGTGAATTGTGCAATGTGCGGTGAAGAGTGCGGTGATGGTGGTGCCGCCTAATGTTCTTCTGTCTGTGTACTATCTCCTGGTGCCGATAGTTCTATGTGGATTTGCTTGTCGGAGCGCATGAGACGGGTAGGCACTCGTTTCTCAAAGTAGTGAATGTAAGACATAGTTGAATGAATGGATTCATCCAAGCCTAGCGCATCTGTGTGCAGGTTCAAGGATTCAATGAACAGTTCATCCACTCCTTCTTCCCCTAATGTCTGACTTATTAGCATCTTTCCTGTTTCTATTGATAGCTTGTGATGCTCTTGGACTCGCTTCATAGTTTCATATAATCTTTTGATTTGCATAGTATAGGATGGGGCATTTGTGAGTTCTATAAGTTCTTCCTGCTCTTGGTCATATTCCTCATCTGCCTCCTCTTCATCAGCCTCTCCTTCATCTTCATCGACCTCTACTATTTCAGGTGGGGAATGAGTTGAAGTCCCTGTGGTAGGTTGTGGTCCTTGGGTCTGGGCTTCCTCCATCTCAAGATTGGCTTCATTAATCATTCAGGCAATTTCTTCATCTCTCAAATCCTCCAAGGTGTAGCCTTGTGGAAACTCCAAGTCAGAGGGGACAGGACGGAACACTAGATTGGGCCCTTCTACACTCTGTCTAGGTAAGTGAATCGTAAATGGACGGACACGTCGTGTTTGTGGTGGTTTCACCTCTGGTGTGGTGGTGGCACCCCTTGTTGGTGCACATGGTAGTTGGACTGTTCCCCTCATTTTCTTAGATGGAGGCCCTGTTGTTGATGGCCTTCTCTGGAATTCCTGAGCTCTAGACGACACCAGTGCTCTTTGAATAGGCACATCATATGCTAAGTATCTGTAAATGATCCTCGTTAGAGCACATCAGCCATGAAGCACATTCTTATGTTTCTTATTCCATCGTTGATGTGTCAAGTGGATTTGGTCGATGATCCAATGGGGTATATTGATTGTGAGGTTCTCTGTTTCTGCGAGGTACAAGCTAAACCAGATTCTTTTTGGTGGCATGGTGAAGTGTTCTTGTGTAGGAAAGGCGAAGTGTTGCATGATCATGCGTAGGTGGAGGACGATGGTTGGTGTCATAGCTACCACGTCCTTTAGTTTGTTAAGATCCTTATGCTTCATTCTCCCAGGAATCATAGTTTCTTTTTCTGTAGGAATGTGCATTCCCTTCATGTCTAGTGCCTCCCTTACTAAGTTGAGGGTAAGCCTGAACCTCTTGAGCTCATGACCTGATGTGAGGGAGGGAAGTACAAAGGTGCTATCTCCTCCTTTGGCTCTACTGGGGGTGATGGTACTCATCAAATAGGAGCAACGCAAGAAATCTGCCTAAGGTAAGAGCGCTCTAAAGTAGCTATCTAAGCCCGCTTTGGTCCATACAGATCTCATTACTTCCGCGTTCTCATATTGTTAGAATTCACAGGTAAAGAAATGGTATCTTCCCCACTTGCCATTGAACTCAAGTTCGTCCTCCTAGAAGTAAGTACCTTCTCCGAGGGGACCGGCCACATTGGTGAACCAATGTGCATGCTTTCCAACTTGTGAGGTATGCCCCTATGGAGCATCTTGAATCGGGATCACATGCACTGTCCTGAGCTCTTGGGGTCTCTCAGTTAATTGGGTCTCGAGGGGAAGGTTTTCAATATCCACTATCTGGGCACTTGACCCTGCTTGGGAGCTAGTTCCTGTTGTTGCTGCCATGTTACTTCTGGGTTGCTGGTGCTGTGAGAATATAGAACCATGTGTTAACATTGTAATGGACAAGATAGAACCATTTTTGTCCCCGTTACAACATTAACATGAGGTTAGTGATAGGTTAGTAGGTCAGTGAGTGCTCGGTGATTGTGTGTGTAGTTAGTGAATGAATAGTCCTATGAGCTAAATAGAAACATGCAGTGTGAAGATGATGCAGTTAGTGATGGAGATGAATTTACAATTGGGGTCGGGGGGTTTATTAAAAGCTTTAGGCTGCCAAACATAGTGGATGGCTCTCGGTGTTGATTTTGTGGATAGTGATGATGATGATGATGACAAGGATGGTGAAGAAAACAAAAGAAAATAGATAAAAGTGAAGAATATACCTATGAATCCAACGCCTCAACTCTACGTCTTGCCATCACACACTTGTCCTCAACACTCGATCCCCAGCAACGGTGCCAAAATTTGGTGTAGCTCAGTGATGAGTAGCACCTCCTTTAATGTCAATCCGGGAAGACGTGAGGATGGTATGAAGACCTCGAACAAGTGATGGCACAAGTGTGTGAGTGAGAAGCACACTAACATGCACACACATACACACACACGTGCACATAAGGCAAGACAAAGAGAGAGAAGCAATGGAGTTCTTTAAACTACTCAAAAGTGCTCTTACAAGTTCAATTCTATCACAAGCTAACCTCAAAAATGAGCTCTCTAGCTCTTTTTATAGTTTTAGACTAGTTTTGGCCCTGTTGAGACCTAGTGTCCGACCTAGTTAAAAATTAGGTTCCATGGCTTATTTGAGGGCTCAAACGAGATCTAAAAATTATGAAAATTGGTAGGATGATACTTTTAATACTCCTCAAGCTTGAGGATTCCTCAGCTTGAACAAAATGGAGTTACAAAAAGGTGAAATGGTACTCACAATGATTGTTAGTGATGAAAATCACTGTTATCAAGATGTTGATTGGAAAAAATTAAGTGGCCTACTTGCCAGATCGGCGTTGACTACTTTGCCTGCTTGTGCCTTCTCTCTCCTCTAACTCTCTCTGTTGACTTCCTTGTCTTGTGAGTCCTTGGGTGCCCTGGCCACTACCAATAGTCTTGATCTTGAGAAGGTCTTCTATACTTTTTGTTGTGCATGGGAGAGGAATTCTCAACCATTTAATTCATTGTCAAATTAATTAAATGTGAAGATTTATTGTCACTAAGGTTATAAAACCTTGAGAATGGATAAGAAAATTTTCAAGTTGCTATTTAGAATTGCAAGTCATCTTGATTAAAGAATAAGGTCTATTTAGATAAGCACCATTGATTGGGGACAAGAAAAAAGAAATTTGTGATTGGGTGCTTGCCCATGATAGATGTTTTGAGACACAATAGGAATCATGAAAAAGTAAATGAAAACATGGTTTGGTCCATATGAGGGTCAGAAAGTGAATGAAAATGGTATCTACATTTTAAAATGACTTGATAACAGTATTTAAAATTCGTTTTGCAAGTAACTGTGTGAAATTATTCAAGCAAAGAGAAGGTGAATTGTATGTTCTTGATGATGATCATGATGATGTATTTAAATAAATTCAAAGTGATGAAAGTGAGAGCAAGAGCATGAGAATGAGCCAAAATCCTATTTTTCTTTCACCTAAAGTATGCATAAAAACTATAATGGATAGTGATTTTGTTTAGTAGTTGCACATCCAATCGCATATTCAACTCTTGTAAATAGCATAAATAAAATTTTTCCTTCATTTTCGAACTCCATAAACCTCAACATTGACAACCATACACCTCTTTTATGTTCCATGCTAATTTTGAATGTACTTCAAGTATGTATGATAGAGACACATTACATGTCCATTGTGTGTCATGGACACAGCATAAACCATATAGAACCTTACATTCCATGTGAACTTTTATATCTCATGATTAACTGAAATTTGGAGAAACAAATTCTACCATCATGTTTGAAATCTACCAAAACCCTAAGATTTACTATCTACTTTCTTGATTTCAACATTCCAAGGTCCTATCTTGGAGTGTTGACATTCATCCATGATGTCATCAATTTTCTTGAACATCTATATAAGGAGGGCTTGACAAAATATGTCCTTAGTCTTTATAGTGCCAATCTTGGGAGCTTAAGAAGTTATGATCTCCAAGTAAGTACTTTCCAAGCTCCAATTTTAGTTCCACATCTAGTCTTGTTCCTTATTTTGGTCTTTTATAGTTTACTTTTTTTGACATCCCATCTTATCCTCTTGTAATCTCATAGTACGAGATCTTTTATAGTTATTTCTTGTATCTATTTCATTTACGTCAAGGAAGTTCTTGTAATTGTGATATGTTGATTCATACATATGGTCCCCAATTGTGGAAACTCTTATATCCTATCTAGTCCAATTATCCACACCTTTCAGTCCCAAGTTCTGGGAGTTCTTGTACTATTTGTATATTCTTGTATTATTTCCCCTACATCTGTGATTATTTAATTTTCTATCCAATACAAGGCATCATGGAGAACAAAAATAAAGAGATTGTGGCATCACTTTATAATCTCTAGAAAAAGGCCAAGGACCTAACTCATCGGTAGACACAAATCAAGATGGAACATCCCTTGCATGTGCCCACACTTGTCCATGAATTACGTGAACAAATTGGGAATCTTCAAGAAAATCAAGAAAGCATTCAAGTGAATTCAATTCCCTAGTTTTTCCTTCATGAAGGAAACCAAGATTTCCATGAATGCTTTCGTAGGGTGGTTATTCAACACATAATTTTCACACATGACCACTTCCATCCAAACCTTTCCAGGAATATGCTCTCCTTTAACCATGCATCAGGCTATTTCAAAGAGTGTTCTATTTTTACACTCTACAATACCATTTTTCTAAGGCATATATATCATTGTACATTGATGTGAAATTCCTCATTCACAAAGAAAAGCATTAAACACATGTGACATGTATTCATTGCCACAATCTATGCATAGAGTCAAAAGCTTGTTTCCATAAAAATTTTCATCCATAGCTAAAAATGATTTGAGCAGAGAAAGTGTTAGAGTTACACGTCTACGGAAGCACGCGAACAGCACAAGGAAGAAGAAGAAGCTTGGAGCACAAACACACAATACTGAATGTATTACTAGAGAATGTACAAAGATAAGTAGCCCATTAGGGCAATAGGCGTATATAAAAGCCGGAGCAAAAAACCCTCCTAAAGAGGGAAAAAAGTACTCCGGCAGTCCTAGAGTGTTCACACACATCACTCCCTAAATATATCAACAAATCCCCCCTGGGAGTGATGCAGTGAACAAGTAGTTGGCACTCATGTATAAGGAACTGCCAAGCTATGTGGAAGTCACACCACAAAAGGAAGTAAGCCCAAAGCTTTGCGGAAAGCTTCAAACTTCTCCCTGGGTAGAACCTTCATGAAAAGGTCTACAATGTTCTCTTGCGTGGGCACATATGCCAAGATGATCTCCCCAGCAGAGAACCTCTCCCTGACATAGTTTTAATGCACCTCATTGTGCTGTGCGAGCATGGAACACAGGGTTCCTCGCAACTGCCAATGCGCTCTGGCTGTCAATGAAGATAGTGGTGGCAGAATTCTGACCAACACCCAAATCAGCCATAAGGTGTCTGAGCCACACACACTCAACAGTAGCTATGAAAGCTGCCCTATACTCAGCCTCACAACTAGAAGTGGCCACAATGGGCTGCTTCTTGCTCAACCAAGATATACATGAGCTACCAAGCATGAAGGGAAAGCCACTAGTGGACACACGAGTGTCAAAGCAACCAGCCCAATCAGAGTCAGAAAAAGCATGCGAATCTGGCGGTAGTGATCCCCCCTTGGGATAAAACAAACCAAGTAGTCGAGTACCACTCAAGTAGCGAAAGATGTGCTTAACCGCCTGCCAATGCTTGACTCCTGGGCAATGCATAAATCTGCTCATCTGTGAGACAACAAACTGAATATCTCGTCGAGGAATGCATAAGTAAATCAAGCATCCAAAAGCCTACTAATAGAGAACAACATCAAATGCATCTCCAGCATCATGAAGACTCAATCGTAAACCTGTCTCCATGGGAGTGGCAATAGGCTTACAGTCTTCAAAGCCAAAACACTGCAATAATGTGTCAATATATTTCATTCGACACAAAGCCATTCCACCATCAACTTGCATAAACTGAATGCCCAAATAGTGATGCAAATGCCCCAAATCAGACATCTCAAATGAGGCATGCAAATCAGCCTTAAAATCAGCAATATGCTTCTCAATAGGACTAGTGAGCAACATGTCGTCAACATAGACAACAATGATCAGAAGCACATCATTAGCACGCTTAACATATAAGGTGCTTTCAGTTGGACTGTTCTCAAAACCATGTGCAATCAGATAGGCATGTATCTTCTCATACCAAGCACGTGGTGCTTGCTTTAAACCATATAATGCCTTCTTTAACCTACACACCTGGTTTTCATGCCCTTTCTACACAAAGCCACGGGGCTGAAAAACATACACTTCTTCATGCAAGTCACCATTCAGAAATGCAATTTTAATGTCCAACTAATGTACATTCCAACCATGATGGGCTGCAAGTGCACAAATGCTCCCAACAGTAGTCATATGGCATGTAGGTGCAAAGGTCTCATCAAACTCAATGCCTCTTTCCTGTGCATAACCCTTTGCAACAAGCCTAGCCTTATACCTGTCTAACTGTACCATCAGGTTTATGCTTCAGCTTGTATACCCACTTAGTTCCAACGGCCTTCTTGCCAGGAGGCAAGTCACATAAATACCATGTACCATTCTTCATTATTGCATCATATTCAGATTGCATAGCAGCCATCCAATTTTCTGAATTTTGTGCTTCATCAAACAAAACACGCTCAGTCTCATCACAGAGATTAGATGCAGTCATAGCATAGCAATCTGATGCAAAAGAGGCACTATGAGAGCCTGAACGAGTACAATATGACAGAGGTGCATCTACTTTGCTGTCACACAAAGTCTGCACCAGCCATTTTGGCATAGTTTTTGCCTGTTCAATATCAGCTCTCTCATCAACTAGTGCATCATGTAAATCTGCATCAGAAATGGAATGATCTGCATCATCACATGAAACCTGCAAAGGTTGAGAAGTTGCCTCATTAGGACCAGCACTAGACTGTCCACCTATAAAAAGAGGCATCAAAGTATCATACATGTCTTTAGAGCTAACAGATGTCTCCTTAGTACATGAAAGCAATGGCTGAATAGCATCTTCCACAAAGACAACATCATGGCTAACCAAAATGTGTTTAGTCTGTGGATGATACAGAGGATAGCCTTTACTTTCAGAACTGTACCCAAAAAAAATACATTTTACTACCTTATCATCCAATTTTCTGCGATGTTGTTCAGGCACTAGTGCATATTCCAAACAACCAAAAACACGCAGATGAGCAACAGATGGCTTGCGATCATGCCAAGCCTCATATGGAGTGATAGACTGCAATGCTTTAGTGGGACACCTGTTCAGTACATATGGTGCACCTCACCATCTCCATGAGTGACATGTTCTTTTGTTCAGCAACTCCATTCTGTTGAGGTGTATACAGCACTGTACATTGGTGTTTTATCCCATGTTCAGCCAGAAATGCATTAAAATCAGAAGACATATATTCCCCCCCTCGATCAGAATGGAGGGTGCCCATTTTACATGCTGACAGATTTTCAGCCAAAACCAAAAACTGTTTAAAGCACATGAACACTTCGGACTTTGCTTTGAGTGGATATACCCATGCATGCCTGGAAAATTCCTCAATGGAAGTCACAAAGTAAAGGTAATTTTCAAAAGAGGGTGTCTGCATAGGACCACAGACATCACTATGTACAAGCTGCAATTTCTGTGTAGCCCGAACTGAACCATCTTTTGGAAAGGAGGAACACTACATTTTGCCCAAATACAGCCTTCACAAACATGTTTTTCAGGTGCCTCAAGTTTGGGCAAAGAGGACACCATTTCAGATTTTTGTAGGCATAGCAAACTAGCAAAATTCAGATGACCAAAGCGTGCATACCAAAGCTTTGCATCTGACATAGCCTGAGAATCATTTACTACACATGCCAAATCATTTTCAGATCTTTCATAGTCTATGAGCTTATACAGCTCACGACATAAAATGCCAGAAGCAATAATCACATCGCCATTTGACAGATCATGAACTGTACACCTATCATCAAGAAATTTCACAACCAAGCCAATCTTGGCTAATGCAAAAATTGATAACAGGTTCTTTTTTATGCTTGGCACAAATAAAGCATGTAACAAAGTGAAAGAACTACCATCAGTAGTAGTCAAAATGATCTTACCAACTCCCATAACGGGATAAGAGGAGTTGTTGGCGCACGTAACACTATTCCCTGTAGGGGCAGGCTTGAGTGAAGAGAAGAAACTACGCTACGAGGTAATATGTTTGGTCACCCCAGTGTCAAAGTACCAAACATCTGAGTCTACTGCAGACATGCACTACTCATGAGAAGATGGGTCAAAATTGCATACAGTAGTAAGCCCCCATTCTTCTTCCTACACAAGATTGCAGACTCTGTTTTTGGTGTAGAGGCCTCTGCAACAACCATTCCAGCCGCTTTCTTCTTTGCCTCTTTAGCAGCTAGTTTTGGATAGTTCTTTATGATATGATCATTCCCTTTACAGTACTTACAAAACAATTTCTGCTTTTCTGATTTCTTCTCATCTTTATCTTCCTTCTTTGAATATGCAAAATTAGCAGATTTTTGCTTACTAGTCTAAGAGCTCCATTTTTGTTTCTAACTAGCTAGGAAAGCTTGATTTGCAACTCGCATAATGGACCTGTTTTGCCTGGACTGATCTTCCTGCAACAAAACAGAGACTAACTCCTCAAATGATAAGGCATTCGGATTTCCTTTCATCATCAAACGAAGAGTAGAAGCAAAACTCTGATATGAATCAGGAAAACCATTCAGAACAGTCTGCACAAGTGAGCTATCTGGTATAACCTCATCAGCAAAAATCAATTGTTCCTTCAAGTCTTTGATCTTCGTTAGGAAACTGTCCATAGAATCACCTTCATTCATGTGCTCACTCTCCAATTGTTTTCGGAGGTAAGCAACACGAGCCTCATTCCTAGCTTGGTACAATGTGGTAAGTGTATCCCAAGCATCCTTGGCTGTTCTGCAAGAGCGAATGTGAGGAATAATGGCATGTTTGACAGACAAAGCTAGCAATGCATATGCCTGGGCATCTCTGCCATCCCAACAAATCTTCTCTGTAGTAGGTGCAGCAGAAATAGTAGCACGAACAGGAATCTGCGGAATATCATCTTCGACACCATCTTCATCAGCTCTTGCACCTGTATTTGCAGTACCTGTAATCAGAGGTGTAAGAGGATGTCTTTCAACACCCTGCACAATGTTCCATAATCCTTTTGCAACCAATACATGTTGCATCATATAAGGCCATAATGGGTAGTTGGTTCCATCTAACTTATCCTCAATAGCCAACATACGGAATACATCACTGCTTTCAGCCATGGCCGGTGACTAAAGTACATTGATGCAAAAAATTGACTGTATCTCAAAAAGTTGAACAGAACTGCCCAAACGAGTTCTACTAGACCTGTAGCAGACTTCGAGACGCTTAAACTGGCGAACAGAAACTGGTATATACCTTTGGCACAAAAAGACAAAATAGCCTACACATGCGCTGCGATAGTGCGTTCGGAGGCCGAAACGAGCTCAGATCTCGCTTTCGGCACCATAGAGCGAAGATGTTTTGATCTCTGAAACACCCTGAGTATGCTCACCAAATTTCGTGCGAATCTGAGACTGCAAACGGAGGAGTGTCGACGGTGCCCTAGATGAAGCGACGACCTGCTCTGATACCAATTGTTGGAGTTAGATGTCTACGGAAGCACGCGAATAGCACAAGGAAGAAGAAGAAGCTTGGAGCACAAACACACAATAGTGAATGTATTACTAGAGAATGTACAAAGATAAGTAGCCCATTAGGGCAATAGGCATATATACAAGCCGGGGGAAAAAAAACCTCCTAAAGAGGGAAAAAAGTGCCTCGGCGGTCCTAGAGTGTTCACACACATCACTACCTAAATATATCAATAGAAAGTATCTCATTCTTTACTCAAATAGAATACACCCATGTATGGAGAGTAGCATCATCAATGAAGATTAAAAAATATACATGTTTCCCAAAAGATGGAGATGGGACCATGTATATCACTATGAACAAGTTACAATGTTCTTGTAGTGTGTATATGAATATCTTTTGGAAATGAAGCATGATGCACTTTTCCAAGAATGCAACCTTCACATGCATGCTTTTCAATGGATGCAAGTCTTGGAAAACCAAAAACCATGTCCTTGTTTTTCAAGTAAAGAAAATTATTGAAGTTCAAGTGATCAAAATGTGCATGCCAAAGTTCCATTTCATCCATGAATTGTGGGGAACCAAGGTGTTTGAGGTATCCCTCTTATATGTATCCAAGCAATACAAACCATATCATAATGTATTACACATCACGATAATAACACCATTGCTAAAATCATGAACCATACACTTATCATCAAGAAAGTGTACATGAAGTCCATCCTTGACAATAAAAACAACAGAAAATAAGTTCTTCTTGATACCAGGTACATAGAATGCATTTTTCAAGAGAATCACATCTCAATTTGTGCTTGTAAGCTCAAATTCTCCTAGTTCAAGATAGAATAAGAGGTATTGTTTGCACAAAACACATATCCTCCTTTGAGTCCATCTTTTAAACATGCAAAAGACCATTTGCATGATGTTATGTGCTTTGAAGCACCACTACTAAAGAACCAATCCAAAATAGCCTCATTCAAAACCATAAATTTAGAATGCAATGATGCATCATAATGACATGTAACAATGCATGCCAAAAAATATTGAGTCATGTTGACTTCATCATTCTTTGCATTTCAAACATTTTCAACAATAGAAATGCTCGATTCCTTCTTTTTTCATCTTGCTTAGCAAGCTTTCTATACTTATGAATAGTATGACCAACCTTCTGGGAATATTTTCATCTCCTCTTCTTCTACAAATCAGCATCATTAGAGGAATGTGCAAGTGGAAGGTTGAGGCTTTGATTTTGATCAACCCAAAGCTGGCCCATCATTTCTTTTCCCTTTTTGTGAGATAGCAAGTGCTTGAGCTCCCTCAATCAAACCACTCCTATTTAATCTAGAATTCTCTTTTTGCAAGTTTAGAGGCATAACCTCATCAAATGCATACATATTTGGATTCCCTTTTGCAACCAAATGGAGTGTAGTGTCAAAGCTCTAAAAAAAGTATGTTAATCCTTTCATTAATGTAGAGATAAGTGATGCATCCAAAATGATCTCATCAATGTTTGCCAATTGCTCTTTCAGGTCCTTGATGCATGTCACATACACATCCACAAACTCTTTTTTAGCCATACATAAATCCTCAAGGTGATTCCTCAAGTATGCAACATGTGCTTCATTATGCATGGAATACAAAGAAGCAAGAGTATCCCATGTATGTCTTGATGTAGAGCATGAGGAAATGTGTGGAAATATATGATGCTTCACAGAAAGAACAATCAATGCATGATCTTGAGCATCTTTTCCATGTCACAATGAAGGAGATAAGGAAGAGATATCACATACACACTCTCACAATCAAAGAGGAGCACACACATAGATTGAGGCAAGGAAGAATGACCTTCTTCTCCTTCTTCTATTACATGTACAAGAAATCACCTAAAAACAAAAATTCAACAAGTGCAATATATAAAGAACATTACATAAGGAAAATCCTAATGTTCACAAATGAGTGAGCTGGCAAGAAACAAATATGCCATCACTCTCGGTAGATAAATCTAGTAAAGCTCAATAGAGTATCCTTGACATATGCCGTGGTGACCACTATACATGTCAGAGAAATGAAAAAGTGATACCTATCATTCTAGATCATCACATGTTGAGCTTGATATCTCAACACTCCTCCTCAAGCTCAATATCATGTCCTCTAATCCAAGCATCTTTCAAAACTTCTTCAACTTCTCTACTCCAAGGGCTTTAGTGAAAATATCAGCAACTTGGTGATCTCAATATGCTTTGTTCTATCATGAAAAGCAAGGCTCTATGATAATTGTATGTTGCTAAGATTATCACGATAGATGGTGATAGGATTTTGCACTTTCATCCCTAAATCTGCAAGTATCATCTCTAGCCATGATGCCTCACATGTTGCCATTACAACACCTCTATACTCACCCTCTCTACTGGATGAAAGAGTAGTGGGTTTTTGCAGCATATTCAAGACATATTGCCTTTGCAACATTGATATACATGTTTTTGTATGTATAAACTCAATGCCCAAGAAATAGCACAACACACCAAGATCTTTCATGTCAAATTCCTACATAAGGATTTGCTTTACCTCTTTAATGCTTGCTTCATTGTCACCATCTACAATCAAGTCATCAATATAAATAGCCAAAGTCATGATGCCATCATCATCTTTCCTTGCATATAATGAATGATCTACATCACACATAGAAAATCCAATGGTGGTTAAGTAGTCAGCAATCCTTGCATGATAAGCATGAGGGACTTGCTTAAGCCCATACAAAGACTTTTGCAAACTACAAACATATCTTAGGTCCTTTGAATCTTCATATCCTTGTGGTAGTCCTTCTATACTTCTTCTTGTAACTCACAATGTAGAAAAAGATTATTCACATCCATCTCATGCAAAGTCCATCCTTTTGTTGTAGCTATTGCACCAAGTATTTTGATAGTACATAATTTAGCTATAGGGCTAAATGTTTTGTCGTAATTGATTCCATATGTTTATGCATATCCTTTTCCTACCAATCATGCTTTATACCTACTTTTGCTACCATCAACATTGTGCTTTACCTTGTAAACCCATATGCAACCTATGGGCTTCTTTCCTTATGGCATTGGAACCAGCTTCCATGTATCGTTTTGATAAAGTGCAGTCATCCCCTCATCCATAGCTTTCTCCCAATCTACATTTCCAATTGCATCCTCGAAGCAAGAAGGTTTGGCATCTTGTATTAGCTTTGTCATGTAGGCAGAATGACAAGCCATATTACTATCATACGTCCATCATTGCATAGAATTCTACATCTTCCCATATTTTCTTGCTCCTAGGTCACTTCTCCTTGTATCATCTGCATGTGCCTTTCTAACTCTTGGAGTCTTCACAAAGGGCAATCCAAGTTCCTCATCAAGGCTCTTTTCTGAACCGCTTGAATCTCCATCAATGTCTTCAAAACTTGTAGATGTTTTACTACCAACAGAAAGCTTTTTTATACCCTTCTTGGATGTATTTGATGAATTTGCTGGACGGAAAGTTCCACGCAATCCTCCACTCCATGGATTTGATTTGGAACTATTGCTTAGTGACGCATTCGATCCACTCAATACTTGAGATTTTGAACTTGATTTTTTAGCATTTTCTATGTCATTTGGTTAAGGATTAAGTCCATCTTTAGCATCTACATTATATAGAAGCCTGAAATTATATCAAACACCACATCTCTGCTTACCTTCACCTATTGTGTGAGTCAATTATAACATTTATATCCTTTTTTCTCAAGGGAGTACCCAATGAAGATACATTTTTCTACTTTTGGATCAATCTTCATCCTCAACTTATCTAGAATATGCACATATGCAATACAGCCATAAACTTTCATATGTGATAAGTTTAGATTTTTACTTGTAAACTTCTCTTCAGCTATAACTTGATGTACATTAGTAGTCAGAGTTCTTTTCATGATGTGTACAGTAGTATGCATAGCTTTTTCCCAATAACAATGAAGCATATTCTTCTCAGCCATCAAGGCTCTTGCTATTTTTGCAATATGTCTATTTTTTCCTTCAGCAACGCCATTCTATTGTGGTGTGTATTTGCATGAAAACTCACGTAGAATTCCATGAATTTTAAGAAAGTTGTTGAAGTCATTTGATATGTATTTACCTCTTCCATCATACCTTAATATCATAATATACTTTCCTATCTACCATAACCTTAAAATTTTGGAAGTGAGTGAACACCTCACTCTTCTCTTTCACGAAATATACCCATACTTTTCGTGTATGCTCATCAATGAAAGTAACATAAAACCTACAACCACCCATAGATGTGGTCTTTATAGGACCCCAAACATCTAAATAGATGATTTCTAGAATATTCTTATTAACATGTTTGTCATGCAAAAATGATGCTCTTGAGTATTTGGTAGTCCATTCCCAATCTCCTTGGACTTCATCAATTTCACCCTCTACAAGTTTGCATGTCCAATTCATTTATGCCATATCTTTATATCAACAATAACTCCTACACCTTTTGCAAACATGGTTGCATTCATTTCATGAATTTTCACATTTAAGGTGAACATCCTACCCACTTGGTTTCCTTTGGCAATCAATCTTCCATTCTATTTGTACTTTTCTACATATAACCCATCAGCATTGAACCTGACTTGTAATCTCTAAAGAACCATTTCTCCAACAAAAACCACATTCTTTGTTATATTTGGAACATGCACCACATGCACAAGATATTTTTACCTTCCCGTCCTCCATAGACAATGCTTTGTTTCTTGTATGCTCAATAGGGTGTGATGTTTCATGACCTATTTCAACATATCTTGGAACTAGTAATTTTTGCAAACTACTAAACCATTCCACATGACTGGTCATGTGATTTGAAGCACCTAAATCAACATACTAGACATTGCCATTTGATTTCAAAACATCAGCACACATACTATTCATCATATGATGTTGAACCATGAACCACTTCTTAGAATCATCTGCACTTGTGGATGCATAGTTATTTTGTTGCCTTCTATTATTTTGATTCCTCAACATGCAATCATGTTCAAAGTGTCCATGTTTACCACAAATCTAGCATCCTTTATTGCCATTACTTGAATCATTTCTTTGCAAAATTTATGTGGCCTCTATGGCTCCCCCTGCCTTGAAACTATCTTCTACCTCCTGCATGATTTTGTTGTTCACTCTTGTCACTCTAGCACAATGGTGAGTACCAACGTGAGAAGATCCACCTCATAATCGTCAATCCGTGGAGACGTGAGGACTAGTATGAAGACTATGAGCAAGTGAAGGCACAAGTGCGTGAGTGAGAAGCATACAAACATGCACACACATACACACACATGCACACACAAGGCAAGAACAAGGACAAGAACAATGGATTTCTTTGCATTAGTCAAAAAGTCTCTTACATAACCTCAATTCACAAACAATCTAACCTCAAAAATGACCTCTCTAGCTCTTTTTATAGTTTTCTGACTAGCTTTGGCCTTATCCAGACCTAGTGTCCGACAAATGTTAAAAATTAGGTTCTAGAGCCTATTTGAGGGCTCAAACGAAGTCTAAAAATTATGAAAATTGGTATGTAGCTAATTCTAACACTCCTCAAGCTCAAGGACTCCTTGGCTTGAACAAAATGGAGTCTATTCTACCAAAAATGGAATTTACAATGTTTGTGTAGTGATTAAAATCACTTTGAGTTGGGAAATGTTTATGAAAAAAATGATTGGGCCTTGTTTCTGTATTGTGCATGATTGCTCCGTTGTACCTGTATGCTCTTCATATGACTTGTATGTCAACACTCCCCTCTTCCTAGCGTCTGTCGCCCCTGACAGACCTTTGTTCTATAGGGTGGTCAATATAGTATTGGATGACGTTGGTGGCAAGTTCGTGTTCTCCTATCCTTAAGCCTCTTGCTAGGTCAGCTTCCAATGCATCCCAATTTATTGCACCAAGGACCTGTAGTTGCGGTGTGGTGTAGTACTCGGAGTACATGGCTTGTTCACAAGCAAAGAGATGGAGCAAGTGTGTTGGCTTAGGTGCAAACACTTTCGAGTGGTACTCCCAAAATCCTGATCGGAACATTTCTTCAAATGTTTGCTTATAGCATGCGGGAAGATACTTAATTCGTGCATGCCAAGCATACGCTACCCGAATGCTGGGGGTGGTGGTCATGTCATACACCAAATCGTAATTTCCATTGGTAAACCCCGGGAGACGTACCTGTGGTGCTGCTGCATTTCTAAAGGTTTTGAGTACTACCTGTATCATATCCAAAATTTTGAGCATCATTTGGGCCGCCACATCTGGCATGGGTTTCAGTCGAGGCATCCAATGTCGAATTGTGGCCATCATGTATGCTATCGATGGTGGTCCCTGTGGTGGCGCTATGTATGGATAATTGAGCCACTCTTTACATTGAGCATTATTCTGTACCTTTATGTTGAATGCTTTCCATGAGCGGCGTCATGGAACAGGGCCATAGCATGGATTGTAAAGTAGATGTAATGGCGCATTGTTCCAGGTGCGCAGCATTTCAGGATATGTTTCAAGAAGTTGCCGCCATGTGGGTTGACGGATTTTGCCTTTTTGCACCTCTGGAGGAAGGTCTTCGAGTTGAAATTGGGTAGCAAAGGAAGGGATTTTGCCTGTGACCCTCTGTATTTCTGCATTGTAATTGGATATAATAACATAGTAAGGTTTGTATTGGAGTTCTGATGAGAGGATAAGGCGCCTGGAGGACAGGTTCTTGAAGTAGTCAGCTTGTAACACAATTTCTTCTATGACTCTCATGACCTGATTTTGCACTACTGTGCGCTCTTCATGAGAACTCCCGATTTCCTCCACTTGTCGTAGCCATGGGGGTCGTGGTGCTTCGAACGTATCCTGACCTTCTTCCGTTTGCTGACCTCCAAGGAAGGGTTGTGGGTCATATTCTTCTTCAAACGTTTGTTCCACAGGAATTTGTATTGTTTCTTCGTCGGTGGGAGCCTCTGGTAGGGAAGGTGGTCTTTCATATTGTAGTAGGCGTGCTTGCAATTATGTGACCTGTTTCTGGAGATCTTTTAGGGCCTCTGAGTCTGTGAGAAGTGAAGCCGCGGAGGAGGTGGTTTGAGGGGCACTCGTTGTGTCTTTTTGTTGTTTCTGCTTTAGTTGACCTAGTTCCTCTGATAACTGGTCATGTGCTTCGAGTAGAGTAGCATAGTCTTCCAAGATGATCTTGATATTGTCGGGGGTCACAGCTTGAAACTTTGAGGGACTGATGGGTGCCCCAGGTGTGCTTTCGATAGCTGCTTCTAGGTTTTCCTGATTCTATAGTTGCAGGTGTCGACTCTCTTCATGAGCGACTGCGAGGTGTCGCCTGAGTAGGGCCATATTTCGTTGAAGCTTTGAATTGCATTCTAGTTGTTTCTGTAGATGACCTTCTACCACTTGTATTGCTTCCTGGTCTGTGTTCTGTAACTGTACTTATAATATGCTATGAGCCTCTTGTAAAGTGTGGAATTGTGTATGGAGGCGAGCCTTCTCCTCTTCTACTACAGCAAGACGATTTTGTAGCATCTCCGAGTGCTCTTGCAGTCGTACGTTATGTTGCTCGAGCTGATTGTACTCTATCCTTAACTGTGATATACATGTGAGCATGGTGTCCCATGCATTTCCTATGGATGATGGTGTGGTTTGTACAATGGAGGATGCAAGGGGAGGGGAGTGGGGAATGGGAAGAGTGAATGATGTGTCTAATGGAGATGTGAGTGTAGGTGAAATTGGTGGAGGGGGAATGGGAGAAGGTGGAAGTGTGGGGGGTGGGGGAGGTGGTGTGGGTGGCGAAATGTCCATACTTTCAGGAGTGTATGCAAGTGTGGTGTCTACCCTGTATATTGGAATGGTAGGTGGTGTGTGTGTCAGAGTAGTGAATAAGTGTTGTGTGGATGGTGGGGATGGGAATGATGAGGAGGTTGGAGTGGTGGCTTGATACATTCTACAAAAGTATTCATGGGCGGGTTGAAGGAATGGTGGTATGGGAGGTGGAAAATGAGAACTTGGAGGCGGGAAAGCTATAAAAGGGCATATGGTGGCTGGGAATCCAAAGAAAATGGATCTAGAGTTAGGGTGGCCTATGGCTGAGGGGCATGGGGGATGGTTGTCCTAGAGCAGGCTCTATGAAGGACTCAGTGATGATGGTTGCGGTGTTATATATGGGGTTTTCAAAGGAGGGGAACAAGGTAGAACTAGCGGTTGGACTACGGAAGATGAAGGCTTGCTTTGTGGGTTGGGTAGTCGAGGTGATATTTACAGCTTCCGTTTGAGGAGGTGATGGGGGAGGGGTCGGTGGTAG
Source organism: Ceratopteris richardii (assembly GCA_020310875.1). Classification (NCBI taxonomy): domain Eukaryota; kingdom Viridiplantae; phylum Streptophyta; class Polypodiopsida; order Polypodiales; family Pteridaceae; genus Ceratopteris; species Ceratopteris richardii. Next base: position 52,024,908 of record CM035420.1, on the reverse strand, counting down.
TGGTTCGGTTGTCTCATCCTGGGTGACGGGGATCTCTTGGCTAGTGGTTGCTGCTGTCTGGGAGGTTGTCTCAATGGGTTCGGATGTAATAATAGGTTCTTCCCTTGTAGTAATGGGAATCTGGATGTTTTTACCAGACCATGGTCGTGTATGGAATCTTCGTGGATCATATTGAACTGGAGACCTCTTAATCGTTGTTCGAACTGCTTCTACTACCCCATATGTTTCTGCCATCAATAAGAGACCTTCACTATATTCTGAGTCAAATCCGGCTTCTTCCAATAACTGAGCCATGAGCACCCTACTGCTCTGTTCGGTGAGCAACTGTTGCGACCGCACTCGTTCCATTATTTGATATAGCCTCCGGAGTTCTACTGTATAAGCTGGGGCTTGAGTTGTTTCTTCATCTTCTACCTCTGAGTGTTCTAGTTGTTGCGACAAAGTTCTCTGCTACTCATCATCCCAATGTACATGGTGGCCTTCTGTGGATTTCCCCCGTCTTTGTGAAGAGGTGCCTTGTTCTTCTGTGTCCGAGAAGAATTCGACATCGGAGAGTTGGGTATTCTGCCAGAATGATTCAAAGTCAAAGGTGCTCATCCCTTCAAGGTCTCCAGTCGTAGAAAATTCAAATTCAGATGGGACAGGAGGAGTCAAAGGGGCAGCTTGTGATGTACCTTCAAATCCAGACTTGGGTATTCTAATGGTAAAGGGAGGTACGGTGGCCTCCCCTCATGGCGAGACTTCTGGAGTAGTCATAACTTCACGTGTATGGACACATGGAATCGATCCCCTCATGCCCTTGGATTGATGTGTGGCAGTTTTGAGCCTCTTAAACATTTGTAGTTGTGCCCAAGTTAAAGCACGCTCAATGGGTACATCATATGCTAAGCATCTGTAGATAATGCACGTGAGTGCACAACAGCCATTCACTACTAGTTTTCTAGATGACCTTTTATTTGCTTCATACAACTGCTCCACAATCCATACAGGAAGCTTAATCGGTAACGCACCTGTCTCCGCCAAGTGAAGAGCGAACCATATTCTTTTGTGTGGTTGTGTGAATAGATCTTGGCCAGGAAAAGCAAAATGTTGCATGCACATACGGAGAGGGATGGATACGTTTGGTGTGAGTGTTACCATATCTTTCAGCTTCATTAGTTTCCGATCCTTCATGTTAGTGGGAATGAGAGCATCCTTCTCAGAAGGTACATGTGTGCTATGCATATTCAAAGCAGAGCTCACCAATTCCAAGGTAAGTTCGAACCTCTTCAACTCGTTGTTGCCTAGCAAGGAAGGAAGAACGAACGTTCCTGGTTTGTCCTTTTCTGCATTAGCCTGTAACGTTGAGACCAAATAGTAACACCAGAGGAGATCTGGTTTGGGTAAGGGTGCCTCAAAGTACTCGGCTAGCCCTGCGCGCTGCCATATGGTCTGAAGATCTTGTGTGTTCTGGAGAGTCTCAAACTCCTTGGAGAAGAATTGGAATCGGACCCATGATCTGTCATACTCGCACTTGGACTCCCATATATACTTAGCCTCTCCTAGGGGCCCTGGCATGTGTTGGCAGTAGCCAAAGGCATAGAAGATGCGGAAGCATGTAAAGACAGAGCAAGGAGTCAGTCGAATCATTTTTCACAGAATTATGTTTGATAAATACTTTTCAAAACATCTAATAGTGATTTTCATCACTATTGAAACATATGTAATATAGAAAAACCCTTTTTGTAATCTATAGCTCCATTTTGTGCAAGCCAAGGAGTCCTCGAGCTTGAGGAGCTTAGGTAGAATGAGTGTACCAATTTTGGTTATTTTTAGACACCGTCAAATAGCATCTAGGACCTATTTTCTTCTCACATTCACGATCTTCATATCACTCCTATCTCTTCCGCGGATTGACATTAAGGAGGTGGAGCTTCTTAACGTGGTTCTCACCATTGTGCTAGAGCAACACCAAATTTGGCGCTGTTGTCGGGGATCGAGTCTAGGACGAATGTGTGATGGTAAGAGTATAGCAAGAAGTGGCGTTGGAAGGTAAAAATTTTCAGTTTTTGTTGTTGTTTTACTTAGTTTTTAGTGTTTTTCACCTGAGCTGACTCGAGGTTGGAAGATTACTCAACCCCCTCAATCAATTATTAGCTTAGGATAAACGGTTGCATTGTGTATCAACGACGATAGGAACGATCAAGTTCAAGAGATTAATTTATCAAGTCTAAGAACAAAAGTAAAGGTGTGTGAGACGAAAACATAAAGAAAAAGAACCTAAGTCTGATGGAACGAGAACTCAAAAGTACCACAAAAAGTCGATTCCTGACGCATACAGTTAAACAAGACAAGAACTTAAAGACATTTAAAAAGAATCAAGCAATTAAAAACAAGAAACATTGACGATCTGAGTGTGCACTCGGTGTGCAAGAAAGTAAATTAATGAACCTTAGATCATGCAAACATATAGGTAAGTCAGACCGACGAAGCCTTAGATCATCAGAAGCAAGTGTAGGAACCACTGCACGATCGTGGGCACAACAATTGAATAATAGTTATCCCTACGAGTTAAGCTCAGATACAAGCGAATCCGAAATGGCTTTTAGCACGGAAAGACCAGAAGGAGGGTCAAATGTAGCCTATTTAGAGAGACCTGAAGAACCCTATAGGACTCAATTAGAATTTCTCCGAACCAACCGATTAGGTGCTCACATCTATGAGGATGGTTTGCGAAGACAAGTGGTGCAAATGCACAATCCTGATCAACCCATTGGATTGGAACGTCTAGTGGTGAAATTCGAGAGAGATGCATATATAGACAAGGAAGGAACGATGTACATCTTAAGTACTCAGCCAAACAATACAAACGAGTTTGGCGCAATTCAGTTAGAGACAGAAGCAAGATCCCAACGAAAAGAACCAGTAGGAGAAGAACCTAGGACACCTAGAGGGAAATCTGTACTGACACGAGTACTAATCCCGGAATGGATCCCTCAGGATAACAGAAGCAGCTCCATCACAATATATGAGATCAAGGACCCAGATACACCTGGAAAGGTTGTATACCTGGATGAAACTTCAAAGAGAGTATTTATGGTACCATACCACGCAAGAAATACCTATACATGGAGAGGTGAGCTAGTATTCCCTCCATCTCGAACAAACGTAAATGCGATCCAACAAGGGGTAGGAACATCCTCAGCCCATGGTAATTAAAGAGACAAGAACAAAGAAAGACCAGAAGTAAGTTTCAATCATCCCATAGGGAGAGATAGAATCACCATAGACGTGGAAAGAGTGGATAGACAAAGAGAACCTAGAATACGAGGTGGTAGAGATGATTTTCCTCTACTTAGACCACGAGAACACGCAAGAATATTAAGACCCACTCAGTTAGTAAAGTCCATGAAAAACTATTTTGATGGGACCGGAGATCCCTATGATCATGTTGTAGAATTTAAGCAAGTTCTAAGAGCAGAACAAGTAGAAGACATGTTCACGCAATACAACGCATTTGGACTAACGTTAAAGAACACAGCTTTAACTTGGTTCCAACCATTGCAACAAAGGCAGTTTAGAGATATCCATCACTTCTTAGAGTCATTCATCACTGAATTCTCTAAGAGTGGAATCAGACATGACACGTCTTCATTGATTCATAGTTTCAAATAGACTCCTCAAGAAACAGTTAGACTGGCAGGACGTAGGTTTAGACAATATGTTGAAAGATGTCCAATGCAAGAGTTACCCTCACAGGCCAAGCAAGTGTCATTGTTTTTAGATGGTCTATTGAGCTCTAAGCTACGCTCCTATGTATACTTGAAGGAACACAGAATGCTAGAGCAGTGTGTAAGAATTTGCATAGACATTGAAGACAACTTAGGAGACGAGTTGGAACTCTCAAAGGTCTACAAGGACTCAGATTGTTCATCTCTAGCATCTACAAAATTTTCTAGTTCGATAGAGGACCTAGCAGAAAAAGTGGCCCAGAAACTAGGAGTTTCTAGCAAACAGATGCCTAGGTTAACAACAAACAAGCGTTGTTACACGTATGGTGGTGATCATATGGCAAATGTGTGTCCAACACAACCGCAAGCCAACCCTAGTGGCCAATACTGTACGATTGAGAGAAGATACACAAATCATACGGCACAGGACTGCCCATATAACAAACAAACAATAAGACAGAACTACCTGCAAGCATACGTGCAACTAGGTAGATTTTAAGGTCAATACAATACTCAGCCTCATTACTATAGGCCTCCACAGAACTACCCTTATCAGGCTCAACAGAGACCTCAACCTGTTTTAGCTTAGCAGCCACCCCCACCAGCTAATGTTATCTCAGTTAAATATGCTGCTGCAGAAGAAAACCTAAGTAGGGCTTTAGTGCCTTCCTCACCTTTAATCATAGAAAGCGACCCGAACTCAAACAATTTTGATTCGACACATGTAGATAGTCCACCCGCGTATTACACAGAGTCACCAGAACATGTGGAGACATATCATTACGATAGTCCACTATTCAAACCTAATTGGGAGCCCGACTATGCTAATGTGATGTATACAAACCCAAATCTGTGGCCCCTATTAAGAGAGCAAAGACCACAAGGCCCTAGAGGACCATGCTTTAGGTGCCAAGGAGATCACTTCATAAAGGATTGTCCACATCCTCCTATATCAGGACAGTCTCAGTATTATAACATACAAGGCTTTTGTGCCGATTGTGGTAAAGAGCATGTCATAAAAGATTGTCCTAAGAACCTTGTCAATGCTTCGAAGGTGACACCAATCAACGTGATAGGTATTGTAAACAACGCAGATGGATCCAACCCTACATATGTGACTATCCAAGCTATAACAAGAGCCCAGGCACTCTTACAAAACCAACAGCTTAATCATGAAAAAGTAGTCGGAACTAGTGACGTTGGAGAATCTAGCAGTAAAAAAACGAAATCATGGAAAGATTCTAGAGAAAGAATTAAGAGGAAATGGAGTAAAAAGATAACAGAATTGGAAGGAAGTCTCAAGGAATCTAGAGCCAAAATCCTAGAGTTGACTTCACAGGAATTGAATCAAGAGAACCTAGCTCAGAAATCAGAATCAGCTTTAGCGGAACCCATACCAGAAAACCTAGACATGATATTTTGTGCGTATCAAGCTAGATTAAAAGAAGGACCTCAAATAGTTGAAATGAGTAAGAACTACCATCGAGCAGACTTAGAAATTGAGAGGACTAAACTTTGCATGAAGATGGTAGAATTAGCACAAGCTATGTTTGAAGCCTCTAGATATCTAAATTGGAACAACATGGCAAAACCTGAATTACACTTTCAAGGATTAATGGAGAGGCTAGAATATTTGATTGATAGCAAAGAGAAAAAGGAGCAACATAGGAACCTTGTCCCAGAGACACAGGCAAGAAATGCACCATCCCTGTCTCAAGTACCCAACACAGAGAGTGAAGACAACTTGTCTTCCATACATAGGTATTCACATGAATTTCTAAGAGAAATTCAAGAAGAGAAGTGGAGGAAAGAACAAGGAACCCATCCTCCTATTCAAGAAATAGACGACTTGCAGGAGCAATTTCCCCAAGACATTCCCTCTATCTACGATGATGTAGAGGAAGAACAACTCAGTGAACAAACAGGTTTTGGATCCAATTCTTTACAAGAATTACCTCAGTTCATAGGACCTTGGGAAGCTAAGTCTATTAGTATGAGAGCACCCACGATAATAATGAGGAATGAAGAATCAGTGATCCCTAGAAACACGGAAGTGATCAAGAATACCAAAGTACAATGTAATCTCACTCTAGAGAAGTTGCTGAAGGTAAAACCAGAACTGTGGAAACACGTAGCAAATCAATTCCTTGAGCTTGCTACTACTCCCTCACAAATAGGATCACAAAAGAAGGTACCAGAAATACCCGTAGAAAAGATTGGAGATGTAAGTGAAGGAGAGGAAGGTAGCACTTATCTTCCAATAACCCATCAGGGCTACACCACGAAAGCCATCTTGGATTCAGGAGCCGGAGTAGCCATCGCTACCACCGCTTTATGGAAAAACGTTGGGGTAAGCCAGCATTGAGACCTACCAGGATGAAGCTACAAATGGCTGATGGACATATAGAAAAACCATTAGGCTTACTAGAAGGCATATCTCTCACCACTTGTGGTGTGGAATTTGAGCATACTTTTGCCATTTGTGACTTTGCAAAAAATCATGCTTACGAGATGATTTTAGGACGACCATTCATGCCTCAGTTGCAAATTGTACAAGATTGGGGAACTAATTCTTTGTACTTACAACATTTAGGAGTGACTACCAAAGTCAACCTTAAAGACTATTCACATAGAGACATACCCCCAATACAATGGAACTCCATCCATAAGACATAGGTAGAAACAGAATCGGTACACTCATTGGAGTCAGACCCCTCATGGTTGCACGAGGACACTCATTTATGGATGTGTAAAGTAGCAAAACAAGAGGAAGAACGATTAGAAGCCAGGACCTTAGGTTCAGAACAACATCCACGAACCCTTCAAGACCCCGCTTACGCACGTGTAGTATTTCCAGACGAAGAATTCGAACCCCATGGTTGGACAGAAATCCTAGCAACCATGGATGTAGCCATCAATGAAGAACAATGGACACCCCACTGTGACGAGGATGGCTATGACATCTCAGTTTTCATGATAGAGCCAATCATGTGTGACTCGATTATTGAAGAATGTGAACCTAGCACTGATGCATTTGAGGATGCAAGTGACTTTGAGTTAGAGTCAATTATTATGGACCCACCCTTTGCATCAGAAGAAGAATACTTCTATGAAGTAGAGACGTATCCTCAGAGACACGAAGAAAGTATGAATGAGGTAAGATTAGCCACACAAGTGACCATTAAAAGTGAAGGTAAGAAAAGAAAGAAGAAAGAAACCATGTTAGAAGAAGAAGAACTTTGTTTGAGGTACCGGAGAACTTCAAGAAGTATGAAATAGAAGATAGACGAATCATGGTACGAATGCCTAACAGAAAAGCTGACGCTGGAGAAGTATATGATAATCGAGAGAAAACCAAAAAAATAATAGTGGCCATAGAAGGAGAAGAAGAGAAGTGTACATACATAGGGCATGATTTGACGATAGAAGAAGAAGAAGAATTAGTTGCCCTATTGCGCGAATATAGAGATGTGTTCGCGTGGCATTACAAAGAGTTGAAAGGAGTAGATCCAGATATATGTTCTCATAGAATCCCTATGACTCCCGACGCAAAACTGACGAAACAGAAACCATACACGTACAATGATAACTACGCTGCAAAGATTAAAGAAGAAATCGATCGTTTGATAGAAGCAGGATTCATTTACGAAATTGAGCATACCGAATGGGTATCCCCCATTGTGGTTGTGCCCAAGAAGAACGGAAAATTGTGTGTATGTATTAACCTTAAAAAAGTTAATGTCGCCACGATTAGAGACAGTTATCCGCTTCCTATCACGGAACACTTATTGGAGAGAGTTGCGGGCAAGGAAGTTTACAGCTTTCTTGATGGTTTTTCAGGCTATAATCAAGTAGCCATTGCTCCAGAAGATCAACACAAGACGGCTTTTGCCACAGAATGGGGCATTTTTGCATTTCGTGTGATGCCATTTGGCTTAACAAATGCACCCGCCACTTTCCAACGACTCATGTGTCATACTTTTAAGGAATTCTTATGCAAGAATTTGGAAGTTTATGTCGATGACCTATGTGCTCATTCGAATATCAAGCAGACGCATATCCCAGAGTTAAGTCAAGTATTTGACAAATGTCGAGAATATCAGGTTTGTTTGAACCTAGAAAAATGTGTTTTCATGGTCAGACAAGGCAAAATTCTAGGACACATTGTGTCAAAGAATGGGATCTCTACGGATGAAGAAAAGGTAAAAGTAATTGCAGACTTACCTAGGCCAAATAACGTTAAAGAGGTACAAGCATTTATGGGTCATTGCGGTTATTATAGGAGGTTCATACACATGTATGCAATCATACCAAGCCTTTGTACTCTCTTTTGACCAAGTTTGAGTGGACAGACGAATGTGAGAATTCATTCAATGAACTTAAAAGACGTTTGTGCTCAGCACCTATATTGAAAACCCTGGATTGGAGTAAGCCATTCCATGTACATGTGGATGCATCCAACTATGCCATAGGATGTGTGTTAGCACAACCCACGAATGAGGGTAATATAGATCTCCCCATAGCTTATGCGACCAGACAGTTAAACGCAGCAGAAAAAAATTACACCACTACGGAACGAGAAGGATTAGGAATGATTTACGCATTGAAGAAATTCAGGCATTATTTGTTGGCAAATAAGTTCAAGTTCTTTACAGATCATTAAGCATTACTGTACTTATTCAATAAGCCATGTAATACGGGACGGTTGATACGTTGGTTTCTATTACTCATGGAGTATGACTTTGAAGTAGTAGTCAGGAAAGGGAAGACCCATCTCAGAGCTGACCACCTTTCAAGATTAACCTCAAGAGAAGCTCCTCAAGGGATAGCGGATGAATTACCAGATACATATTTGTTTAACCTTGAGATCGCACCAGAATGGGCTAAACCGATAGTCCCTATTCTAACGTATGGACCCAAGAATCCTAGGATAAGGATCAAGGAAGGAGAGATTACCAAGTCTCAGAGATACCAAATAATAGCAGGAAGTATATATACACAGGATAATCAAAAGATTCTTGCTTGTTGTGTAGATGAATCAAAACATGCAAATTGGTTGCAATTAGCACACATAGGTGCATTAAAGCAACATCACTCGAAACATCGAACATTACAGACTTTGCATAGACTAGGAGTCTATTGGCCTTCGATGGAAGGAGATGTCTACAAGTTGTGTAAAGAATGCCCTATGTGTTGTGAAAGACCACCTGTAGAACATGCTACGTTATATGACGTGTCTCTTACACCAGAATGGAGTGAACCTTTAGTGACATACTTGAGGACGAAAACATTCCCTCAAGGAATGACCTTAGCACGACAATGAAGTCTAGAGCAGGGAGCTCAAGACTATTCACTTATTGGCGATAACCTATACAAACGAGGACGAGATGGATATTTGAGACAATGTGTTCATGAAAGCGATTATTTGAGCATACTAGAGACTGCACACCAAGGTGTTGTAGGAGGTCGTTTTGGACCCAATAGGATAATCAAAGACATCCTCTTTGCAGGATTATGGTGGCCCACTCTTCACATGGATGCTCATACCTATGTAAAGAGATGTGATGTGTGCCAAAGAACTCAGTTTCCTACTCGCAGAGATGAGATGCCATTGAAACCCATGATGGGAGGACGTGCATTTTCTAAGTGGGGTATAGACTTTGTAGGACCCATTAACCCCCCTGCAAAAGGTACACATGTTGAATACATTATTGTTGCGACAAATTATCTTACCAAATGGGTAGAGGAAAAAGCCACAAAAAAGAATGATGCACACACGACTGCAAAATTCTTATTTGAAATGTCTTTACAAGATATGGATTGCCTATAGAGTTAGTGAGCGATCCAGGAACTCACTTTCTAAACCAAGTCATTGAATATTTGTTACAGGATTTTATGGTGATTCACAAGAAATCCGCACCATATCATCCTCAGGCCAATGGTCAGGTTGAAAGCACTAACAAGATCCTTTGTAACGTACTGACGAAACTCGTGAACAACAAAGGTTCAGATTGGGACAAACTGTTACATCATGATGTTTGGGCATATCGAGTGGCCTACAAGACCGTTCTCAATGCAACTCCCTTTCATATGGTTTTTGGTCAGAATGTTGTGCTTCCTTTGGACTTCTTGATACCGACCCTTAAGGTTGCACAAGAACATCAGTGGACCGGCCATGAATTATCAGCAAGAATAATGGACTTGGAACGATTAGGAGAAACCAGGCTGAAAGCAACAGAAGGAATATACGCAGCAAAGAAACGACAGAAAGCATATTTTGATGCACATGTGAAAGATAAAGACTTAAAAGAAGGAGATTTAGTCCTAGTATATACGCTGAAACAACACGCACAGAAACTGGAAAAGTGAGGTTATGGACCTATGATCATTAACAGACTCTCAACAAGTGGAGTAGTACAATTAGCCACCTTAGAAGGAGACATAATGCCTAATTATATTAGTGGTTGTAGAGTCAAGTTATATCAGGAACCTCTGACAGAGGATATGCTTAGACGACTCACGTTGGCAAAGAAGCGTAAGGAGGAAGAAAATAGAATATGTGTTGAAGCTCAGGCAGAAGCTATAGAATGCATTAGGTGCATGAAGCTAAGAAGACAAGGACTAGGGAGAGAACATTATAACCATATGGACACAACACCCAGATACCCCATGGCCATGTGTCAAGCAAAGTCAAGTACTCATCCTAGCATAGTGGATAGGAGACCATTCATTACAGTCAGGCTAGAGCACGGCAAACCTTGCTAAGAGCTCAGGGCTTTAATTGACTCAGGTGCTGCGACTAGTGTGATTAGATAGTCCCACTATAAGGAATCAGGAATAGAAATGCGGCCAATTGAGGCATACCTCATAGGGCTATGAGGCATACCTCATAGGGCTAGGAGGCATGGAAACCCCTTGCATGGGTGATGTGGACCTTCCTATCCTCATACATGCATGGTCAATGACAACAAAGCTACTAGTGTGCCATGACGAGGACCTGATAGAACCCCTAATCCTTGGCCAAGATTGGCAATACGATCACTCAGTGGACCTAAATCTTAGACAAGGCTCCTTGCATATTGAAACCTTAGATCAGAAGTGAGTGATACTGCTTGACTTCCCTAATGGCAATCCGCCTGAGGAATGTAAGCCTAGACCATATGAACAACATGCAAAGGAAGACCGAAAGATCTTTGGCCAGATCAGTCACGCTACGTTCACACCAACCCATACGGGCTTGGCGATGGACAATTGTCAATCAGAAGGACGTCCGGAGATTTTCCCTTGGGCTTCCTGCAAATTAGAAGGGGCAACTACCCAACCGCTTGGTCAAATGGACATGATCAACGAACAAATGGGAATCATCAGCGGTCAGGTGGACTTCATCACCAGCCAAATGGACACAATCAGCTGCGGTGTCCATCCTTCCACACTTACTGCAGACTAGCCTAGATTAATAGTACAAAACGGAGCACTTCCTAATGGGCAGGTCACGCAAGTGTTGGACCTCCCTTCTTTTCCAAAGCAGAGTGTCAATCAGACCTCTTAACCTCAACCACAAAGGAGTCAGTCACAACAGAGGAACCCAGACCGACGACAATATCAGATGACACATGGAGGAAAGCAGCATCAGTATCACAAGGCAAGAGGCACGAAACAAATATGGGTGCCAAAGGGACAGAAACCACCGACAGATTTCACCAAAGCAGACAATGACAAGAAGAAGTCTCAGCAAAAGCAGAAGCACTACCCAAAGCCTTTTCGACCTTCTTCTACGATTATAAACATATGACAAATTTGGATCGCCAAGAAGTACCTTATGAATCGACCCACACCCATGCAGATTTGGGTACCCAAACAGTGTATCATAGCTCAACCCTCAAGCCATGTAATATATACCCCTCAGAAATCTCTTCACCCTTTAACCCCACCACATCCGATTTCAACTTTTGTCCCTCAGAAGAAACATATCTCCCGCTCAGAAACTCTTAGGAAATGGATACCGAAACGTATCCAGACATCTTCTCCGACCCCCTTATCTAACATCACTCCCACCCGGACTACTCTTCAACCTTGTAATAACTCATTCACAACGGAACCTTGTACAAACCCACAAACTATAAGCCAACATCACTTGTAATAATATCTCATCAAGAAATGTATGCATTATCTGAAAGCATGTAGGTGTCTAGAGACCTGCATTAGTATTGCAACAATCATTCCATCAACCACATCACGACACTCGGCTACACGGGTTACACATCGGTTATGGAAAGGGATTGCGGTCTCACTTTAATGGGATCATGATTAATTTCCATGCTAATGTGTTAATCTTTTGTAGCAGATCCGCTACACGCTCGCATCATTCATCATGCAGGCAGAAGGACCATCCGAAGCTGGCCCCAGTGCACCAATGGCCAATATTGGAGAACTACTTGTGGAACCACATCCCACAGCTCAACCACCAGAGTTCCAAGGATTTTCTAGGACCCATGCCAATCGACGACCCTCCCAGAGGATACAGTGAGAAGATTCATCGCAACTCTCACTAGTTCCAAGGACTAGCAGGACCATTAGCGGATGCAGATTTCATTTTTGAGGCCAATTTAGCGTTTGATTACCGTACATGGGCCAAGTACCAATTCTTCTCAAGAGAATTCGAAGGACTACAGAACACAGAAGACCTAACGCATGTTTGGGCAAGAGCAGGCTTTACGGAATATTTTAGTGACCCTTTGCCTAAACCTGACTTTTACAGATGCTTTTACTTATTCACCACTTTGACAGCCTCGGAAAACAAGGATCTACCCGGCACATTTATGTTGCCATCCTTGGTGAATAACCCCCCATTCAGGAGGTTTTATTTGACCAAAGATTTGATTCGTGCGGCTATCAAAATACATAGAATGCACACTCCAACAGAGCGCGAATGGCTAGTTCCAGAGCCAATGAAACATGGAGACTAAGTGGGAAGACATTTCAGCGATCACACCTGAGCTCTCTAAACCGTTGAGGATATGTATGCAGCACTTTGCTTTCCCAGCTCAGGATAGATTTACAATGCCCCACAAGCGCATCTGGTTTGGCTTATACTTAGCATGTACTGGACCCCAGATTGTTGACCTGGTAAGCTGGATAATTGATCAGCTATATTTAGCCCAACATAGATGGGAAAGAAAGAAGTTCATCAATGGATGCTGCGCTCTTACGAGAATTATATATATGTGTCTAGCATACGATTTGCCAATTGAGCGAGCAATGATGAGTGAGGAGTTAAAAGCATTCAAAGGGACAACAAAGAAAGCTAGGAAGGCTAGTAAAGGACATGCAGGAAAGCGTATGAGAGGTACTATCCCATGCCTCCAAGTCCCCGAATCACCGTCACCTCAACCATCTCCTGAACAGTCTCCGATAGAAGCCACTCCAGCTGTACAACCCATTCGTATTCGGTTATCTCGACCTGTCATTATAGAGGGCACTACCAGTACAGTCGCTCCTCAGGCAACATCAGTCCAGGAACCTACAACCACTGCAGCAGAAGTTCCCACCACTATTGGTGCGGAAGCTTTTTCTTTTCCGATACCCAACTTGGAAGCAAAACCAACAAACACAACATTCGATTTCGAGATGCAAGATGTGTTTTCAAGTGAATTTCAGTTTTCAGAAGGACAGATATTTTCTCAAGAATATGAACGTCCAAGCTACCCGACCACACCCCGAGATCCACCACAAGGACAAGTCGTGTCTAGCTCTGAAGAGGAAAGAACAGAAACCGATGATGATGAAGGCGACGATGAAGCTAGCCAGGGTACTCATGAATCCCAAGAGCACGTACAGACAGATGAACAAGGATAGCAAATGGACACCCACGGTGATAGCAGTATGCATGAAGATGAGACCTTTGAAGCAGCAGCTTATACACTGGCCATCAAAAAGTTATACCGCACTATGGAAAAGGTTTGGGCGCGTAAGAAGTAAGAAAGTCAAGCACTCATCGAACAGGAACTTGTCTCAGGCAGCTTCGAAGAAGTATACATCAGAGGCTTCAGAGAACTTGTCAAATCAGTGGGATCCACAAAAGCCTTAAGATATTTGCAGAGGAAACCATTACCGTAATATGACCCCCGACGAGTACGACTATTATCAAAACCGGGCGAATACATTCGTGTACCAACAGGAGCACAATCTTCAGAACAGGCCAGGGAAGCACGTCTCATCCCTAAAGGCTCAATGACCGAAGACACCATTGTAATCGACTCCCCACCCCACACTATTACTGTACATACCACCACTGTAATCGGAGTACTTGTCACCCCAACTACTCCTGTTTCACCTCCCGTATCTCCACTGTCCCCCATGCACCCTCCTTCTCCCAGAACATCCACCTCCTTCCATGGCCAAGTAGCAAAAGCCCTTGTAACATCCATTCCTCTCACCGTGTCCACACCAACTCAACCTAGTCTATCTCCTAGGACATCCACCTTCCTATCCGGTCCGTTTCTCCCTCCATCTTTCCCATCCTTCCCCACACCTCCAAGACATTTTTTTCCATTCCCACCTCCATTAACCTTCTCTCCAGTTTCACCTCCCCGACCTACCATAATTCCTCTTTCCCCTTTCCAACAAGGTATACCAGAGACCCCGAGTGTAAATTACGTGTCAACTTTTGTAAATCCTATATTTACACCCACATATGCACCCTCGATCACCCCACTATTCACGGTCACCGCACTGGACACCACATCTAGCGACATGGATATCTCACCTCCCACTGCACCACCACTCACTTCATTCATGGCACAACCATACCTAGGCACATCACAATTTTCCACAATCACCAGAGCATCCACTTTCCCACCCCCATTCCCCATTCCCTTTGCATCTACACCTACTGCATCTTCACTTAGCACACCATTAATATTATCACCCACTGTAGATACTGCATTCCGACAGATGTTCACCTGCATGACACAAGTAAGAGATGAATTTGCATCTCTTGGCAATAATTACCGAACGCTGCAGCAGACAACGAATGATCTACAGTTGGAGCTTAATTCATTGTCGATAGAGAATGCCTCATTGAACACCCACTACCAAGAGCTACGAGAGGCTTATCATAAATTGGAACTAGAAAGTGAAGAAAAGACCAAAGAAGCCACTGCTGATCTTGATAACTTGTTAAGGGTGGAGACGATTCGCAACGCGACACTCACCAAGAACATGGGCTTACTCAGACGACACTTGGTAGCAGCGAAAGAAGAGAATCAGTGCTTACAAGAACGAAACAGAGAAAATTTAGAAGCTGCTCTAGATCAGCCAGACCAACCCTCAAGCCCCAGTCGCTTTAAGGCCGTGCCCTCAAAATCCATGAAAATGTTTCTAGATGATCATGTCAGATTGTTAGACGAATACGATCGCATGAACGAAGAATATCAGAAACTGAAAGAAGATCATAAACTACTACAGCTACGAGCACCCATACAACAAGGACTACCAGCTCCTGTGGATCCTTCTCCTGAGATCTTAGAGGAACTCAACGCATTACGAGCCCAAGTATCAACTCTTGAATCACGGATAGCATTATATGAAGCACCACCCAGGCCAGACTCCCCACCGGAACTACCAGCATATGAACCCCAGCCCATCCTAGGCGGACGCGTCACGGCTGAAGGCCAAACGACTTGCGAACTTCCTACTCCCACATGGATGAAGATGATTGAAGAACTTGGCACAACACACTCAGCCAGAGTAGAGGCACAGTTACACGCCATGGCAATGATTGAAGAAAGAATTTTACAATAGCCATATTTTGCTCATTTGGCCCCGCGCAGATACATATCAGGGTATGAGTTACAATATAAACCGTATTTTATGTTAATGGCAGAAAATCAGTTGGCCATAGAGAAAGAAACAGGCAAGAAACCATCTCACGCTACTCAGTTTGAGCCTGACGATTTGCCACTGGATGCGCAGCAAGGAGAGATCTATCAACCAGATTGGGGTACAGATTTACTTCAGAAATATCCAGAGATGATGATTACATGGGTTAAGGCACCATTACACTTAAAGTACAACCCATGTTGGGGACCAGTGCCACATCGCCGCTCCTAGAAGGCATTCGCTATTAAACTCCAGAATAACAAGCAATGCCAGGATTGGCTAAATTACCCATATTTCAAGCCACGAATAGAACTACCAACAGTTGGATACATGATGGCCACGATTCCCCACTGGCTCCCTCGCCTAAAACATATGGACGATATAGCAGCGCACATGACTGTCAAAATCTTTGACATGATGCAAATGGTTTTCAAAGTCTTCCGACGCGTTAAGGCACCTCATGTAAACACCCCGGGCTTCGAGCATGGCAATCTAGACCTTGCATATGATATGAGTACAACGCCATCGCTACGGGTATGTTACGCCTGGCATTGCAGAATCAAGTACTTACCGGCGTGCTACAAGCAAACCTTCGAAGAAATGTTCACAACCGGTTTCTGGGAATACCATTCAGAAGTGTTCATCAGCAGGCCTACAGACCTCTTGCAATTATTTGCCTGTGAACAGATGGTATATTCCACGCATTATCGACTCCCACCATCCGATGAACCACAACCCATTGATTGGGAGAAACTCGAGGCAGATCTGGCCCGAGGAATTCGCATATCAGAACACACCCTCGCTCACAAACTACTACAGAACTGTATCCGACAGACCTCACAACAAGGTTCTATCACGGACAACAGAAGCGAGAGGGAGGGGGGTGTTGGCAATAGCCAGAGGCATAGAAGACGTGGAAGCATGTAAAGACAGAGCAGGGAGTCAATTGAATCATTTTTCAAAGAATCATGTTTGATAAATACTTTTCAAAACATCTAACAATCATTCTCATCACTATTGTAACATATGTAATATAGAAAAACCCTTTTTGTAATCTATATCTCGATTTTGTGCAAGCCGAGGAGTCCTCGAGCTTGAGGAGCTTAGGTAGAATGAGCGTACCAATTTTGGTTATTTTTAGACACCGTTTACCCTTTCAAATAGCATCTAGGACCTATTTTTTAATTACGCCGGTCACTAGATGTGAAACCGGTTAAAACTAGTCTAGAATCTATAAAAAGAGCTAAAGAGCTCATTTTTTAGGTTACTTAGTGTTGGTTAGTGTGATCTTGGAGCTATTTTGAGCTTGTAAGAGTGTTCTTGAGCAATAGAGTTGATTTCCCACCTTCCATTGTGTCTTGCTTGTCTCTTCGTTGTGTGTGTGTGTATGTGTGTGTGCATCTGTATGCTTCTCACCTTCACTCTCACTTCATCTCACATTCACAATCTTCATATCACTCCTATCTCTTCTCCGGATTGACATTAAGGAGGTGGAGCTTCTTAACGTGGTTCTCACCATTGTGCTAGAGCAATAGCATGCCATTGAACCAATGAGAATTTGCATGGACTCTCTCTGTTATTCCTGTGGGAGGGTCTGGTATAGGTATTTGTTGGAGGTGTTGCAGCTCTACCGGTCGTTCAGTTGGTGGCACATCAATTGGTAGACCGTCCACATCGATCCGTGCAGTACTTACTCCTTCCTGTGAGCTTGAGCCTCCTGCTTCTGCCATGAGATTACGTGTAGCTGTTGATGCTTATCTGTTAGAAGAAGAGAGGCACATTACATTGCATAGGAAACAAGATGCTATGGTGTTCCCTCCACAATACTAACATGACATTCCAAGTGGTTAGTGGTTAGTGGGTGAGATGTTTGTGATGGGTGAGAATGTTGGTTAGTGGGTTAGTGTTCATTCTAGATGCATACTTTGGAGGTGCAATGCACTCAGAATGCTCCTATATCAGAGTGGATGGATTTACAAGAGTGGTTCAGGGGGTTTGACACGGGGTTTATGTCTCCAAACTTTGATGGTAGAATCGTAGATTTTATTGGTGATGATGTGTGAAGGTTTGTGGACTGGATTGAGTTGGTTTTGGGACCTTTTGGGTACCCATCTCCCCACATTCCTAGGTGTGACCGAAGATGTAATGGTGTGGGACCTAGGTGTTTGCTCAGGGATTAGTGTCGAGAGTGCTTGTGAGTGTTGATTTGATCTGTGAATGGAGGTGAAGCTATTTGAGCTCGTAAGCAGGTCTTGGGCACCCATATCTGTCTAGCATTTAGGAAAGCCTTCATTGACTGCTTTGGAACCCAAATAGAAACGGTTTGTCTAGAGTGTGTCCTCGGGTATTCTTTCGTTGTGATTTTCGATGGGGTAGCTCGTTTTTCACCCTTGCATACCCAGATCTGCTTCATGCCACGAGGTACTCTATACTGAACAAGTTGGTGCTCATACTTCTTGATCATCGGTCTCCTTTGTTTCGTGTGTTGGCTGGCTTGCTTTCCTCGAATCCTCTTTGGAAAATAAGGGAACTCCTCGTTGACTTTTACACCTTCGTCAAGAGTGACAATCTTCTGCACCATAGAACTTTGGACAAGAATAGCATTGTTATATAGATGTGGGTTCCTGGAGGGACTAGGATTTGGTGCCTTTTCTAATGGCCTAAGTGCTTGATTTTCTAATTCAATTGTGATGTGGTTTTGGCCTATCCAAACCTGAAGAAGTCCATTTCTTAGGTTGACATTGACTGCATGATCGTAGATCCAATCTTGGCCCAAGACAAGTGGTTCGGTAAGATCCTTGTCTTCACATACTAGCACTTTTACTGCCATTAGGACCTCTTGAACATAGAGGGGAAGTTCCACCTTGCCCATGCAAGGCTTGCCCATGCAAGGGGTTTCCACACCTCCTAATCTTATGAGATATGCCTCTATAGGATTGACCTTCAATTGCAATTCTTCGTAGTAAGAAAGTCCAACAGCACTAGTGGATGCTCCTGAGTCAACTAAAGCTTTCATGGTCCTTGCACTCTCTCCTTGTTCTACCTCTAGGGTCATAAAAGGTCGCCGATCAACTATCCTATGGGAACGTTCACCTGAAGCCTCACACATGGCCATGTGATAGCCTAAAATTTCGTGAGTGTTAGGCATAGGCTGATCTCTACCTTGTCTCCTAAATTTCATTCGTCGGATGCGTTCTAAAGCTTTTGCCTGTGCTTCGTCTCAAATTCGCTTCTCCTCCTCTTTACATTTCTTTGCAGTGTTGAGTCGATTTAGCATCTCTTCTGTTAGGGGTTCTTGATATAACTTGACTCTACAACCGCTTAAGTAACTTGGTAAAATATCTCCTTCTAGAGTGGCTAGTTGAACCGCTCCACTTGTGGAGATCCTATTGATAATCATTGGTCCATAGCCTCTTTTCTCTAACTTCCGTGCATGTTGCTTTAGGGTGTAGATTAGGACTAGATCTCTCGCTTTCAAGCCCTTGTCCTTCACGTGTGCGTCGAAATATGCTTTTTGCCTTTTCTTGGCTCCATAAATTCGTGTTGCAGCTCTCAATCGTGTTTCACCTAATCGTTCAAGATCGAAGATTTTGGAGGATAGCTCATGGCCTGTCCAGTCATGCTCTTGTGCTACTTTCAATGTAGGTATCAAAAAGTCCAATGGTAGCACTGCATTTTGGCCGAATACCATCGAAAAGGGTGTGGCTTGGAGTACCGTTTTATAGGCAACTCTGTATGCCCAAACACCATGGTGTAGTTGTTTATCCCAATCAGAGTGTTTATTGTTCACTAGTTTTGTCAACACATTGCATAGAATCTTATTCGTGCTCTCAGCCTGGCCATTAGCTTGTGGGTGATAGGGTGTAGACTTCTTGGTGTATCACCAGGAACTCTTGAAGAAGATTTTCAATGACTTCATTCAAGAAGTGAGTCCCTCTATCACTCACTAACTCTATTGGCAATCCGTATCTAGTGAACACATTCTCAAATAAGAACTTTGTTGTTGTTTGAGCATCGTTCTTCGTTGTGGCTTTTACTTCTACCCACTTGGTTAGATATTCTATGGCCACAATGATATATTCAGCATGTGAACCCTTTGTTGGGGGATTAATAGGACCTACAAAGTCTATTCCCTATTGCAAACATTTGTTTTATGTAGGGTACAAGTTTAAAATTATGTAAATACCTTTGGGAAGTCTTCGAATACTTCAAGAAGGCTCATATTATTCATAAAAGATAGTAAAAATACCACGTGAGTTCTAGAACATGGTGAGTCAAATTAGTGAGTCACAAGGGAGCTGCAGTGGTGTCCTACTAGAAGGTCGACGTGGCTAGTTCTCAAAGTCTATCAATACTTTGCTTATTTGAGCACTTGAGTCATGTAATACCTCCATCCAAGTGTCCACCACAAATTAAGATGTATTAAGAAGGTTTTAGATTAGTTCCTCATGCTATAATAAGAGGGGAGAAGTCGTGATCTTGTGGGAAGTCCAAGAGAGGCATATGTGTATCTCTATGCTGCTGTAGTTTTTTTTATGCAGAGATTACAGAGCTTGTATCTCCCACATTATATATCCAAATTACATGTTTGATAGCTCATTTGAAAGCTCTTACTTTCTACTTTCTTCCTGTAAATTTTCATAATCATTGGGTTTGTGTGCTGAGAGCAGTACCCTCTGCAAGTAGTGTGTGTTCTCTGGTTTCACCTCTGCTGAAGGTCTCCATTAAACCTCAAACGTGCAGAGGTCATATCTCCTTGTGTATTTATTCAAATTGAGTGTTCTTTGGCTCATTGCAAAGCTCTTGGTCTCTAGTATATGTGGTTAAAAGAGTTTTAGAAAATTCAAATCCAATAGAGAATAGTAAGCTCTGCAAGCATGACTGGTTTTCTGTGATGAAGTTTGTGAGAAGGTCAACTTGTTCCTAGGGGGTTCCACCTACTTCCTGCTATATTTTGGGGGTCAATAAACTCTAACATTGGTATCAGAGCTTGGAATTGAAGCTTGGAGAAGGTTATAATACCTTGATGAAGAATTTGAAGCTATTGAAGTAGCGGTTCATCATCAACACTACACAAAGGTAGAAGGAGATAGCAAGGAAGCATCTCAAGCAACGTCCAAGCAAAGAAAGTTGCATAAAATTTATTACAAAGGTAAATCTCATACTTCTTCTTATCACATATAACCAAGAGGAGGGTTAAAGGAGGAAGTTTAGTATTTACACAATGGGCGATCAACATGCACAAATAGAGAAGCTTGATAAGAACAACTATCAAGCATGGCGA
Source organism: Ceratopteris richardii (assembly GCA_020310875.1). Lineage (NCBI taxonomy): Eukaryota > Viridiplantae > Streptophyta > Polypodiopsida > Polypodiales > Pteridaceae > Ceratopteris > Ceratopteris richardii. Next base: position 52,004,034 of record CM035420.1, on the reverse strand, counting down.
TTTAGAATCACAGCATATTTGTAAGGTAGAGGCTTGTATGGTTTGATTGGTGGAAGAGATATCAAACCTATATTACCAGAGGATCCAAATCAGCATCAATTGAGGGAGTTTAGACTTTGGAATGAAAGAGACAAAAGGGTTATATTCATTTTATTACAAAATATTCAAGATTCAATGGTAGGACACATACAAGATCTAGACACAAGTAGAGATGTTTGGCTTGCATTGGAAAGGTTGTATGCTACAGGTACAAGAGCAAGGAAGATTCAACTCAAAAATGAGTTGAATAACATAAAGAAAGATACAAGGACATCGGTCAATGATTACTTGTTGAAGGTTAAAGAGATTGCAGATCAACTAGGATCAATTCAAGCTCGTGGAGGACGACGACTTGGTTGCACATACTCTCAACGGACTCAAGGATGATGAGAGATGGAAACCATTCATTATTTCAGTTTATGTTAGAGGAGAATTACCAGACTTTGATCAGCTTGTTGCTCTTATGGTCACGGAGGAGATGAATCTAAATGGCTCTACTTCAAATCAAAAAGAATCTCAAGGACAAGCTCTTTATGTAGGATCATCAAGAGGTGGAAACATAGGAAGAAGATGTTCAAATAGAGGTCGAGGAAGAAGGAGCGATGATCAAGGGACTTCAAGTGGCTTCTTCAACACAAGAGGAAGAGGAAGATCAAGCACTAGAGGTACGAGAGGCAACTACAACTACAATCAAAGACAAAGGAGTGAAGATAACAACAATTATATATATGTGGAAGGTATGGACACTATGCCAAAGATTGCTATCAAAATGAAAATAATCAAGGTGGTAATCGAAGAGGAGGCTATTCAAGAAGAGGTAAACAACAAGGAAATTATGCGGTTGAAGGTAAAAGTGATGATTATGATTCTCTTCTTATGATGAATGTAGAAACTAAGATGAATTGCAATAGTGATGTATGGTATGTAGATAGTGGTTGCTCTAACCATATGTCACATGATGCTTCATGGTTTTCTAATATGCATAATCCTTCATGTACAAGTCATGTTGAAACAGGAGATGATACAACACATAAGATTATGCAGGTTGGAGATGTTGTTATGCAGGATAAGAGCAAGACGAATTGCTTGAAGGATGTACTTTATGTGCCAACAATCACTAAGAATTTGATATCAGTTGGTCAAATGGTAGGAAAAGGTTTGCAAATAGGATTTAATCATGCAGGTTGCTTCATTGAGGATCCAAAACAAATGAGGCTAATTGCTAGAGGTCAAAAACAAGGTAGATTGTTTACATTCAAGGTAAACCCAAATCATACAAACTATTTCTCTTATGGTATGCATCGAATAGCAGAGCTTGATCTATGGCACAAAAGGATTGGACACATGAATGTACACAAGTTAAAGGAGCTATCAAAGAAGAGGATTGTTGAAGGATTACCTGATCTTACTAAGCAACATATGGTGCATCTTTGTGCAGCATGTCAAATGGGTAAGCAGAGTAGACAGCCTTTCAAGCATTCAAGCTATGTAAGCAGTGGATTGCTAGACCTTATACACACGGATGTATGGGGTCCTACTAAAGAGGCATCCTTGGCAGGTAATAAGTACTATGTATCATTCACTGATGATCATAGTAGAATGCCATTTGTGTATTTCATTAAACTTAAGAGTGAAGTCTTTAATTGTTTCAAAAATTTTAAATCATTTGTCGAGAAGCAAACAGGAAGATATGTTAAGAAGCTAAAATCTGATGGAGGGGGAGAGCATTTCTCTCAAGCTTTTATTGATTTTTTGTATGATGAAGGTATCAAAAGAGAAGTTACATGTAGGTATACTCCACAACAAAATGGAGTCGCAGAAAGAAGAAACAGAATCATAGCAGAAGCATCTAGAAGCATGCTAAATGATATGGGTTTGCCTAATTCTTTTTGGGCTGAAGCTGTTAGCATGTGTGTATATTATGAATAGAGTACCTACTGCTGGAGTTCATCATTTGACACCATATGAGGTATGGCATGGAAGGAAACCAAGTGTAAGTCATTTGAAAGTATTTGGTTGTGTATATTATGTACATGTACCTAGTGAAGTGAGATCAAAAGTTGATGTGAAATCAAAAAAGTGTATATTTATTGGTTATGCAGATACTCAAATAGGATATAGATGTTATAATCCTCATACCAATAAGGTGTTTGTTTCAAGAGATGTAAACTTTGATGAATCACTTTCATGGTATGTAGATAAGAAAAGTTTGCAGGTCATAAATGGAGATGAAGAAGATACAGATGAAGGAGATGCATGCTTACCTCAGCCCACAAGAAGTTTAAGTGATGAGAAAAGCCGTTTGGATGAAGAAAGAGAGCTATCTTTCAATGGAAGATTAAGGCAAGAGTCACCTCCAAGTGTTAAAAGTAAAGGTAAACTCAAACTTGTTGAAGTTAATGATGAAGGAGAGGAAATTAGTGATGTATGTGACTATGGAGAATCATCAAAGGTTCCTAATAAGAAAGGAAGATCATCTACATTGGAGGTGAGAAGAACTTCAAGAGTGAGTAAGCAACCTCAAAGGTATACGTATGAATCTTTCATGAATACTCATTATGCTTTTATGACAAAAGTTGAGCAGGAAAATAAACCCTCATGTTATGATGAGGCAAAAGGAGATGAAAAGTGGGAGAAAGCAATGAGCGAAGAAATGGAGGCACTACAGAATAACAAGACTTGGAATTTAGTTCCAAAGACACCAAAACAAAAGGTAATTGGTTGCAAGTGGGTTTTTAAGATTAAAAGAAATAGTGATGGTAGTGTGTCAAGATATAAGGCTAGACTTGTAGCAAAAGGATATAATCAAACTCAAGGATTGGACTATGAGGAAACATTTAGTCCAGTAGCAAACATGGCAACGGTGAGAACTTTGTTGGCTTTAGCTACAAGTAAAAGGTGGAATATTTATCAACTCGATATAAAGAATGTCTTTCTTAATGGTGAGTTAAATGAAGAAGTGTATATGTCACAACCAGATGGTTATGTGGATGCAAAATGTCCTAATCATGTATGCAGGTTAAAGAAGGCATTGTATGATCTTAAGCAGGCACCAAGGGCATGGAATGCAAGGTTGGTAAAGTATCTTATGCTACAAGGATACACGACGAGTCATGCTGATCCTTCACTTTATGTAAAACATGTAGATGGCATGTGTGTCTACATATGCATTTATGCGGATGACTTGTTGATTACAGGGAATGATGCAAAAGCAATTGATGAGATAAAAGGTAATTTGGGAAAGGAATTTAAAATTTCAGATCTTGGTTTGCTTAGATACTTTCTTGGGATTGAAATTGTGTATGGCGATGAAGGTATGTGGTTGATACAGAGAAAGTATATATGTGATATGTTGAAAAGGTTTGGTATGCAGGAATGTAAATTTGTTTCTACTCCAATGGAATGTAATGTAAAGTTGTGTGCAAAGGAAGGTGATGAGTTGCATGACATGAATGTGTATAGATCCATGGTAGGATCTTTGATTTATGCAACAAAAACTAAACCTGATATATGCTATGCAGTGGGAGTATTGTCACAGTTTATGCATGAACCTAGAGTACCTCATATGCATGCAGCAAAAAGAGTGCTTAGGTATTTGAAAGGTACCATGAACGAAGGATTATTTTATAGTCATGATGCTGATCTAACTCTTAAAGTCTTTAGTGATGCAAATTGGGCTGGAAGCAAAAATGACAGAAGATCCACAAGTGGATATGTGGTAATAGCAGGAAACAAGACATTAACATGGAGTTCAAAGAAACAGCCTACAGTTGCTTTATCTTCTACAGAGGCTGAGTATAGAGGTTTAGCATTGGCTACTACTGAGGTTATGTGGTTTAAAAAGTTGTTTCATGACTTGAATGTGCAAGTTGATGTACCATTGATATATGGGGATAACTTGAGTAGCATTCATATGACCTCGAATCCTATTTTTCATGCTAGAACAAAGCATATAGAGGTTCACTATCATTATGTTCGAGAGAAGGCCATAAAAAATGAAGTACAAGTTTCTTTTGTGGGAACAAAGGATCAAGTTGCAGATATCTTCACCAAATCCTTGGATGGACCAAAGCTTCAAAGATTCAACTATATTCTTGGCATGAAGGAAATACCCTTTGAAACTTGAGGGGGAGAATGTTGCGAACATTTGTGTTATGTAGGGTACAAGTTTAAAATTATGTAAATACCTTTGGGAAGTCTTCAAATACTTCAAGAAGGCTCATATTATTCATAAAAGATAGCAAAAATACCACGTGAGTTCTAGAACATGGTGAGTCAAATTAGTGAGTCACAAGGGAGCTGCAGTGGTGTCCTAGTGGAAGGTCGATGTGGCTAGTTCTCAAAGTCCATCAATACTTTTCTTATTTGAGCACTTGATTCATGTAATACATCCATCCAAGTGTCCACCACGAATTACGATGTATTAGGAAGGTTTTAGATTAGTTCCTCATGCTATAATAAGAGGGAAGAAGTCGTGATCTTGTGGGAAGTCCAAGAGAGGCATATGTGTATCTCTATGCTACTGTAGTTTTTTTTATGCAGAGATTACAGAGCTTGTATCTCCCTTACTATATATCCACATTACATGTTTGATAGCTCATTTGAAAGCTCTTACTGTCTACATTCTTCCTGTAAATTTTCATAATCATTGAGTTTGTGAGTTGAGAGCAGTACTCTCTGCAAGTAGTGTGTGTTCTCTGGTTTCACCTCTGCTGAAGGTCTCCATTAAACCTCAAGCTTGCAGAGGTCATATCTCCTTGTGTATTTATCCAAATTGAGTGTTCTTTGGCTCATTGCAAATCTCTTGGTCTCTAGTATATGTGGTTAAAACAGTTTTAGAAAATTATAATCCAATAGAGAATAGTAAGCTTTGCGAGCATGACTGGTTTTTTGTGATGAAGTTTGTGAGAAGGTCAACTTGTTCCTAGGGGGTTCCACTTACTTCCTGCTATATTTTGGGGGTCAATAAACTCTAACATTCCCCACTTAGAGAATGCATGTCCACCTATCATCGGTTTCAATGGCATCTCATCCTTGTGTATAGGATACTGGGTTCGCTGACAAACCTCATACCTCTTCACATAGGTATGTGCATCCATGTGAAGGGTGGGCCACCAAAATCCTGCAAATAGTATTGCCTTGATCACCCGATTTGGACCAAAGTGTCCTCCTACTACACCTTGGTGAGTAGTTTCCAAGATTTTAAGATATTCGCTCTCGTGAATACATAGTCTAAGGTAACCATCTTTGCCACGTTTGTATAAATTATCTCCAATGAGTAAGTAGTCTAGGGCTTCTTGTCCTAAACTTCTCTTCCTAGCCAGAGTCATGTCTGGAGGGAATGTTTTTTTCCTCAGAAAGGCTACTAATGTTTCACTCCAATCTGGCACTAAAGACACTCGATAAAGAGTGGCATGTTCGACTAGTGGTTTAGTGCTACAGAGTGGGCATTCCTTACACAACTTATGGACATCTGCTTCCATAGTCAGCCAATGCACTCCAAGTCTCCTTAATGTCTGTAAGGTTCTTTGCCTTGAGTAGTGTTGCTCTAATGCACCTACATGTGCTAAGTGCAACCATTTAGCATACTCATCCTCTTCCACACAACAAGCCAATATCCCTTGATCTGTATGCTTGTACATACTTCCTGCCATGATGTGGTACTTTTGGGCCTTTACTACCTCTCTATCTTGAGTGTTTATGAGTGGGTGATTAGGTCCGTATGTCAATACTGGCGCTAATGTCTTAGCCCACTGTGACACTACTTCCAAATTAAACAAGTAAGCATCAGGAAGGTCATCCGATACTCCTTGTGGGGTGTAGCTCAGTGATGAGTAGCACCTCCTTTAATGTCAATCCAGGAAGATGTGAGGATGGTATGATGACCTCGAGCAAGTGAAGGCACAAGTGCGTGAGTGAGAAGCACACCAACATGCACACACATACACACACACGCGCACACACGGCAAGACAAAGAGGAAGACAATGGAGTTCTCTTAGATTCCTTCCAAAATGCTCATACAAGTTCAATTCTATTACAAGCTAACTCCAAAAATGAGCTCTCTAGCTCTATTTATAGTTTTTGACTAGGTTTTGACCGTGTCCAGACCTAGTGTCTGGCCTAGTTAAAAATTAGGTTCTAGGTCCCATTTGAAGGCTCAAATGGAGTCTAAAAATTATGAAAACTGGTAGGTAGCTACTTCTAATGCTCCTCAAGCTCAAGGACTCCTTGGCTTGCACAAAATGGAGCTACAAAAATATGAAATAGTATTTACAATGGTTGTTAGTGATGAAAATCACTATTTTTGTAGGGATTTATTCTAACCATTTGACATACACTTCCTCGAGCTCCCCACTTGCTCGTTCTTCTTGTATGCCCACATCTTTGATGCTTGAAAAATTTAGATGGCCTACTTGCCCGATCTTCTTTGACTACTCTGTCTGCTTGTACCTTCTCTTCGTTCCGACTCCCTTCGTTGACTTCCTTGTCTTGTGAGTCCTCCAGTTCCTTGACTGCTGCTAACACCCCCCCTCTCTCGTGTCTGTCGTCTCTGACAGACCCTTGTTGAGTGGGTCATTGGATGTAGTACTCCACAACGTCTATGGCTAGATGATGTTCTGCTATTCTCAACCCTTTGGCCAAATCAGTGAGTAGAGAGTCCTAGTCTACTGGACCTGGAACGTCTGGATGTGGCATACGTAGCTTTTCTGAATGTAAGGCCTGTTCTACCACAAATAACTATAATAAATGAGACGGTCTAGGAATGAATATCTCTGAATGATATTCCCAGAACCCGGTGATAAACATCTCTTCAAACGTTTGTTTGAAGCAGGCTGGTAGATACTTTATACGAGCATGCCACGCATAGACGACGTTAATGGATGGCGTTGTGCTCATGTCATAGACAAGATCTTGATTGCCTTCATTAAATCCGAGAGCCGAGAGATGAGGTTCCTTGATATTCTTGAAAGTCCTAAAGGTGACCAGCATGAGCTCAAAAATTTTGAGACACATTTTGGCCATGATATCTGGTACATTTTTGAACCTGACCCCCCAATGTCGAATCGTCGAAATCATATACCCTATGGTAGGTTGGCCTTTAGGTGGTGCTAAATAGACATAATTGAGCCATTTCTCACATCCTTTAGTTGTCAGCTGTATTCCGGCCAAGACCTTCTTCGAAAGACAGGACAGTAGCATGGGTTATATTTGATATACAAAGGCATGTTATTCCACGTCCTTACCATCTCTGGGTAGGTTTCAAGTAGACGGATCTGATGAAGAGTGTTAATCTCCAAAAGAACAACCTACTCTTGAATTTAGAACACCTCTATATCAAGAGTAAGTCAAAACCTTCACCAAATTAGAGGTCCAATCTCCAAATTATCAAAAGTTAAGAAATTCTGTGAAGAAGGTAAAACACAGAAAGTCTGCTGCACAATTTCTTCTCATTGACCTATCAAACATGTAAAGTTTTCTATGAAATTTTTGTATGGAGTGTCAGCTAGAGATTGCGCACCTCCTCCAAGTTAAAGTTCTTCAAAAAGTTTAGTATAACTTGAGAAATCAACTTCACAAGTTACCTATGTCTGAATCTGCACTTCCGAGAAGTCGATTTAGACACCCCTAACTTCTTAACTTCAATTCTCTCAGTACAAAACGTGTTTAAGCAAATGCTTCTAGCCACGAGTAGATTACCTTCCAACTTAAAGATTAAGTGCTTGCTTGCACAAAACTTTAAACTATGGAGTGAGAACTAACCAAAAGATTAAGATCGAGATTTGCACCTGTTTCAGAGAACTGTGAACACTCAACACATATGAATGTTCCTACTAACAATTCTCCTAGCCTGTTTGCAATTAGACTATGAAACTCAGGTCACAGACTCATTAACTACCAACTTAGATATCCTCAAAAAGATTTTACAATTGATCAAACACAGACGGAGCAGACACGAAAAGATCGGGCGCAATATTTCTTCATTTACTCAGAAAATTACAGTTGAGTGATGAGAGAAAACTCAACTAACTTTTTCATGTCTCATGACATCTCTCTTCCTCTTTCTTGACTTCTATCTATTCTTACATATGTTCTCATATCACGCCTCGACATTTTCAAGGTATTTATAGATAAATTTGTACAAGTCTATGACTAATCAAAGATCTAAGTGAACTATGTACATATGTGTACATTCCTCATATATTCTGAATGTATCCTTCTTCCAAGCTTCAAGAATTGATCTCATCCTTCATTCTTTAGTCTTCAAACATTCAATTGGTGATTGATCTGCACCAACAGCTCCCCCTCAATCATCAATTGAGGTTTCTCCTTTCTTCTTTATACCTGCCATGTCTTTAAACTTCTGTAGCTTTGGTCCATCCAAGCTCTTTGTAAGCATATCAGCTATCTGATCCTTTGTTGAAGTATGTATGACTTCAATCTCCTTATCCATCACTTTCTCTCTTAGAAAGTGATACTGAATCTCAATGTGTTGGTCCTGGCATGAAAAACAGGATTAGCAGCTAAATACAATGAACTCATGTTATCTCCATATATAATTGGTACCCCATGCACAAAGTCAAAACTCTTCATCAAAGTCTTAAGCCAAATCACTTCCTTTGCAGCTTCAACCATGCCTTTGTACTCTGCTTCTATAGAAGACAAAGCAACTGTATGTTGCTTCTTGGAACACCATGAGATAAGTTTATCTCCCACATAACACATATATCCAAAAGTTGACCTTCTATCATCTGGATTACCTGCCCAATCTGCATCACTATAAATTTTGATATTTGTATCTGAGGTAAACCCATAATACAAACCTTCATTGAGTGTACCCTTAATGTACCTCAACACTCTTTGACCTGCAATCCAATGTTCTTTCCTTGGGCAATGCATGAATTGAGACAAAACCCCTACTGCATATGATAAATCAGGTCTAGTTAAAGTAGCATAGATAAGACTACCAACTAAACTCTGATATTGTCTCATGTCCTTGAATTCTTCACCTCCAAACTTACTCAATTTGTGATTCACCTCCATTGGTGTAGGTGCTGCCCTGCAATCATCCATTTTAAACTTGATTAACAAGTTCTTCAAATACCTTTCTTGGGTCACAAATACTCCATGTTGAGTATATGTAATCTCCATGCCCAAGAAGTATGACAAGTCTCCCAAGTCACTTATCTTGAACTCCTTTTCCATTTGCTTCTTGAGTCTTTGTATTCCTTCTTCATCTGTACCTGTAAGGATTATATCATCAACATATATGCACATGTATATGAAACCATTATCACTTGCTTTGACAAGCAAGCTACTATCTGCTTTAGACACCTGAAATCCAAGTTCTTTCAAGAACTTTACAAGTCTATAGTTCCATGCCCTTGGGGCCTGCTTCAAGCCATACAAAGCTCTCTTGAGCTTGCACACATGATCTGGATACTTTTTATCTCTGAACCCTTGAGGTTGCTCCATGAACACATCATCTGAAATATAACCATTCAAAAAAGCATTTTTCACATCAAGTTGACATAACTTCCAACCTTTACATGCAGCAATAGCTATAAGTGTCCTGATGGTTGTCATCTTTGCCACAGGACTATAAGTCTCATCATAGTCAACACCATAAGTCTAAGCAAACCCTTTGACAACAAGTCTAGCTTTGTATCTAGACACACTTCCATCTGCAAACCTCTTGGTCTTGTAAACCCATTTGCATCCAATGATTTTCTGACTATTTGGTTTTGGAACCAAATCCCATGTTTGATTCTCCAATAGTGCATCATATTCTTCCTGCATAGCTTTCTCCCATTTTTCCTTACCTTTTGCCTCTTCATATGTAGAAGGGTCTTCATCTGTTTTCATCATATAAGCATAGTCTTTTGTGGCCAAAAAAGAAGTATCATAACTATACCTTGTAGGTTGCCATTTATTCCTTGTAGACCTCCTAAGCTCTCCACTTCTTGAGGTTTCTGGTTCTTCATATTCAGGATCAAATCTTGGGGTTTCTTCCACTTCAACCTGCACTTCATTATTCTCTTGTTCATCAAATATTTGAACCTTTGATTTACCTTTCCTTTGACTCACTTCTTCTTCATCTCCTGTATTGATATTGATTGTACCTGCATACCAAGTGCTTTGCTCATCAAATGTAACATCTTTAGAAACCATAAATTGTTTTGTAGATGGACTCCACAATCTATAGCCCATCTGCTTATCATCATAACCAATGAAAACATATTTTTCAGCTTTAGGCTCCAACTTGTGCCTTAATTGTGATGGCACATATGCATATGCCACACATCCAAAAACTCTGCAATGATCCAAGGTAGGTCTCTTACCCCACCAAGCCTCATATGGTGTCATACCCTGCAAGGCTTTACATGGTAGCCTATTGACCAAATAAGTAGCTGTATTTACAGCCTCAGCCCACAAATAATTAGGGCAATTTTTCTCTTTCATCATGGATCTTGCAAACTCAACAAGTGTTCTATTTCTCCTTTCTGCTACACCATTTTGTTGAGGAGAGTACCTGCAAGTAACTTCCCTTTTTATACCTGCATTCCATAAGTAATCACTGAACTCATTAGAGAAATACTCTCCCCCTCCATCTGACCTTAATCTCTTCAACTTATGACCTGTAATTCTTTCTGCATATGCATGATAGTGTTTGAATGTATTAAACACTTTTGACATATCTTTGATCACATAGATAGTGATCCATCTAGTAGCATCATCAACATAAATCACATAATACCTTGACCCATTTATATTGAAATCCTTTGATGGTCCCCACACATCTGTGTGTACCAATTCAAGCTTCTCTGAGTACATAAAACCATGCTTGGAGTAAGAATTCTTATGAGCCTTACCTAATTGACATGCCTCACATTTGTATGTCATATGTTGACCTGCAACATTAGGCAATCCAAGCACTGAACCAATGTTAATCATATCTTTAATACCTCTTTCATTGAAATGTCCAAGCCTCTTGTGCCAAAGATCTAACTCAGAGATCTTATGTCCTCCATATGTGAACATAGCATGACCAATATTGCCTTGAATCTTCAATGTAAATAATCTTCCTTCCTTTTTCCCTGAAACAATCTGTTTATACCCTTGGCTAGGATCTTCCACATATACTCCATCATTAGTGAACCTTACTTCATATCCCTTTTCAACAATTTGTCCTACACTTATCAAATTCTTAGGAATTGTAGGAACATACAAGACCTTACTCAATAAGGTGCTACCATCCTTGGCCTTCACTGATCCAATTGACTTCACATTGTGCTTTGTGTTGTCACCTGTTTGAGCAACATGATTAAAAACATTATTCTCCAAATCAGTCATCAAGGATATATTACCACTCAGGTGATTGCTACACCCTGAGTCAATGTAGAAAACTCTTTGATCTTCACTCTGCCTTTCACAAGTTGCATTCATTATCAATGTTGAATCCTCCTTTTGATCTGAAGCATAATTGTAGTAGGTGTTGTTATATTGTTGACTTTGGAATCCTCTACCTGCATTTCTTCCAAAGTAACTCCTACCACCTCTGCCTCTGAAATTACCTCTTTGACTTCTGCCACCTCTTCCTCTTGAGTTATAATTTTGATTGTATCCACCATTACTCTGATTATTATGCCAACAATCATTAGCTAAGTGATTTGTCTTACCACAAATCCAGCAGGCTTTGCCTCCATCTTTGTTATTCCTGCCTCTTCCTCTACCTTTGCCACCTCCTCTTCCTCTTAGGAAGTTGGCTTGACTAGTTGTACCTTCATCTTCACCTGCTTGTTGCTTTCCTTTGCTATTCTTCTTCTTGTCCTTTGAGTACATTGCATGACCTGCACTCTTGTCACCATCTCCTTTAACATCCTGCTCAAATGTTAGCATATGACCTAGCAACTGATTTAAATCAAGAGTGAAATGGTCAAGTGATAACTCTGTAGACAAAATGAATGGCTTCCATTTGTCATCACCTCTCAAACTTGTAAGAATTTGCCTTACCAATTTATCCTCCTCAATGTCTTCATCAACAGCTCCTAATGCATCTGCAATGTCTTTCATCCTTGTCACATAGTCTGAAATAGATTGAGAAGCCTTCTTCTTGAAGGTTGTAAACTCTGCCCATAAGGATGCCTTCCTTGACTTTGTAGTATTCTGGAAATGCTCCTCCAAAGCATTCCAAATATCAGTTGCACTTTCAAGACCTCGAATATGAGGTAGCAAGTAATCATTGACTCCCATATAGATAATGCTCCTAGCTTGAGCATCTTTCTTCATCCAATTTTTCAAATCTGCTAACTCTTCCCTAGTTGGAACACTAGGATCTCTGAACTGTGGCTGTTCTTCTTCTCCTGTGATGTAGGCTATTAAATCTTTGCTCATAAGATGAGCTTCCATCCTCATTGACCATGCAGGATAGTTTTCCCTATCCAATTTCTCTATCTGTAGAGAATCTCCCATCTTGTGTCTACCTGTGTATTGAAATCTTCAAGCTTTATGAACAATATATGTACCTTTACTTCGAATTAGACTCCTTTTGTCCTTCTTGATGTCGTATGGTCTCCTCCTCAAGCTTTGCCTTCAAACTTTCACCTTTTAGTTCTTCAATTGTTGAATTTCTTGAATCTGCAGCAGTCGGGACCCTCCTTTCCTTGATTTGATGTCTCCTGCTCTGATACCACTGATGAAGAGTGTTAATCTCCAAAAGAACAACCTACTCTTGAATTTAGAACACCTCTATATCAAGAGTAAGTCAAAACCTTCACCAAATTAGAGGTCCAATCTCCAAATTATCAAAAGTTAAGAAATTCTGTGAAGAAGGTAAAACACAGAAAGTCTGCTGCACAATTTCTTCTCATTGACCTATCAAACATGTAAAGTTTTCTATGAAATTTTTGTATGGAGTGTCACCTAGAGATTGCGCACCTCCTCCAAGTTAAAGTTCTTCAAAAAGTTTAGTATAACTTGAGAAATCAACTTCACAAGTTACCTATGTCTGAATCTGCACTTCTGAGAAGTCGATTTAGACACCCCTAACTTCTTAACTTCAATTCTCTCAGTACAAAACCCGTTTAAGCAAATGCTTCTAGCCGCGAGTAGATTACCTTCCAACTTAAAGATTAAGTGCTTGCTTGCACAAAACTTTAAACTATGGAGTGAGAACTAACCAAAAGATTAAGATCGAGATTTGCGCCTGTTTCAGAGAACTGTGAACACTCAACACATATGAATGTTCCTACTAACAATTCTCCTAGCCTGTTTGCAATTAGACTATGAAACTCAGGTCACAGACTCATTAACTACCAACTTAGATATCCTCAAAAAGATTTTACAATTGATCAAACACAGACGGAGCAGACACGAAAAGATCGAGCGCAGTATTTCTTCATTTACTCAGAAAGTTATAGTTGAGTGATGAGAGAAAACTCAACTAACGTTTTCATGTCTCATGACATCTCTCTTCCTCTTTCTTGACTTCTATCTATTCTTACATATGTTCTCATATCACGCCTCGACATTTTCAAGGTATTTATAGATAAATTTGTACAAGTCTATGACTAATCAAAGATCTAAGTGAACTATGTACATATGTGTACATTCCTCATATATTCTGAATGTATCCTTCTTCCAAGCTTCAAGAATTGATCTCATCCTTCATTCTTTAGTCTTCAAACATTCAATTGGTGATTGATCTGCACCAATAGGATCCTCGATGTAGGTTGATGTATATTCCCCTGCTTGGCACTTGCAGGGATGTCGTCCAGTGCAAACTGTGTCACCGAGGTTGGTTCTTTTGATGTGTGGTGCTTGATTTCAGCATTGTAATCCGCCATTAATACATAGAAGGGGACATACAAATCGTCGGATGTGCCGATCCACCTATGATGGGAGAGGTTTCTAAAGTAATCCGATTTTATGACAACCTCTTCCAACCGTGACATAGACGCTATCTGAACTGCAACTCTGTCATCATGTGTTGTTGCCACTTTCTCTAACCTCTGCATCCATTCAGGAGCCTCGATCTCGATGGTGTCCATACCTTCCTCTGTTTGCTTACCCCCTGGTGCAGGCATTGGAACATAGGGGTCTTCAAAGGTCTCTTTAATTTCAATTGGCACTAAATCCTCTGGTTCCGGCTCTACAAGAGGAGAGGGTTGACGCTCATACTCGAGGACTTTCTTTTGTAATTCTGCTAGTTGTGCTTTGAGGGCTGCTACTTCTTCAGTTGTGTCGGCAGTGGTTGTGACTTCTTTTGGTAATTCAGGTTGAGCTGCCAGTTGCTTTAGTAGGTCGTCTCTTTCTTTTTCTAATGCTGCATGGGCTTCCAGGAGATCAGCATGGGTTTCTAATACGATTTGCATATTGGCCGATGGGATGGCCTTGAATTTCTCAGGGTCGATTTCTTGCGGGGAACCCTCCATTGCTGCTTCTAAGCTTTCTTCATTCTGTTTCTGTAGTCGTTTATTTTCCTCGAGTGCTGTGGACATGTGTTTTCGTAATAGAGCCAGGTTGCGTCGAAGCTTGAGGTTCTCTGTTATCTGGGAGTGTAGCAGATCATCAAGTTGTTGTTTTTCTTCTGCATCAGACTGGGGTGGATTGGCCACTAACTGCTCATGTTGTTCCTGTAAAGTAGCATACTGTTGTTGTAGTAGCCGCTTTTCCCTCTCTAAGTCAATGAATTTTCCTTGTAATGTTTCATGACTCTTGAACAAACTTGTATGCTGAGCATCTAGGTGTTGATAATGTTGTTGTAGCTGAGACATACACTGATACATGTTATTAACTACATTATTAATGGGGGTGGATGCGGGAAATGTGTTGAATGCAGAAGGGAAGGGAAAAGGGAATGGGAGCATGTATGATGTGCTTGAGAAGGGTGAAGTTGGTGGTGGGGGAATGGGAGATGGTGGACGTATGGGGGGAGGGAGAGGTGCGGAGGTGGGTGAGATGTCCATGAAATCAAAAGTGGACGCAGTTGTGGGGTTAATCATGAACACAAGAATTGTGGGTGCGGTGATCATGGTGAAGGTGTAAAGTGGTGTGTATAGTTGTGTTGTGATAGGGGGGACGGGGATTTCTGCAGCTGCAGTTAGAATTACAGTGTTAGTGGAAGTGTATACAAGGGAGGTGTTGATAGGGTGTGTGGGTTGACTGACGGTCTGTACTTCAGTATGGGCAGTGGACTCTGAGGCGGTGATAGTAGTGGTTACACTGGTAGTGGGAGGTGAATGTGGTGGTGTTGGAGGTAGGGGTGGCAAAGGGGGTGATGGAGGTGCACTTGATGTATGGGCTTCCTCAGTATCATGAACGGTGTGCGTTGTGCCCGTGGTTGTGGATGTTCCTTTTGGTTTTGATACCAATACATTCATCTGTTTTCCTGAACAAGGGGGGCGTCTGTCGTATCGGCGCTCAGATCTTCGTGAATATACGAGAGCGGTATGCACCGTCTCAGGTACCCCTAATGCATCAGATATCATGTCAAGTGTTGCCCGGTATTGCTCGTCTACACATTCTTCCTCAAGGATTTGGTTCATGAGTGCTTTTCCTGCTGCTAGGGACAGTTTGTGTTGCTCTTGAACTCTGTTGATGGTATCATACAGCTTTTTCAATTCCTTCGTATAAGCCGGGGCTCCTTCAAGTTCCTGCACCACTTCTTGCTCGTATTCATGCGCTTCCTCGTCAGAAAATCCTTCTTGTTCATTATCTTGCTTCTCTTCTTCATCATCCTCTACTTCTACTACATCTGGTTGGACTGGATGGGGTTGGTCTGTGCGTGTCTGCAGCCCGCTTGCCTGCTCTGCCTCCACTTCTAGATTCGTAGCATTGATTATTCTGGCTACTTCTTCATCAGTTAGGTCTTCCAATGTAAATCCATGAGGAAACTCTAAATTGGTTGGTACAGGTGGAAACACTAGATTCGGGCCGTCGGTACTATGCCTGGGTAACCTGATAGTAAATGGTTGCACATGCCTTGGAAGCCGTGGAGTTGTCTCAGGAGTTAATGTCACACTGCGGGCCTGTGCACACGGCATCTGAACTGCGCCTCTCATTTTCTTTGATGGAGGCCCTACGGTTGATAGTCTGCGTTGAAACTCCTGTACCCTGGTCCAAATTAGTGCCCTTTGAATTGGCACATCATAAGCCAAACATCTGTACACAATCCTGGTGAGAGCACAACATCCATACAGTACTGACTTTTGCTTTTTATACCACCTTTGATGAGTCAAGTGGATTTGGTCGATAATCCAGTGAGGCATGTTGATTGTCAAATCAAAGGCATCAGCTAAGTAGAGACTGAACCATATCTTTTTGGGCGGCATTGTGAACCTCTCCTGAGCGGGGAATGCGAAATGTTGCATGACCATTCGCAAGTGAATGGCATTCGTTGGTGTCATTGCTACCATATCCTTTAACTTCGTCAAATTCTTGTTCTTCATATTATCGGGGACCATGCTCTCTTTCTCGGTGGGAATGTGCATGCCTTTCATGTCGAGAGCTTCCCTTACCAAATTGATGGTCAGCCTCAAGCGCTTCAGCTCATTTCCCCTGGTGAGAGATGGGAGGACAAAGGTGTTGTATCCTTTTTTGTCTTTGCTCGGAGTGAGGGTGCTAATCAAATAGGAGCATCTTAAAAAGTCGGGCTTGGGCAATTGGGATTTGAAGTAATCGTAGAGTCCTGCTTTCTTCCATATCAGTTTCAGTCCTTCATTATTTTGCAGCTTCTCAAATTCCCTGGTGAAGAAGTGATACCTGCCCCAGCGCCCATTGAACTCTATCTCGGCCTCCCACATGTAAGTGCCTTCACCCAGAGATCCTACCACATCACTGAACCAATGTGAGTTTTTGCTGACCGGCATTGTGTGCCCCTGTGGAGGATTCTGAATCGGTATGGCGTGTAATGCCCTCAATGCCACTGGTCTTTCCTTCAACTCCTCCTCAATGGGAAGGCTTTCAATATCCACAATTTGCGGGCTGGTGCCTGCCTAGGAGCTAGTTCCTGCCTCGGCCATGGTGAAGAGATTGGCCCCCGGTTCTGTGAGAATAGACAAATTAATGTTAACATTGCAAACGAACACCGAGTGCTCATGTGTCCCCATTACACATTAACATGATTTGAGTGAGGGGTTAGTAGGTCAATAAGTGCTCGGTGATTGTGTGTGTGGTTAGTGAATGGAAAATCCTAAGAGCTAAATGGAAGGGTGCAGTGTAAGAGTGATGTAGTTAGTAAGTGGATATGAATTTACAAATGAGGGTCGGGGGGTTGGTTACACGTTTTAGGCTGCCAAACAAAGTGGATGGTTTTCGGTGTATGTTTGGTAGAGACTCTTGCGGGCTTGGTGAGAGTATCTGCATGGAAATGAGGCTTTTTAGGGACCCATTTACAAGTGATCCTACTCGTGCGCATGGGTGAATATGTGTTCGTGCGTGGTGTATAAGAATGGGTATCAGATGCTAGAGGGAGTGGACCATGTTGTACGGGGTGTGGTCTCTGGGTAGCTATTTGAGCCCGCAAGCAAGCCTTAGGCACCCAAATTTGTCTTGATTGTGGGCTAGCCTTCATCGACTTCTTGGGTACCCAAATAGACTTCACTTTCGTAGAAGAATTTTTGAAAGACTTCTTATTAGTGTCGTGTTGTTGATTACTAATAAGAAGTTTTGTCCGTGTGGTTGGCTTGGTCACAACCGGGTGTTCGCCTTTCCGCACCCACACTTGTTTCAATGACTGAGACATTCTGCTTCGCATATTCTTTTGGCCTCCAGCATAGGTAGTACTCTGCTCCTTCTGTATTTGATCTACCTTTGGTTGCTGCATCCCTCTGGCCTTTGGTGAAGAAGGGAGTTACATCTTATCCTTGACTCCGTTGTTGAGACAATCCTCTTTCTGCATCACACAATTTTGGACAAGAATAGCATTGTCAACTTCATGTGCACCCCTGGAAGGACCAGGAGTTTGTGCCTTTCCTAGTTCCTTGAGTGCTTCATTTTCTAATTCAACTGTAATTCGACTTTGATTTACCCATACCTGAAGAAGTCCACTTCTTAGGTTTAGGTTGACTGCATGATCATAGATCCAGTCTTGACCCAAGACTAGAGGCTCGGTGAGATCCTCATCTTGACACACTAGTACTTTAACTGTCATGAGAACATCTTGAATGTAGAGGGGAAGTTCCACCTCGCCCATGCAAGGGGTTTCCACGCCTCCCAATCCTATGAGATATGCTTCAATAGGATTGACATTTAATTTCAACTCTTGACAGTAAGACCATTTAACAGCACTAGTGGCTGCACCTGAGTCAATCAAGGCCCTTACAGTCCTTGCACTCTTTCCTCGTCCTATCTCTAAGGTTACAAAAGGGCGTCTATCAATTATTCTATGGGAACTTACTCCTGAGACTTCGCACATAGCCATTATGATATCCTAGGTTCGCATATGTTTCTGTCCTAGGCTGATTTCTACCCTATCTTCTCAACTTCATCCTTCGGATGCGTTCCAATGCTCCGGCTTGCGCTTCTTCTCGAATTCGTTTTTCTTCTTCCTTGCGTTTCTTAGCAGTGTTGAGTCCACTCAACATTTCTTCTGTGAGAGGTTCCTGATATAACTTGACTCTACATCCGCTAATGTAGCTCGGGAGGACATCACCCTCTAAAGTGGCTAGTTGTACTGCTCCACTTGTGGAAATCTTATTTATGATCATAGGTCCGTAGCCTCTCTTTTCTAGCTTCCTTGCGTGTTGTTTCAACTTGTAGACTAAAACTAGATCGCCTACTTTTAAGCCCTTATCCTTCACATGGGCATCAAAGTATGCCTTCTGTCTCTTCTTAGCTGCATATATTCCCGCGGCAGCCCTCAGTCTTGTTTCTCCTAATCGCTCAAGGTCAAGATCCTAGAGGAGAGTTCATGACCCATCCATTCATGCTCTTGGGCTACTTTTAATGTAGGTATCAAGAAGTCCAACGGTAGCACTGCATTTTGGCCAAATACCATCTGAAAGGGGTTGGCTTGGAGTACCGTTTTATAGGCGACTCGGTATGCCCAAACAGCATGGTGTAGCTGTTTGTCCCAATCAGAGCGTTTATTATTCACTAGTTTGGTAAGTACATTGCATAGAATCTTATTTGTACTCTCAGCCTGGCCATTAGCTTGTGGGTGATAAGGGGCAGACTTTTTATGTACTACCAAGAATTCTTGGAGTAGATTTTCAATCACTTCATTCAAGAAGTGAGTGCCTCTATCACTAACTAGCTCTATAGGTAGCCCGTATCTGGTGAACACATTCTCAAATAAGAACCTAGTTGTTGTTTGAGCATCATTCTTCGTTGTGGCTTTTACCTCTACCCATTTGGTTAGATAGTCTGTGGCAACAATGATATACTCAGCGTGGGAACCCTTAGCTGGGGGATTAATAGGACCAACGAAGTCTATCCCCCACTTAGAGAATGCACGTCCACCCATCATAGGTTTCAGAGGCATCTCATCTTTACGTATAGGATACTGAGTTCATTGACAAACATCACATCTCTTCACATAGGCATGTGCATCCATGTGAAGGGTAGGCCACCACAAGCCTGCAAATAATATAGTTTTGATCACCCGATCTGGTCCAAGATGTCCGCCTGCTACACCTTGGTGAGCAGTTTCCAAGATTTTAAGATACTCGCTCTCATGGACACATAATCTAAGGTAACCATCTTTACCACGCTTGTATAGATTATCACCAATGAGTGAGTAATCTAGGGCCTCTTGTTCTAGACTTCTTTGTCTGGCTAGTGTCATATCTGGAGGGAATGTTCTCGTCCTCAAGAAGGTTACTAATGGTTCACTCCAATCTGGCGCTATAGATACTTGATAAAGAGTGGCATGTTCCACAGGTGGTTTAGTGCAACAGATTAGGCATTCCTTGCACAACTTTTGGACATCATCTTCCATGGTCGGCCAATGCACTCCGAGTCTCCTTAGTGTCTGTAGGGTTCGTTGCTTTGAGTAGTGTTGCTCTAATGCACCTACATGTGCTAATTGCAACCATTTTGCGTACTCGTCCTCTTCCACACAACAAGCCAAGATCCCTTGATCTGTATGCTTGTACATACTTCCTGCCATGATATGGTACTTCTGGGCCTTTACTACCTCCCTATCTTGAGTGTTTATGACTGGGTGGTTAGGCCCGTACGTCAACACTGGCACTAATGGCTTAGCCCACTGAGGCACAACTTCCAAATTAAACAAGTAAGCATCAGGAAGGTCATCTGATACTCCTTGTGGGGCTTCTCCAGATGTGAGTCTAGAGAGGTGGTTTGCTCTCAAGTGAGTCTTCCCTTTCCTCACCGCAACTTCAAAGTCGTATTCCATTAGTAAGAGGAACCATCTCACCAATCTACCTGTATTGCATGGCTTGTTCACAAGATATAACAATGCTTGATGGTCAGTAAAAAATTTAAACTTATTTGCAAGCAAATAATGTCTAAACTTTTTAACTGCATATACCATGCCTAGTCCTTCTCTCTCAGTAGTGGTGTAATTCCGTTCAGCTGCATTCAATTGTCTACTAGCATAGGCAATGGGAAGGTCCATATTACCTTCGCCTGTAGGTTGTGCGAGTACACATCCAATAGCATAATTGGATGCATCCACATGAACATGAAAGGGCTTATTCCAATCTGGTGTGGTCAAGATTGGTGCTGAACACAATCTCCTTTTGAGCTCATTGAAAGATTCCTCACATTCATTAGTCCACTCAAAGTTAGTCAGAAGTCCATACAGAGGCTTTGCTATGATGGCATACATGTGTATAAATCGTCAGTAATAACCACAATGCCCCATGAAAGCTTGTACTTCCTTGACATTCTTTGGCCTAGGTAGCTTGGCTATGGCTCTCACTTTCTCTTCATCAGTGGATATGCCATTCTTTGACACTATGTGTCCTAGAATCTTGCCTTGCTTGACCATGAAAACTCACTTTTCTGGGTTCAAGCAGACTTGATATTCTCGACATTTGTCAAAGATTTGTCTGAGTTCAGGTATGTGGGTTTGTCTAATGTTGGAATGAGCGCAAAGATCATCAACATAGACCTCTAAATTCTTCCTCAAGAACTCTTTGAACACATGACACATCAGCCTCTAGAAGGTACCAGGTGCATTGGTAAGCCTAAATGGCATTACTCTAAAGGCAAATATGCCCCACTCTGTGGCAAAAGCTGTTTTGTGTTGATCTTCCGGAGCAATGGCTACCTGATTGTAGCCCGAAAATCCATCAAGGAAGTTGTATACTTCCTTGACTGCTACCCTTTCTAATAGATGCTCGGTAATTGGAAGTGGATAGTTATCTCGAATTGTGGCTGCATTAACCTTCTTCAAGTTAATGCACACACGTAGCTTTCCATTCTTCTTGGGCACCACCACAATGGGGGATACCCACTCAGTGTGCTCAATTTCATAGATAAATCCAGCTTCAACCAATCTATCTATCTCCTCTTTTATCTTGGCAGCATAATTATCGTTATATGTATATGGCTTCTGTTTTGAGGGTTTAGCGTTTGAGGTCATGGAAATTGTGTGTGAGCATATGTCTAGGTCAACACCCTTCAAATCCTTGTAACTCCAAGCGAATACATCCTTGTATTCTCTTAGCAAGGCAATCAACTCATGCTCTTCCTCTTCCGTCAGGTCATGTCCTATGTAAGTGCATCTCTCTTCTCCTTCTTCTATGGCTACTACTATTTTCTTGGTGGTTTCTTTGTTATCATAGGCCTCCCCTGATTTTGCTTCCCGTCTAGGCATTCTTATCATGACTCTTCTATCGTCTATCTCATACTTCTTGAAATTCTCAGGGACCTCAAACAAAGATTCTTCTTCTTCTGGTGTGACTTCTCTCTTCTTTCTTTTCTTTCCTTCATCCTTAGGGGTCACTTGGGTGGCTAACCTTACCTCATTTGTAAGCTCTCCGTGTCTCTGGGGTTGAAATTCTACTTCATAGAAGTATTCTTCATCTGATGCAAAAGGTGGGTCCATAATGATTGACTCTAGATCGGAGTCACTTGCATCCTCAAATGCATCAGGGCTAGGTTCGCACTCTTCTAAAACTGCATCTCCCATGATTGGCTCTATGGAGAAGACTGAAATGTCATAGCCATCCTTATCACAGTGGGGTGTCCATTGTTCTTCATTGATGGCTACATCCATTGTTGCTAAAATTTCTGCCTAGCCGTGAGGTTCAAATTCTTCGTCAGGAAATACTACAGGTGCATAGGCTGGGTCTTGAACTGATCTATGGGTTTCCTTCTCATCTATCTCTCTGGCTTTTTCTCTCTTCTCTTCTTCTACGGCTACTTTGCACATCCATAAGTGTGTATCTTCATGCATCCATGAGGATCCTGATCCTATGGAATGCACAGACTTCGTATCATCTTTGGCTCTATGGATGGGATTCCATTGGATAGGAGGGACATCCCTATGAGAGTAATCTTTGAGATTCACTTTGGTCGTGACACCTAAGTGTTGCAAATACAAGGAATTGGTTCCCCAATCCTGTACCACTTGCAACTGTCGCATAAATGGTCTTCCCAAAATCATCTCATAGGCATGGTTCTTGCTAAAGTCACAGATAGCAAATGTATGCTCAAACTCTACACCACAAGTAATGAGAGTTATTCCTTCCAGAAAACCTAGGGATCTTTCTATGTGACCATCGGCCATTTGCAATTTCATCCTCGTGGGCCTGAGTGCTGGCTTGCCCCAACGCTTCCATAGGGAAGTGGTAGCAATTGCAACTCCTGCACCAGAGTCTAGAATTGCCTTGGTTGTGTACCCCTGATGGGTAATGGGAAGATAGGTGTTCCCTTCTTCACCTTCACTCATCTCTCCTATTTTTTCCAAGGGTATCTTAGGCACTATGCGATGAGAGCCTACCTGGGAACGAGGTTTTGCTATCTTTGGTACTTGTTTGGCTACATGTTTCCATAGCTCTGGCCTTACTTTGAGTAGCTCTTCTAAAGTGAGATTGCACTGCACTTTAGTATTTTTCACTACCTCCGTATTCCTGGGTATGACTGAGTCTTCGTTTCTTACCATGACTGTGGGTGCTCTCATACACGTGGACTTTGCCTCCCATGGGCCTGTGAAATGGGGTAGCTCCTGTATGGAGTTAGACTCAAAGTCTAGTCTCTCCTGGGACTGGGTACTCTCTTGTTCTCCATAAATGGATGGGATGTCTTGTGGGAATTGGTCATGTGCATCATCACACAAGTTCAATGGGAGGGGGGACTTCACTCTCTTTAGCCCATTTGTCTTCTTGAATCTCTCATAGGAATTCTGGTGTGAACCGATTCATAGAAGAAGATGTGTCTGGCTCTGTAGAGTTAGGCACATAGGCTTCCTGGGCAGGTAGGCTTTCTCTTTTGCTTGCCTTGCCCTTATCCCAAGAGGCGGGCTCCTTTTCTGATTGTGCAATTAGCCTCTCTATTCTTTCTAACAGTCCTTCAAAGTGCAACTGTGTCTTAGCTGAGCTAGAGATGTTAAAGAGGCGACTCGCTTCGAACATGGTTTGAGCTAGTTCCACCATTTTAGCACAGATTTTGGTTTGTTCAAGCTCTAATTCCGCTCTAGGGTAACATTTTTCATGATCAATTACGTTTGGCCCTTCTTGGATTCTGGCCTGATATGCCTTAAGCATCATGTTAAGGTCCTCAGGAGTGGGATCTGCTAGTACTGATCCTACTCTAGGGGGTGGTGGAATTGTATGAGGGGGGTTGGGAAGTGGTGGGTTGGCTAGAGATGGGAGTGATGGTGGTGGGGTAGTGTGAGAGGGAGTTTGAGATGTGAGTTCGGTTATCCTGGCTCTCGTTTCTCTTAGGCTTTCCTCAAGCTCACTCATTTTCTTTGCCCATTGCCTTTTCATTCTTTCACGACTATCTCTCCAGGCTCTGATCCTCTTCTTGGTTATGCTCTCTGTTTCACTCACCTCGGGGCTCTTTTCCTGACCTACACCTTGGTTTTGCTGCAGTGCACTGGTGCAGTGGAAGTCACACTCCCTGTGGAGTCTACAACTAACCCAATAACATTGATAGGAGTGATTTTCGGCATATTATTAGGATTCTTTGGGCAATCTCGTAGGAGATGCTCTTTGCCACAATCTTGACAAAAGCCTTGAATTGTTACTGACTGGGGCTGTGTAGGTGGAGGTAAGGGGCAATCACGAATGAGGTGATCTCCCTGACATCTGTAACATGGTCCTCTAGGAAATGGAGGTCTTACCTGCCTAGGTTGGGGTCTAGAGTTAGAGTTGGGGTTTGCGTACATGACATTTGTGTAATCTTGCTCCCAACTAGGTTCACTCGGTTCTTCACTATAGTAGGACTCACCATGTTCAGGAGACTGCATGTAGTAAGCCTGGGGGCTATCAATATGTGTAGAATCAAAACTATGATCACTCGGGTCACTCTCTGAAATCAATGGTGTTACTGGCACTATAGCTCTATTCAGGTTCTCTTCTACAGCTGCATACTTTGCTGGAATCACATTGGCTGGAGCAGGGGGTTGTTGGGCTAGCACAGGCTGAGGCCTTTGTTGGTTTTGATAGGGTTGCTGATAGGGTTGTTGGGGCCTTCCGTACTGCTGTGGTGGATGTAGCTGGTTTTGGTACATGCCCTGTTGAGGATAAGGCTGAGGGTAGGTTTGCCTAACTGTTTGCTTATTGTAGGGGCAGTCTTGTGCAGTGTGATTGGTGTACCTCAGTTCTATGGTGCAGTACTGGCTACTGGGATTTACTTGGGGTTGAGCCATGATGGGACACATGTTGGCCATATGGTCACCTCCACAAGTATAGCATCGCTTAACTAGGGCAAATCTTGGGATTTTTTTGCTAGAGACACCTAGTTTTTGAGCTACCTTCTCCGCGAGTTCCTCAATTGATGTGGATTGCGAGGAAGAGAGGCTAGAGGCACTATCTGAATCTTTCTAGATTTTGGAAAGCTCTAACTCCTCCCCTAGGTTATCCTCAATGTCGATGCACATGCGTACACACTCTTCTATAGTCCGAGGGTTCTTTAAGTACACATATGACCTCAACTTGGTACTTAGCAATCCATCCAAGAATAAAGCCACTTGCTTGGCAGGAGTGGGTAACTCAAGAATAGGACATCTCTCTAGATATTGCCTAAACCTTCTTCCTACAAGTCTAACTGTTTCTTGGGGGGTCTTCTTGAAGCTATGTATCAGAGAGGAAGTATTATGCCTTATCCCACTCTTAGAAAATTCAGTGATGAAAGCCTCTAAGAGTTGGTCTATGCTCCTGAACTATCTCTCATTCAGTGGTTGAAACCATGTAAGGGTGGTGTTCCTAAGGGTTAGACCAAAGGCATTGTATTGTGTGAACAGATCCTCCACTTGTTCAGCTCTCAATACTTGCCTAAACTCAACCACATGATCATATGGGTCTCCTGTGCCATCGAAGTAGTTCTTCATGGACTTAACTAGTTGGGTAGGTCTCAAGGTTCTGGTGTGTTCTCTAGGTCTTGGTAGAGGAAATTCATCCGCATTCCTTTGGTTCCTTGGGGCTCTAAGTCCCTCAGGTTCCACTCTATTTGTTTCCGTTCTCGTTCTCTCTCTCCCCAAAGAGTTGGCAAAGCTTACCTCGGGTTTGTCTCTCTTTATGTCTCTTTGAACTCCATGACCCTGGGATGTTCCAGCTCCTGGGTGACCAAGGGACACATTAGACCTTGGTTGGGGGAAAATAAATTCACCCCTCCAAGTGTAAGCATGCCTATCATTTTCCGTAACCACAAAGATCCTCTCTGAGGTGTGATCTAAGTAGGTCACTCTGCCTGGGCTATCAGGATCTTTGAACTCATAGATCATGATTGACCCTACATCATTTGGCCTACCTGATTTATACCTCCAAAAGTCTTCATCAGTCTCTCGGTTCAGGAGCAAATCTATGCTCTTGTTGTCCTGGGCAATCCACTCTGGGGTGAGAATTCTCGTAAGAACAGATTTGCCTCGAGGGGTTCTAGGCTCTCCACCTATATTTCCTTGCTCTAGGTCACCTATGTCCGCTTCGAGGATCACGTTTCCAAATTCGTCTGTCCTATCTGGGTGACTGGTGACTACATAAATGGTTCCCTCTTTGTCAAGGTATGCTCCATTTTCAAACTTGACAGCTGGATGTTCTAGACCAATGGATTGATCTGGATTTTTGATTTGGACCATAGATCTCCCTAGGCCGTCCTCATAGATGCTAGCACCTAATCGGTTGGTCCTAAGGTATTCCAGCTGCGTCTTGTAGGGGCCTTCCACCCTATACAAATATGGCACACCTGAACTTCCTGTGGGTCTATCCATGCCTTGAGACATCTCTGATTCACTAGTCTTAGAGCTAGGATAATAGGAGTGGTGGCTCAACTGCTGGGCCCATGACCTAGCAGTGTGATTGACGCCAGCCTCTGAGACCTAAGACTTTGTCTATCCCTCCCTAGATATCGTCCTAATCTAAGGTTCATATGCTCTACTGAGCACTCCCCGATTTTTCCAAGTACAACCTCGTGGCTGAGTTCTTTTGTATCAGTTACTTGATTCTTTTTTTAGTGTGTTATGGTGTTTATGCTCTTGTCTGATACCACGTCGTCAGGAATACTTGAGTTAATTTCCGCACTTGAAATTGATCATTCCACGTTAGGTTCTTTTCCTTTATGTTATCGACCGTACAGTGATTATGTTTTTAGCTTGAACTTGAGTTTTTAGGTAGTCTTCAACTTGATAACTGCCTATCGTCGCCCTGGCTTACTTCTAGCACTATTCGGACTTAGCCTGAGCTAGGAAATGACAGAGGGAGTTGAGAATATTCCAACCTTACTTGCTGATCCCTTGGTTGTCCTTGTATGCCCAGCAAGCGTGTTCCCAAGCTTGCACTTACTCTTGCTTCGATCGCCCTTTTGATGCTCTCAATGGACCTGTAAGAGTCCCAAGATTAGCTCAAGACTTAACTTCAATTGACAGACAGATCACTTCCACTCATGTAACTCAGAAATCAATTAGCCTCTTGTCCTTATGGAAAACAATTCTAGAGATCCCTTAACTTTCTTCCCCCTGGATAGGGTCAACTTCAAAATACTATATCTTGTAATCTTGATATTAATTTTACCGTAACCAGTCGATGTTTTTGTTGTACTCCCCACGAGCTTTCCAACAAAACAAGAATCACAACAAACGGATTTTGTATGAGAAAGTTATGTCAGTTCAGGGTCCTGGGGTTAAAACAGGGTTCAAACAGGTTGACAGATCCGAGGATTTTTCTCAAAACACACTTTTAGGAACCTCACAAATCACTAATGGCTTGCTAATTATGCCCAAAATTACCCCACAAACTTGAAAATATTAACCCTAGAAATTTGGCCGAAAAAGCCTGTCAATCGCGATCGACAGGTCTGTCAATCGCGATTGACAGAGGTGTCCGTCGTGGCTGTCAGTCGCGATCCACACGTCAGTCGCGATCGACGGTGTCAATCGCGATCGACAGAGTCGATCGTGGGTCCTGTCAATCGCGATCGATGGTGTCAATCGCGATCGACACTTTTTCCGGGATTTTCACCGTGATTTCAGTCGATCGAGGTCCTATCCGTCGCGATGGACACGTGGCTACACGATAAATTCAGTCAATCGTCAAATTTCTGTCGATCACGATCAACGGTGTCAATCGCGATTGACTGGATCCTACGTGGCAGTCAGTCAGTCGTGAGATCTGTCGGTCGCGATCGACACGTCTGTCGGTCACGATTGACAAGGTCTGTTGGTCGCGATTGACAAGGTCTGTCGGTCGCGATTGACAGAGGAACTCGGAGTTTCTCTACTGTCTTTAGTGTTTTAAGATGTGCTCATCATGCTTGTTACAGTGGTGCACTTTGTTTTACCAAATGGGCGATTTTTCTGTCAATCGCGATGATGGAGATGGAGATCGGATATGGTGAGGATGATGATGGTGATGATGATGGTGTAGTAAGAAAGAGAAAAGTAAGAAAAAGTAAAGAATTTACCTACAACGCCAATGTCATAACTCTACATCTTACCATCACACGCTCGTCCCCAAAGCTCGATCCCTGGCAACGGCGCCAAAATTTGGTGTAGCTCAGTGATGAGTAGCACCTCCTTTAATGTCAATCCTGGAAGACGTGAGGATGGTATGATGACCTCGAGCAAGTGAAGGCACAAGTGCATGAGTGAGAAGCACACCAACATGCACACACATACACACACGTGCACACACGGCAAGACAAAGAGGAAGACAATGGAGTTCTCTTAGATTCCTTCCAAAATGCTCATACAAGTTCAATTCTATTACAAGCTAACTCCAAAAATGAGCTCTCTAGCTCTATTTATAGTTTTTGACTAGGTTTTGACCGTGTCCAGACCTAGTGTCTGGCCTAGTTAAAAATTAGGTTCTAGGTCCCATTTGAAGGCTCAAATGGAGTCTAAAAATTATGAAAACTGGTAGGTAGCTACTTCTAATGCTCCTCAAGCTCAAGGACTCCTTGGCTTGCACAAAATGGAGCTACAAAAATATGAAATGGTATTTACAATCATTGTTAGTGATGAAAATCACTATTTTTGTAGGGATTTCTTCTAACCATTTGACATACACTTCCTCGAGCTCCCCACTTGCTCGTTCTTCTTGTATGCCCACATCTTTGATGCTTGAAAAATTTAGATGGTGTTGGCATACAAGTCAGACGAAGAGCATACTAGCACAACGGAGCAGTCATGCACAATACGGCAACAAGGCCTAATCATTTTTTCCATGGACCATTTACAACTCAAGTGATTTTAATCACTACACAAACATTGTAAATTCCGTTTTTGGTAGAATAGACTCCATTTTGTTCAAGCCGAGGAGTCCTCGAGCTTGAGGAGTATTAGAATTAGCTACATATCAATTTTCATAATTTTTAGACTCCGTTTGAGCCCTCAAATAGGCTCTAGAACCTAATTTTTAACTAGGCCGGACACTAGGTCTGGACAAGACCAAAGCTAGTTAGAAAACTATAAAAAGAGCTAGAGAGCTCATTTTTGGGGTAGATTGTTTGTGAATTGAGCTTATGTAAAAGACTTTTTGACTAATGCAAAGAACTCCATTGTTCCTCTCCTTGTTCTTGCCTTGTGTGCGCGTGTGTGTGTATGTGTGTGCATGCTTGTGTGCTTCTCACTCACACACTTGTGCCTTCACTTGCTCATAGTCTTCATACTAGTCCTCACGTCTCCACGGATTGACAATTATGAGGTGAATCTTCTCACGTTGGTACTCACCATTGTGCTAGAGTGACACCAAATTTGGCGCCGTTGCCGGGGAGAGAGCTTCGAGGACGAGCGTGTGATGGTAAGACGTCGAGTTGAGACATTGGAGTTATAGGTAATATCCTTTCTTTTCCTTATTTTTCTTCATTTTTTCTTATTTTTGCATCACCATCATCACCATCATCATCCTCACCATCTCCCAACTCCATCTCCATCTCCACAAAAATTTCAGTTTTTTGGTCATATTCCACTCCCCACCTCATTTCCCTCATTTCATTGTGAGAGAGAGCGAGAGAGAGCTTGCATGCGATCTGTTTTTGGTGTGTTTTCTTGAGCTTTTGCTGCATGAACTAGCTGTACCACCTTCTCTAGCAGCTTGCGCAGGTACAGCAGACTCTGCACAGGTCCCGAGACGACGACTTCTGTCTGTCGTGACAGATAGAAAAACTTGATATTTTGTGATTGCGTGTTTGGCACGGTAACCTACACCATTAGAGCACTCCAAATCAGTAGAAGTTTCTCAAAAATTTGCGTTTTTTCAGTCTATCGCGATAGACACCGTCTATCGCGACAGACACCGTCTATCGCGATAGACACCTGTCTATCGTGACAGACAGAGACCCACGACAGATTCAGTCTATCACGACAGATTCAGTCTATCGCGACAGACACCGTCTATCGCAACAGACAGAGACCCACGACAGATTCAGTCTATCGCGACAGACACCGTCTATCGCGACAGACCAAAACCACGACAGACAATAGACACCATCTATCGCGACAGACACCGTCTATCGCAACAGACCCGTCTATCGCAACAGACCCATCTATCGCGACAGACACCGTCTATTGCGACAGACACCGTCTATCGCGACAGACCCATCTATCGCGACAGACACCGTCTATCGCGACAGACCCATCTATCGCGACAGACACCGTCTATCGCGACAGACCCATCTATCGCGACAGACACCGTCTATCACGACAGACACCGTCTATCGCGACAGACCCATCTATCGCGACAGAAAGCCTCCCACGATAGCTTGTGTCTATCGCGACAGACACCGTCTATCGCGATAGACAGACATTTTCGGCAAAAAAATAAGGGGTAATTTTTTTTTGGAAATTTAGGCTAAATCTTGGGCATATTTGCATACTCAAATACTCATACACTTACAAAGGCCTTAGAAAAATGCATTAAAACTCTTGAAATGCATTAAAACTCCTGAAAGGTTTTGTTTGTCTGTTCAACCCCCTAAACCCTGAACGGTCATAACTTTTTCATACGAAATCCATTTTTTGAGCTCTAGGGCTTGTCGGAAAGCTCGTGGCATATACTACACGCCCTCAACTGTTTTTTATAAGAATAATGCGTTGATTTTTAGATATGATATTTTGAAGTTGACACACTAAGGGGTAAGTACACCAAGGGAGCTCTAGAGGGAATTTTTTAGCAATACAAAAGGGGGAACATTGAAATAAATTGTCTGTCAATTGAAGGATCAAATTGAAGCTAAACTTGAGGTTCTTACAAGATCATCGAGAACTTTTGGAGAAAGCAAAGTAAGTGCCAGGGCGAACAAGCTTGGGAACGTGCTTCCTGGGTAGACCAGCATCACCAGGAGGAGCGACTTGAGGTTGGAACATCTCTTAACCCCCTCAGTCCATTCTTAGCATAGGCTAAGTGCGAGTAGTTGTCCTGATTGACTAGGGGTACGATAGGAACACTCAAGTTTGAAGAGCCTTTAATTTCTCAAGTTCAAGGATAGGCTAAATCGCAGTCGAGGGACAACTTAAAGAAAAGAAATTAAACTAAGTGGGCGAGGAACATCAAATACGACACACTTAAGTGCTCCTGACGACGCTTAATTAAAAACAAGAAAACACATGCAAAGGAACTCAAAAGGAACAAGTGATTGATACCAAAGGATCAGCAACGTACAAAGGGCATATGAACCTGAGATCGGGAAGGCACCTAGGGAGAGACCGTCAAAGCGTTAGATCATCCGAGGCTAGCATCAACCATACAGCCAGATCTTGGGCCCAACAATTGAGTGATTACCCCTATGCCCTAGACTCAGAAACCAGTGACTCTGACATGTCGTATAGCATGGAAAGACCTGTAGGTAGCTCAGGAATAGCATACCTAGAAAGACCTGAAGGTCCCTACAAGACTCAATTGGAATACATCCAGAACAACCGCCTAGGTGCACGCATCTATGAGGATGGTTTGCGAAGATCTGTTGTCCTAATTAAAAATCCGAATCAGCCCATTGGACTAGAACACCTTGTAGTCAAGTTTGAAAATGGTTCATACATAGATAAAGAAGGAACAATGTATGTGGTCACCAGCCAACCTGAAAGGACAGATGCGTTTGGCAACATAATCCCTGAACCTGAATTAGGTGACATAGAGCAAGGGAACTTAGGAAAGAAGCCGAAAACCCCTCGAGGCAAATCGGTCCTAACAAGGATAATCACTCCAGAGTTAGTTCCCTAGGGATAATAGGAGCATAGAAATGCTCTGGAACCAAGAAACGGATGAGGCTTTTGGAGGTACAAGCTTGAAAAGTCTAATGAAGTGGGAGCTCTTGCCATCCATGAATTCAAAGATCCTGATAGCCCAGGCAAGGTGACCTAGTTAGATGATGCTTTTGAGAGAATCTTTGTGGTCTCTGAGCATGGACGCATACACTTGGAAGGGAGAATTTGTTTTTCCCCAACCTCGATCCAATGTGTCTTATGGTCACCAAGGAGCTGGAACATCTCAAGCTCATGGGACTCAAAGAGAAAGGAGTAGAGAGAGACCTGAGGTAAGCTTTGCCAACTCTTGGGGAAGGGAAAGAACGAGAACAGAAACAAATAGAGTGGAACCTGAGAGACATAGAACCCCAGGGAACCGAAGAAATGCCGATGATTTCCCTTTGCCAAGACCGAGAGAGCACACGAGGACCTTGAGACCGACCCAGTGTTGGTGCATATCAATCACCAATTGAAGATTTGGAATGAAGAAAATGGATATATTCACAAGAATGAAGGACATGTACACATATGTACATTAGTTATAACACAGATTACATATACTTATGTTTTGATGAGAGTTTGTACATAGATGTCTATAAATACTTTGAGAAAAGTCGGGGCATGTATGAGAGCTTATGAGAGCATATGTAGAAACCAAGATTGAGGAAGTTAGGAGCCAAGAAATAAAGAAAAGTTAGTTTGAGTTAGCTCTCATCACTCAGTTGTAAGTTTCTGAGTTAATGAAGAAAGTTTGCGCCCGATCTTTTCGTGTCTGCTCCTTCTGTGTTTGATCATTTGTGAAATCCTTTTGAGGATATCTAAGTTGTTAGTTAATGAGCCTGTAACCTGAATTTCAGAGTCTAATTGTAATCAGGTTAGGAGAATTGTTAGTAGGAACATTCATATGTGTTGAGTGTCTACAGTTCTCTGAAACAGGCGCAAATTTCGTGTTTAATCTTTTGATCAGTGCTCACTCCATAGTTTAAAGTTTTGTGCAAGCAAGCACTTAATCTTTAAGTTGGAAGGTGATCTACTCGTGGCTAAAAGCATTTGGCAAAACGGATTAGATATTGTGAGAACCAAAGTTAAGAAGTTAGGGGTATAGAATCGACTGTTCTGAGTAACAGATTCTGACATAGGTAACTTGTGAAAACAATTTCTCAAGTTATACTAAAGTTTTTCAAGTGATTCAACTTGGAGGTGATGCGCAATCCCTAGGAGATGATTCGTACAAAGTTTCATCAAAAACTTTACACGTTTGATAAGTCAATGTGAAGAAATTCTGCAGCAGACTTTTATGTGTTTCACTTTCTTCACAGATTTTCTTAATTTTGATAATTTGGAGATTGGACCTATAATTTAGTGAAGGTTTTGACTTACTCTTGACATAGAGGTGTTCTAAACTCAAGAGTAGGTTGTTCTTTTGGAGATTAACACTCTCCATCAGTGGTATCAGAGCAGGAGACATCAAATCAAGGAAAGGAAGGTCCCGACTGCTGCAGATTCAAGAAGTTCAACATTTGAAGAACTAAGAAGTGAAAGCTTGGAGTCAAAAGGCTGAGGAGAAGTCTACTCGACATCAAGAAAGGCAAAAGAAGCCTAATTCGAAGTAAAGGTACATACATTGCTTGTAAAGCTTGAAGTTTTCAATACACAGGTGGACACAAGATGGGAGATGCTCTACAGATAGAGAAATTGGATAGGGAAAACTATCCTGCATGGTCAATGAGAATGGAAGCTCATCTTATGAGCAAAGATTTGATTGGTTACATCACAGGAGAAGAAGAGAAGCCAGAGTTCAGAGATCCTAGTGTTCCAACTAGGGAAGAGTTAGCAGATCTTAAAAATTGGATGAAGAAAGATGCTCAAGCTAGGAGCATTATCTACATGGGAGTCAATGATTACTTGTTACCTCACATTAGAGGTCTTGAAAGTGCTACTGACATATGGAATGCTTTGGAGGAGCATTTTCAGAACACTACAAAGTCAAGGAAGGCATCCTTATGGGCAGAGTTTACTACCTTCAAGAAGAAGGCTTCTCAGTCCATCTCAGATTATGTGACAAGGATGAAAGATATTGCAGATGCTTTAGGAGCTGTTGATGAAGACATTGAGGAAGATAAATTGGTAAGGCAAATTCTTACAGGGTTGAGAGGTGATGACAAATGGAAGCCATTTATTTTGTCTACAGAACTATCACTTGACCATTTCACTCCTGACTTAAATCAATTGTTAGGTCATATGCTAACATTTGAGCAGGATGTTAAAGGAGATGGTGACAAGAGTACAGGTCATGCAATGTACTCAAAGGACAAGAAGAAGAATAGCAAAGGAAAACAACAAGCAAGTGAAGATGAAGGAACAACTACTCAAGCCAACTTCCTAAGAGGAAGAGGAGGTGGCAAAGGTAGAGGAAGAGGCAGGAACAATAAAGATGGAGGCAAAGCTTGCTGGATTTGTGGTAAGACAAATCACTTAGCTAATGATTGTTGGCACAATACTCAGAATAATAATGGATATAATCAAAATTATAATGCAAGAGGAAGAGGTGGCAGAAATCAAAGAGGTAATTACAGAGGTAGAGGTGGAAGGAATTACTTTGGAAGAAATGCAGGTAGAGGATTCCAAAGTCAACAATACAACAACACCTACTACAATTATGCTTCAGATCAAAAGGAAGATTCAACATTGATAATGAATGCAACTTGTGAAAGGCAGAGTGAAGATCAAAGAGTCTTCTACATTGACTCAGGGTGTAGCAATCACCTGAGTGGTAACATATCTTTGATGACTGATTTGGAAAGTAAAGTTTTTAATCATGTTGTCCAAACAGGTGACAACACAAAGCACAATGTGAAGTCAATAGGATCAGTGAAGGCCAAGGATGGAAGCACCTTATTGAGTAAGGTCTT
The DNA here is from genome assembly GCA_020310875.1 of Ceratopteris richardii. NCBI lineage: Eukaryota > Viridiplantae > Streptophyta > Polypodiopsida > Polypodiales > Pteridaceae > Ceratopteris > Ceratopteris richardii. Next base: position 51,969,272 of record CM035420.1, on the reverse strand, counting down.
GTATGTTCCTACAATCCCTAAGAATTTGATAAGTGTAGGTCAAATTGTTGAAAAGGGATATGAAGTAAGGTTTACTAATGATGGAGTATATGTGGAAGACCCTAGCCAAGGGTATAAACAGATTGTTTCAGGAAAAAAAGAAGGAAGACTATTTACATTGAAGATTCAAGGTAACATTGGTCATGCTATGTTCACATATGGAGGACATAAGATCTCTGAGTTAGATCTTTGGCACAAGAGGCTTGGACATTTCAATGAAAGAGGTATTAAAGATATGGTTAACAATGGTTCAGTGCTTGGATTGCCTAATGTTGCAGGTCAACATATGACATACAAATGTGAGGCATGTCAATTAGGTAAGGCTCATAAACATTCCTATTCCAAGCATGGTTTTATGCACTCAGAGAAGCTTGAGTTGGTACACACAGATGTGTGGGGACCATCAAAAGATTTCAGTATAAATGGATCAAGGTATTATGTGATTTATGTTGATGATGCTACTAGGTGGATCACTATTTATGTGATCAAAGATAAGTCAGAAGTGTTTAATACATTTAAACACTATCATGCATATGCAGAAAGAATTACAGGTCATAAGTTGAAGAGACTAAGGTCAGATGGAGGGGGAGAGTATTTCTCAAATGAGTTCAGTGATTACTTATGGAATGCAGGTATAAAAAGGGAAATTACTTGCAGGTACTCTCCTCAACAAAATGGTGTTGCAGAAAGGAGAAATAGAACTCTTGTTGAGTTTGCAAGATCCATGATGAAGGAGAAAAATTGCCCTAATTATTTGTGGGCTGAGGCTGTAAATACAGCCACTTATTTGGTCAATAGGTTACCATGTAAAGCCTTGCAGGGTATGACACCATATGAGGCTTGGTGGGGTAAGAGACCTACCTTAGATCATTGCAGAGTTTTTGGGTGTGTGGCATATGCATATGTGCCATCACAATTAAGACACAAATTGGAACCCAAAGCTGAAAAGTATGTTTTCATTGGCTATGATGACAAGCAGATGGGCTATAGGTTGTGGAGTCCATCAACAAAACAATTTATGGTTTCTAAAGATGTTACATTTGATGAACAAAGCACTTGGTATGCAGGTACAATCAAAATCAATACAGATGATGAAGAAGAGGTGAGTCAAAGAAAAGGTAAATCAAAAGTTCAAATATTTGATGAGCAAGAGAATAATGAAGTGCAGGTTGAGGTGGAAGAGACACCAAGATTTGATCCTGAATGTGAAGAGCCAGAAACCTCAAGGAATGGAGAACTCAGAAGGTCAACAAGAAATAGGTGGCAACCTACAAGGTATAGTTATGATACTTCATTTCTAGCCACAAAAGATTATGCTTACATGGTGAATACAGATGAAGACCCTTCTACTTATGAAGAGGCAAAAGGTAAGGAAAAATGGGAGAGTGCTATGCAGGAAGAATATGATGCACTATTGGAGAATCAAACTTGGGATTTGGTTCCTAAACCAAATAGTCAGAAGATTATTGGAAGCAAATGGGTCTACAAGACAAAAAGGTTTGCAGATGGAAGTGTGTCTAGGTACAAAGCTAGACTTGTGGTCAAAGGTTTTGCTCAAACATATGGTATTGATTATGATGAGACCTATAGTCCTGTGGCAAAGATGACAACCATAAGGACACTTATTGCTATTGCTGCATGTAAAGGTTGGAAGCTATGTCAACTTGATGTGAAGAATGCTTTTTTAAATGGTTATATTTCAGATGATGTATTCATGGAGCAACCTCAAGGGTTCAAAGATAAAAGGTATCCAGATTATGTGTGCAAGCTCAAGAGAGCTTTGTATGGCTTGAAGCAAGCTCCAAGGGCATGGAACTATAGACTTGTGAAGTTCCTAAAAGAACTTGGATTTCAGGTGTCTAAAGCAGATAGTAGCTTGCTTGTCAAGGCAAGTGAAAATGGTTTCATATACATGTGCATATATGTTGATGATATAATTCTTACAGGTACAGATGAAGAAGGAATACAAAGGCTTAAGAGGCAAATGGAAAAGGAGTTCAAGATAAGTGACTTGGGAGACTTGTCATACTTCTTGGGCATGGAGATAACATATACTCAACATGGAGTATTTGTGACCCAAGAAAGGTATTTGAAGAACTTGTTAATCAAGTTTAAAATGGATGATTGCAGGGTAGCACCTACACCAATGGAGGTGAATCACAAATTGAGTAAGTATGGAGGTGAAGAATTCAAAGACATGAGACAATATCAGAGTTTGGTTGGTAGCCTTATCTATGCTACTCTAACTAGACCTGATTTATCATATGCAGTAGGGGTTTTGTCTCAATTTATGCATTGCCCAAGGAAAGAACATTGGATTGCAGGACAAAGGGTGTTGAGGTACATTAAGGGTACACTCAATGAAGGTTTGTATTATGGGTTTACCTCAGATACAAATATCAAAATTTATAGTGATGCAGATTGGGCAGGTAATCCAGATGATAGAAGATCTACATTTGGATACATGTGTTATGTGGGAGATAAACTTATCTCATGGTGTTCCAAGAAGCAACATACAGTTGCTTTATCTTCTACAGAAGCAGAGTATAAAGGCATGGTTGAAGCTGCAAAGGAAGTAATTTGGGTCAAGACATTGATGAAGAGTCTTGATATTATGCATGGGATACCAATCATATATGGAGATAACATGAGTTCATTGTATTTAGCTGCTAATCCTGTTTTTCATGCCAGGACCAAACACATTGAGATTCAGTATCACTTTCTAAGAGAGAAAGTGATGGATAAGGAGATTGAAGTCATACATACTTCAACAAAGGATCAGATAGCTGATATGCTTACAAAGAGCTTGGATGGACCAAAGCTACAGAAGTTTAAGGACATGGCAGGTATAAAGAAGAAAGGAGAAACCTCAATTGATGATTGAGGGGGAGCTGTTGGTGCATATCAATCACCAATTGAAGATTTGGAATGAAGAAAATGGATATATTCACAAGAATGAAGGACATGTACACATATGTACATTAGTTATAACACAGATTACATATACTTATGTTTTGATGAGAGTTTGTACATAGATGTCTATAAATACTTTGAGAAAAGTCGGGGCATGTATGAGAGCTTATGAGAGCATATGTAGAAACCAAGATTGAGGAAGTTAGGAGCCAAGAAATAAAGAAAAGTTAGTTTGAGTTAGCTCTCATCACTCAGTTGTAAGTTTCTGAGTTAATGAAGAAAGTTTGCGCCCGATCTTTTCGTGTCTGCTCCTTCTGTGTTTGATCATTTGTGAAATCCTTTTGAGGATATCTAAGTTGTTAGTTAATGAGCCTGTAACCTGAATTTCAGAGTCTAATTGTAATCAGGTTAGGAGAATTGTTAGTAGGAACATTCATATGTGTTGAGTGTCTACAGTTCTCTGAAACAGGCGCAAATTTCGTGTTTAATCTTTTGATCAGTGCTCACTCCATAGTTTAAAGTTTTGTGCAAGCAAGCACTTAATCTTTAAGTTGGAAGGTGATCTACTCGTGGCTAAAAGCATTTGGCAAAACGGATTAGATATTGTGAGAACCAAAGTTAAGAAGTTAGGGGTATAGAATCGACTGTTCTGAGTAACAGATTCTGACATAGGTAACTTGTGAAAACAATTTCTCAAGTTATACTAAAGTTTTTCAAGTGATTCAACTTGGAGGTGATGCGCAATCCCTAGGAGATGATTCGTACAAAGTTTCATCAAAAACTTTACACGTTTGATAAGTCAATGTGAAGAAATTCTGCAGCAGACTTTTATGTGTTTCACTTTCTTCACAGATTTTCTTAATTTTGATAATTTGGAGATTGGACCTATAATTTAGTGAAGGTTTTGACTTACTCTTGACATAGAGGTGTTCTAAACTCAAGAGTAGGTTGTTCTTTTGGAGATTAACACTCTCCATCACCCAGCTAGTTAAGTCCATGAAAAACTACTTCGATGGCACTGGAGACCCTTACGATCATGTAGCTGAGTTTAGGCAAGTCTTGAGAGCTGAACAAGTTGAAGATCTGTTCATGCAGTACAATGCCTTTGGTCTAACCCTTAGGAACACCGCCCTGACATGGTTTCAACCACTACACGAGAGGCAGTTTAGGAGCATAGATCAACTTCTAGAGGCATTCATCATCGAATTCTCTAAAAGTGGTATAAGACATAACACATCCTCCCTGATATATAGCTTCAAACAAACATCTCAAGAGACAGTGAGACTCGCAGGCAGAAGATTTAGGCAATATCTAGAGAGATGCCCGGCCCCAGAGTTACCCACTCCAGCCAATCAAGTGGCCTTATTTTTAGATGGATTGTTAAGCACCAAACTGAGATCATATGTGTACTTGAAGGACCCTAGATCCATAGAAGAATGTGTACGCATGTGCATAGACATTGAGGATAATCTAGGGGAGGTATTAGAGCTCTCAAAAATCTATAAAGATTCAGATAGTTCTGGTAGCCTCATTTCCTCACAATCCACATCAATTGAGGATCTAGCAAAAAAGGTAGCTCTGAAATTAGGTGTCTCTAGCATGCATATTCCTAGATTTGCCCCCGGAAAACAATGCTATACCTGCGGAGGAGACCATATGGCTAATGTGTGCCCCATCATGGCTCAACCCCAAGTGAACCCTAACAACCAGTACTACACCATAGAAAGGAGGTACACCAATCACACAGCACAAGACTGTCCATATAACAAACAAGCTCTTAGACAAAATTATTCTCAGCCATATCCACAACAAGGAAAGTACCCTAATCAGTACCCACAACAACAGTATGCTAGGCCCCAGCAAATCTATCAACCACCCTATCAAGGGCAACAAAGACCGCAACCAATCCTAGCGCAGCAACCTCCTGCCCCCACCAATGTGATTCCAGTAAAGTATGCAGCGGCAGAAGAAAATCTAAATAGAGCTTTAGTGCCAGTGACATCCTCGCTTTCAGAAGGTGATCCAAGTGATCATAGTTTTGAATCCACCCATGTTGAGAGCCCCCAGGCCTACTACATGCAATCACCGGAGCATAGTGAGTCATATTATTATGAAGAACCGAATGAATCTAGTGGGGAGCGAGAATACACAAACGTCATGTATGCCAACCCCAACTCGAGATCCCAACCTAGGCCGATGAGACCTCCATTTCCTAGGGGGCCATGCTATCGTTGTCAGGGAGATCACCTCATTCGTGATTGCCCTCTACCTGCACCGACACACACCCAATCTGTGATAATTCAAGGCTTTTGTCCTGATTGTGGAAAGGAGCATCTATTACGAGAGTGTCCTAAGAACCCCGCCAATATACCAAAAATTGCTCCTATCAATGTTATTGGCTTAGTGGTAGACTCCACAGGAAGTGTGACTTCCACAGCTCCAGTACAAGTCATCACGAGAGCTCAGGCACTTAAGCAAAACCAAGACTTAGGCCAGGAAAAGAATGCGGAGGTTAGCGAGACTGAGAGCCAGAATAAGAAGAGGACAAGAGCTTGGAGAGATACCCGTGAACGTATGAAAAGGCAATGGGCAAGAAAGATGAGCGAACTTGAGGAAAGCCTACGAGAAACCAAAGCCAAAATCATAGAAATCACATCTCAAACGCACTCTCACACATCCCCGCCAATACCATCCCCTTCACCCTCCATTCCTCCACCCACCAATACACCACACGTAACCCACCCACCACCCCGAGTAGGATTAGTCTTAGCCGATCCCACTCCTGAAGATCTAGACATGATGCTTAAAGCATATCAGGCCAGAATCCAAGAAGGGCCCAATGTAACAGATCATGAGAAATGTTACCCTAGAGCTGACCTAGAGCTTGAACGAACTAAGTTGTGTGCCAAGATGGTGGAATTGGCTCAAGCCATGTTTGAGACCAGTCGGCTTTTCACTTGCTCTAGCTCCACTAGAACACCATTGCATTTTGATGGTCTGTTAGACAGATTGGAGATGTTAATTGCAAAGTCTGGAAAAGGAGCCAACTCCCAAGCTAAGGAGAAGGCAAGTGATAGAATAAGCATTCCTTCCCAGGAAGCCTATGTGCCTAACTCTACGGAGCTAGACACATCATCTTCTATGAATCGGTTCACACCCGAATTCCTACGAGAGATTCAAGAAGACAAATGGGCTAAAGAAAGTGAAGTCCTCCTCCTATTGAACTTGTGGATGATGCACACGACCAATTCCCACAAGACATCCCATCCATTTATGAGGAGCAGTAGAGCACCCAATCTCAGGAAAGATTAGACTTTGAGTCTAACTCTCTACAAGAATTACCCCACTTCACAGGCCCATGGGAAGCTAAGTCCACCTGTATGAGAGCACCCACGGTCATGGTAAGAAACGAAGGTTCAATCATACCTAGGAACACGGAGGTAGTGAAGAACACCAAGGTGTAGTGCAATCTCACTTTAGAAGAGCTGCTTAAGGTTAGACCAGAAGTGTGGAAACATGTAGCCACTCAAGTGCCCGAAGTAGCAAAACCGCATTCCCAGGTAGGATCTCAAAGAACAGTGCCAGAAATACCCTTGGACAAGATAGGAGACATGAGCGAGGGAGAAGAAGGAAACACCTATCTCCCCATCACTCATCAAGGCTACACAACCAAGGCCATTTTGGACTCAGGTGCAGGAGTTGCAATTGCTACCACTTCCTTATGGAAACGTTGGGGCAAGCCAGCACTCAGACCGACGAGAATGAAATTGCAGATGGCTGACGGTCACATAGAAAGACCCTTAGGACTACTAGAGGGGATAACTCTCACTACTTGTGGTGTAGAGTTTGAGCACACATTTGCTATCTGTGACTTTAGCAAAAATCAAGCCTATGAGATGATTTTGGGAAGACCCTTCTTGAGGCAGTTGCAAGTGGTACAAGATTGGGGGACCAATTCTTTGTATTTGCAACACTTGGGAGTCACTACCAAAGTGAATCTCAAAGATTTCTCTCATAGAGATGTCCCTCCTATCCAATGGAACCCCATCCATAGAACCCAAGATGATACGGAATCGGTGCATTCCATAGGATCAGGATCCTCATGGATGCATGAAGACACTCACTTATGGATGTGTAAAGTGGCAGTGGAAGAAGAGAAAAGAGAAAAAGCCAGAGAGGTAGGTGCTAAAGAAACACATAGATCAGTTCAAGACCCAGCCTATGCACCTGTAGTATTTCCGGACGAAGAATTTGAACATCACGGCTGGGCTGAAATTCTAGCAACAATGGATGTAGCCATCAATGAAGAACAATGGACGCCCCACTGTGATGAGGATGGCTATGACATCTCTGTCTTCTCCATAGATCCAATCATGGGAGATGCAGTTTTAGAAGAATGCGAACCTAGCCCTGATGCATTTGAAGATGCAAGTGACTCCGATCTTGAGTCAATCATCATGGACCCACCCTTTGCATCAGACGAAGAATATTTCTATGAAGTAGAAGTTTACCCTCAGAGACATGAAGATCTCACTAATGATGTGATATTAACCACACGAGTGACCACTAAGAGTGAAGGAAAGAAAAGGAAGAAGAGAGAAGCCGCACCAAAGGAGGAAGAATCCCTATTTGAGGTCCCTGAAAATTTCAAGAAGTATGCAATAGAAGATAGGAGAGTCATGGTAAGAATGCCAAAACGCGATGCACAAGCAGGAGAGGCCTATGATAACAAAGAAACCACCAAGAAGGTACTGGTAGCCATAGAAGAAGGAGAAGAGAGGTGCACTTACATAGGACATGACCTGACGGAAGAAGAAGAGCAAGAATTGATGGCCTTGCTAAGAGAATACAGAGATGTATTCGCTTGGAGCTACAAAGATTTGAAAGGTGTAGACCCTGACATATGCGCCCATATGATTCCCATGACCATAGAGGCTAGACCTTCTAAAAAAAAGCCATACACATACAATGACAACTATGCTGCCAAGATCAAAGAAGAGATAGACCGCTTGGTTGAAGCTGGATTTATCTATGAAATTGAGCACACTGAATGGGTGTCCCCCATTGTAGTGGTGCCCAAAAAGAATGGTAAATTACGTGTATGCATTAACTTGAAGAAGGTTAATGTAGCCACTATCAGGGATAGTTATCTGCTTCCTATCACCGAGCATTTATTAGAAAGGGTAGCCGGCAAGGAAGTGTACAGCTTCCTAGATGGGTTCTCTGGCTACAATCAAGTAGCCATTGCACGAGAAGATCAGCATAAGACGGCTTTTGCCACAGAGTGGGGCATATTTGCTTTTAGGGTAATGCCATTCGGACTTACCAATGCTCCCGCTACCTTCCAGAGGCTGATGTGCCATGTATTTAAAGAGTTCCTGAGGAAGAATTTAGAAGTCTATGTTGATGATCTTTGTGCTCATTCCAACATTAGACAAACCCATATTCCTAAACTCAGACAAATTTTTGACAACTGTAGAGAATATCAAGTCTGCCTAAACCCAGAAAAGTGTGTTTTTATGGTCAGGCAAGGCAAGATTCTAGGGCACATAGTATCAAAAAATGGTGTATCCACTGATGAAGAGAAAGTGAGAGCCATAGCACAGTTACCTAGGCCAAAGAACGTCAAGGAAGTACAAGCTTTCATGGGGCATTGTGGTTATTACCAACGATTTATACACATGTATGCCATCATAGCAAAACCTCTGTACGGACTTTTGACTAACTTTGAGTGGACTGATGAGTGTGAGGACTCCTTTAATGAACTCAAAAGAAGATTGTGTTCAGCACCAATCTTGACCACACCAGATTGGAATAAACCCTTTCATGTTCACGTGGATGCATCCAATTATGTTATTGGATGTGTACTCGCACAACCTACAAGCGAAGGTAATATGGATCTCCCAATTGCCTATGCGAGTAGACAGTTGAATGCAGCTGAACGAAACTATACGACCACTGAGCGAGAAGGATTAGGCATGGTATATGCAGTTAAAAAGTTTAGACACTATTTGCTTGCAAATAAGTTTAAATTTTTTACTGATCATCAGGCCCTGTTGTACTTGGTAAACAAACCATGCAATACCGGTAGATTAGTAAGATGGTTCCTCTTACTAATGGAATAGGACTTTGAGGTAGTGGTGAGAAAAGGCAAGACTCATTTGAGAGCAGATCATCTCTCTAGGCTCACATCGGGAGAAGCCCCACAAGGAGTATCAGATGACCTTCCTTACGCTTAGTTGTTTAATTTGGAAGTTGTACCTCAGTGGGCTAAGCCATTAGTGCCAGTATTGACATACGGTCCTAATCATCCAGTCATAAACACTCAAGATAAAGAGGTAGTAAAAGCCCAGAAGTACCATATCATGGCAGGAAGTATGTACAAACAGACAGATCAAGGGATATTGGCTTGCTGTGTGGAAGAGGATGAGTACGATAAATGGTTGCAGTTGGCACACGTAGGTGCATTAGAGCAACACTACTCAAAACAACGAACCCTACAGACACTAAGGAGACTCGGAGTGCATTGGCCTACTATGGAAGCTGATGTACATAAGATGTGTAAAGAATGCCCAATCTGTTGCACTAAACCACCTGTGGAACATGCCACTCTTTACCAAGTGTCCATAGTGCCAGATTGGAGTGAACCATTAGTAGCCTTCTTGAGGAGGAAAACATTCCCTCCAGATATGACCTTGACGAGACAAAGAAGTCTAGAACAAGAAGCCCTAGATTACTCAATCATTGGTGATAATCTATACAAGCGTGGTAAAGATGGTTACCTGAGACTATGTGTCCATGAGAGTGAATACCTCAAGATCTTGGAAACTGCTCACCAAGGTGTAGCAGAAGGACACTTTGGACCAGATCGGGTGATCAAGGCAATACTATTTGCGGGCTTCTGGTGGCCGACCCTTCACATGGATGCACATACCTATGTGAAACGGTGTGAGGTTTGTTAGAGAACTCAGTATCCTATACATAAGGATGAGATGCCACTGAAACCTATGATGGGTGGACGTGCATTTTTTAAGTGGGGAATAGACTTTGTTGGTCCTATTAATCCCCCAGCTAAGGGTTCACATGCTGAGTATATCATTGTGGCCACGGATTATCTAACCAAGTGGGTAGAAGTGAAAGCTACAGCGAAGAATGATGCCCAAACGACTGCTAAATTCTTATTTGAGAATGTGTTCACTCGATACGGGCTACCCATAGAGCTAGTAAGTGATAGAGGGACTCACTTCTTGAATGAAGTCATTGAAAATCTTCTTCAAGAGTTCTTGGTTATACATAAGAAGTCTGCCCCCTATCACCCACAAGCTAATGGACAAGCCGAAAGCACCAATAAGATTCTATGCAATGTGCTAACCAAATTGGTGAATAATAAACGCTCTGATTGGGACAAACAGCTACACCATGCTGTTTGGGCATACCGAGTGGCCTATAAAATGGTACTCCAAGCCACGCCCTTTCATATGGTTTTCGGCCAGAATGCAGTGCTACCATTGGATTTTTTTATACCAATCTTGAAAGTAGCACAAGAGCATGATTGGACAGGCCATGAGTTGTCCTCTAGAATTTTCGATCTTGAACGATTAGGTGAAACACGATTGAGGGCTGCAGCAAGAATTTATGCAGCCAAGAAGAGGAAAAAGGCATATTTCGATGCACACATCAAGGATAAGGGCTTGAAAGCAGGAGACCTAGTCCTAGTCTACACCTTGAAGCAACATGCACGAAAGTTAGAGAAGAGAGGTTATGGGCCAATGATTATCAATAGAATCTCCACAAGTGGAGCAGTTCAACTAGCCACTCTAGAGGGTGATCTTCTACCAAGTTACATAAGTGGATGCAGAGTCAAATTATATCAAGAACCCCTGACTGAAGAAATGCTAAATCGACTCAACACTGCCAAGAAATGCAAAGAAGAAGAGAAACGAATTAGAGAAGAAGCGCAGGCAGAAGCTTTAGAACGCATCCGACGAATGAAATTGAGGAGACAAGGCAGAGACCCGCCTATGCCTGACACTCAAGAATCTCTAGGCTATCCCATGGCCATGTGTGAGGCTTCAGGTGGACATTCCCATAGAATAATCGACCAACGGCCTTTTGTAACCCAAGAAGTAGGACAAGGAGAGAGTGTAAGGACAGTGAGAGCTTTAATTGACTCAGGGGCCGCCACTAGTGCAGTTCGACTTTCTTACTGCCAAGAACTTCAATTACAAATCAATCCTATAGAGGCATATCTCATAGGATTGGGAGGTGTGGAAACCCCTTGCATTGGCAAGGTGGAACTTCCCCTCTACATTCAAGAGGTGCTAATGGCAGTTAAAGTGCTAGTGTGTGAAGACGAGGATCTTACCGAACCTCTTGTCCTGGGCCAAGACTGGATCTATGATCATGCAGTCAGCCTCAACCTAAGAAGTGGACTTCTTCAAGCATGGGTAGGCCATAACCACATAACGATTGAATTAGAAAATCAAGCACATAGGCCACTAGAAGAGGCACCGAATCCTGGTCCTTCCAGGAGTCCACCTGAAATGAACCATGCTACTCTTGACCAAAGTTCTATGGTGCAAAGGATTGACACTCATGACGAAGGTACAGAAGTCAACAAAGAGCTCCCTTCTTTTCCAAAGAGAATTCAAGGAAAGCAAGCCGGAAAAACATCTCTCCACTTCTCCAATCCCTCCATAACTTCCTTGCTAGAACTTTTCAACCCAGGTCTCAACCATTCCCTTTATTTTTAGCTCCCCACCCCACTTCTCATCTATTCACCACTTACACACACACACCACCTAACATTCCAATGTACATGGTAGACCCCACACTCGCACCCACTCCTGAAAGTATGGACATTTCACCACCCACAGCACCTCCCCCACCCCCCACACTTCCACCTTCTCCCATTCCCTCCCCACCAATTTCACCGACACACACATCTCCATTAGACACATCATTCACTCTTCCCCTTCCCCAATCCCCTTCCCGTGCATTTTCCACTGTACAAACCACACCATCATCCATAGGAAATGCATTGGACACCATGCTCACATGTATATCACAGTTAAGGACAGAGTACAATCAGCTCCAGCAACATAACGCACGACTGCAAGAGCACTCAGAGGTGCTACAAAATTGTCTTGCTGCAGGAGAAGAGGAGAATGCTCACCTCCATACACAATTCCAAACTTTGCAAGAGGCTCATAGTGTATTGGAAGTACAGTTGCAGAATACAGACCAAGAAGCAATACAAGTAGTAGAAGGCCATCTGAAAACACAACTAGAACGCAATTCAAGACTTCAACGAAATATGGCACTTCTTAGAAGACACCTTGCAGCTGCTCACGAGGAGAATCGACGCCTACAGCAACAGAACCAAGAGAACTTAGAAGCAGCCATCGAAAGCACACCAGGGGCACCTATCAACCCATCAAAGTTTCAAGCAGTGACCCCCGACAATATCAAGATCATATTGGAAGACTATGCCATGCTGCTTGAAGCACATGACCAGCTATCAGAGGAACTAGGTCAACTGAAGTAGAAACACCAAAAAGAAACAACAGCTGCCTCTCAAACCACCTCCTCCGCAGCTTCACTTCTCACAGACTCAGAGGCCTTAAAAGATAGGTAACCAAATTGCAAGCACGACTACTACAATATGAAAGGCCACCTTCCCCTCCAGAAGCTCCCACCGACGAAGACATAGTACAAATTCCTGTGGAACAAACATTTGAAGAAGAATACGACCCACAACCCTTCCCAGGAGGTCAACAAACGGAAGAAGCTCAGGACACATTTGAAGCACCACGACCCCCATGGCTACGACAAGTGGAGGAAATCGGGAGTTCACATGAAGAGCGAACCGTCGTGCAAAATCAGGCTATGAGAGTCATAGAGGAGACAGTATTACAATCCAATTACTTCAAAAACCTGTCATCAAGACGCCTTATCCTCTCATCCGAACTCCAATACAGGCCTTACTATATCATTTTGGCAGATTATAACGCAGAAATACAGAGAGTCACAGGGAAGATACCGTCCTTCGCAACCCAATTTCAACCCAAAGACCTTCCCCTAGAGGTGCAAAAAGGCAAGATCCGTCAACCAACATGGCGGCAGAAACTTCTTGAAACCTATCCTGAAATGCTCCGCACCTGGAACAATGCGCCATTACATCTCCTCTATAATCCATGCTTTGGCCCTGTTCCACGACGCCGCTCATGGAAAGCATTCAACATAAAGGTCCAGAATAATGCACAATGCAAGGAATGGCTCAATTATCCATACATTGCGCCACCACAGGGACCACCGTCAGTAGCATACATGATGGGAACAATTCGACATTGGATGCCACGATTGAAGCCCATGCCAGATGTGGCAGCTCAAATGATGCTTAAGATTTTAGATATGATGCAGGTAGTCCTGAAAACCTTTAGAAATGCAGCCGCACCACAGGTACGTCTACCGGGGTTTACCAATGGAAATTATGATTTGGTGTACGACATGAGCACCACCCCCAGCATTCGAGTAGCTTATGCTTGGCATGCACGGATAAAGTATCTTCCCGCATGCTACAAACAAACATTCGAAGAAATGTTCAGATCAGGTTTCTGGGAGTATCACTCGGAGGTCTTTGCACCAAAGCCAACACACCTGCTCCATCTCTTTGCTTGTGAACAAGCCATGTACTCTGAGTACTACACCACACCGCAACCAGAGGTCCCCGGTGCAATCAATTGGGATGCATTGGAAGCTGATCTAGCAAGAGGCTTAAGGATAGGAGAACACGAACTTGCCACCAATGTCATCCAATACTATATCGACCACCCGATAGAACAGAGGTCTGTCAGGGGTGACAGACGCTAGGAAGGGGGGAGTGTTGGCATACAAGTCAGACAAAGAGCATACTAGCACAACGGAGCAGTCATGCACAATACGGCAACAAGGCCTAATCATTTTTTCCATGGACCATTTACAACTCAAGTGATTTTAATCACTACACAAACATTGTAAATTCCGTTTTTGGTAGAATAGACTCCATTTTGTTCAAGCCAAGGAGTCCTCAAGCTTGAGGAGTATTAGAATTAGCTACATATCAATTTTCATAATTTTTAGACTCCGTTTGACCCCTCAAATAGGCTCTAGAACCTAATTTTTAACTAGGCCGGACACTAGGTCTGGACAAGACCAAAGCTAGTTAGAAAACTATAAAAAGAGCTAAAGAGCTCATTTTTGGGGTAGATTGTTTGTGAATTGAGCTTATGTAAAAGACTTTTTGACTAATGCAAAGAACTCCATTGTTCCTCTCCTTGTTCTTGCCTTGTGTGCGTGTGTGTGTGTATGTGTGTGCATGCTTGTGTGCTTCTCACTCACAGACTTGTGCCTTCACTTGCTCATAGTCTTCATACTAGTCCTCACGTCTCCACGGATTGACAATTATGAGGTGAATCTTCTCACGTTGGTACTCACCATTGTGCTAGAGTGACAGATGGCCTACTTGCCCAATCTTCTTTGACTACTCTGTCTGCTTGTACCTTCTCTTCGTTCCGACTCCCTTCGTTGACTTCCTTGTCTTGTGAGTCCTCCAGTTCCTTGACTGCTGCTAACATGGGGCTTCTCCAGATGTGAGCCTAGAGAGATGGTCCGCTCTCAAGTGAGTCTTTCCTTTCCTCACTACGACCTCAAAGTTGTATTCCATTAGCAAGAGGAACCATCTCACCAATCTACCTGTATTGCATGGCTTATTTACTAAGTACAATAGAGCTTGGTGATCGGTAAAAAATTTAAACTTATTTGCAAGCAAATAGTGTCTAAACTTTTTGACAGCATAAACCATGCCTAATTCTTCTCGTTCAGTGGTCATGTAATTCCGTTCAACTGCATTCAACTGTCTACTCGCATAGGCAATTGGAAGATCCATATTACCTTCGCCCGTAGGTTGTGCAAGCACACATCCAATAGCATAATTGGATGCATCCACATGGACATGGAAAGGCTTGTTCCAATCCGGTGTAGTAAAGATTGGTGCTAAACACAATCGTCGCTTAAGCTCATTGAAGGATTTCTTGCACGCATCAGTCCACTCAAAATTAGTCAAAAGTCCATACAGAGGCTTTGCAATGATGGCATACATGTGTATAAAATTTTGGTAATAACCACAATGCCCCATGAAAGCTTGTACTTCCTTGATATTCCTTGGCCTAGGTAGTTCTGAAACGGCTCTCACTTTTTCCTCGTCCGTGGATATCCCATTCTTTGACACTATGTGTCCTAGAATCTTGCCTTGCCTAATCATAAAAACACACTTTTTTGGGCTCAAGCAAACTTGATATTCTCTACATTTGTCAAAGATTTGCCTAAGTTCAGGTATGTGTGTCTATCTAATGTTGGAATGGGCACAGAGATCATCAACATAGACTTCCAGGTTCTTTCTCAAAAACTCCTTAAACACATGGCACATCAGTCTCTAGAAGTTTGCTGGTGCATTGGTTAGACCAAATGGCATTACTCAAAAAGCAAATATGCCCCACTCCATGGCAAAAGCCGTTTTATGTTGATCTTTCGGTGCAATGGCTACTTGATTATAACAAGAGAACCCATCCAGGAAGCTGTATACTTCCTTTCCTGCTACCCTCTCTAATAGATGCTCAGTGATAGGAAGTGGATAACTATCTCTGATAGTGGTTGCATTAACCTTCTTCAAGTTAATGCATACACGTAATTTGCCATTCTTTTTGGGCACCACTACAATGGGGGATACCCATTCTGTGTGCTCAATTTCATAGATAAATCTAGCTTCCACCAAGCAATCTATCTCTTCTTTGATCTTGGCAGCATAGTTGTCATTGTATGTGTATGGCTTTTGTTTAGAGGGTCTGGCCTCTGAGGTCATGGGGATCGTGTGTGAGCATATGTCAGGGTCTACACCTTTCAGGTCCTTGTAGCTCCAAGCGAATACATCTTTGTACTCTCTTAGTAACGCTATCAACTCTTGCTCCTCTTCTTCGGTCAGGTCATGCCCTATGTAGGTGCATCTTTCTTCTCCCTCTTCTATGGATACAACTATTTTCTTGGTAGTTTCCTTGTTATCATAGGCCTCTCCTGATTGTGCCTCACGTTTAGGCATTCTTACCATGACTCTCCTATCTTCTATTTCATACTTCTTGAAATTTCCAGGGACCTCAAACAAAGATTCTTCTTCCTCCGATATGACTTCTTTCTTCTTCTTCTTCTTTCCTTCACTCTTGGTGGTCACTTGTGTGGTTAATCTCACATCATTAGTGAGCTCTTCATGTCTCTGCGGGTGAACTTCTACCTCATAGAAGTATTCTTCATCTGATGCAAATGGTGGGTCCATGATGATTGACTCTAGGTTGGAGTCAGTTGCATCCTCAAATGCATCCGTGTTAGGTTCACATTCTTCTAGAACCGAATCTCCCATAATTGGCTCTACGGAGAAGACTGAAATGTCATAGTCATCCTCATCAGAGTGGGGTGTCCATTGTTCTTCATTGATGGCTACATCCATAGTTGCTAAGATTTTTGCCCAACCATGAGGCTCAAACTCTTCGTCAGGAAATACTACAGGTACATAGGTTGGGTCTTGAATTGATCTATGGGTTTCCTTCGCACCTAGATCTCTCGCTTTCTCTCTCTTCTCTTCCTCTACTGCTACTTACACATCCATAAGTGAGTGTCTTCATGCATCCATGAGGATCTTGATCTTATGGAATGCACTGATTCTGTATCATCTGTGGCTCTGTGGATAGGATTCCATTGAATGGGGGGCACGTCTCTATGAGAGAAATCTTTGAGATTCACTTTGGTTGTGACACCCAAGTGTTGCAGATACAAGGAATTTGTCCCCCAATCTTGTACTATTTGCAATTGCCGCAAGAAGGGTCTTCCCATAATCATCTCGTAGGCCTAATTCTTGCTAAAGTCACATATAGCAAAAGTATGTTCGAACTCTACACCACAAGTGGTGAGAGTTATTCCTTCTAGTAATCCTAAGGGTCTCTCAATGTGACCATTAGCCATTTGTAACTTCATTCTCGTGGATCTGAGTGCTGGCTTGCCCCATCGTTTCCATAGGGAAGTGGTAGCAATTGCAACTCCTGCACTTGAGTCCAATATTGCCTTGGTGGTATAACCCTGATGAGTGATTGGGAGATATGTGTTCCCTTCTTCTCCTTCACTCATTTCTCCTATCTTGTCCAAGGGTATTTCTGGCACCGTTCTATGTGATCCTACCTGAGAACGAGGTTTTGTTACATCTGGCACTTGTTTGGCTACATGTTTCCACAATTCAGGCTTGATCTTGAGAAGCTCTTCTAAAGTGAATTGCACTGTACTTTAGTATTCTTTACTACCTCTATGTTTCTAGGTATGATTGAGTCTTCATTTCTTATCATGACCGTAGGTGCTCTCATACAAGTGGAATTTGCTTCCCATGGACTTGTGAAATGGGGTAGCTCCTGTAAGGAATTGGACTCAAAGTCTAATCTCTCTTGAGATTGGGCACTCTCCTGATCTCCATAAAGGGAAGGAATGTCTTGTGGGAATTGATCATGCGTATCATCCACAAGTTCAATTGGAGAAGGATCTTCACTTTCTTTGGCCCATTTCTTTTCTTGAATTTCTCGTAGGAATTCTGGTGAATACTGATTCATAGAAGAAGTGGTGTCTGGTTCAGTGGAGTTAGGCACATAAGCTTCCTGGGAGGATTGCTTGTTCTATCTATCATTTGCCCTATCCTTAGATTGGGTGTTGGCTCCTTTTCCAGACTTTTCAATTATCATCTCCACTCTATCTAATAGACCATCAAAATGCAATGGTGTTTTAGTGGAGCTAGAGCAATTGAAGAGGCGGCTGGACTCAAACATGGCTTGAGCCAATTCCACCATCTTGGCACACAACTTGGTTCGTTCAAGCTCTAGGTCAGCTCTAGGGTAACATCTTTCATGATCCGTTACATTTGGCCCTTCCTGGATCCTGGCCTGATATGCTCTAAGCATCATATCTATGTCTTCGGGAGTGGGATCTGCTAAGACTGATCCTACTCGGGGTGGTGGGTGGGTTATGTGTGGGGAATTAGGAGGTTGAGGAATGGATGGTGATGGGGATGGTAGTGGAAGTGGGGTGTGAAAGTGCGTTTGAGATGTGATTTCTATTATTTTGGCTTTGGTCTCTTGCAAACTTTCCTCAAGTTCACTCATCTTCTTTGCCCATTGCCTTTTCATACCTTCACAGCTATCTCTCCAAGCTCTTGTTCTCTTCTTATTATGGCTCTCAGTCTCGCTAACCTTCGCATTCTTTTCTTGGCCTAAGTCTTGGTTTTGCTTAAGTGCCTGAGCTC
Organism: Ceratopteris richardii; assembly: GCA_020310875.1. NCBI lineage: Eukaryota > Viridiplantae > Streptophyta > Polypodiopsida > Polypodiales > Pteridaceae > Ceratopteris > Ceratopteris richardii. The sequence continues at coordinate 51,950,956 of CM035420.1, read as the reverse complement.
TTGTGATGACTTGCACTGGGGCTATGGAGGTCACACTTCCCGTGGAGTCTACCACTAAACCAATAACGGTGATAGGAGCGATTCTTGGCACCTTGGAGGGGTTCTTGGGACACTCTCATAACAAATGCTCCTTCCCACAATCTGGGCAAAAGCCTTGAATTATCACAGATTGGGTTTGTTTGGTTGCAAGTAGAGGGCAATCACGAATGAGGTGATCTCCCTAACATCGGAAGCATGGTCCTCTAGGAAATGGAGGCCTTGTCTGCCTAGGTTGAGGTCTAGAGTTGGGGTTTGCATACATGACATTCACACATTCTGACTCCCAACTAGACTCACTCGGCTCTTCATAATAGTATGGCTCACTATGCTCTAGTGACTGCATGTAATAAGCCTATGGGCTCTCGATATGTGTAGAGTCAAAACTATGATCACTTGGGTCACTTTCTGAAAGAGATGGTGTCATTGGCACTAGAGCCCTACTTAGATTTTCTTCTGTAGCTGTATACTTCACTGGGATCACATTGGCTGGAGGAGGGGGTTGTTGTGCTAGGACTGGTTGAGGTCTTTGTTGCCCTTGATAGGGTGGTTGATAGGGTTGCTGGGGCCTAGCATACTGTTGTTGTGGGTACTGATTAGGGTATTTTCCTTGTTGTGGATATGGCTGCGGATAATTTTGCCTAACAGCTTGTTTGTTATATGGGCAATCTTGTGCGGTGTGGTTGGTGTATCTCCTTTCTATGGTGCAGTATTGGCTGTTAGGGTTCACTTGGGGTTGAGCCATGATAGGGCACACACTAGCCATATGGTCTCCTCCACAGGTATAGCATCGTTTTCCTGGGGCAAATCTAGGAATCTGCTTGCTAGAGACTCCTAATTTTTGAGCTACCTTCTCGGCAAGATCCTCAATAGATGTGGATTGTGAGGAGGTGAGGTTGGTAGAACTATCTGAATCTTTATAGATCTTTGAGAGCCCTAACTCTTCCCCTAGATTATCCTCAATGTCTATGCACATGCGTACACATTCTTCTATGGATCTAGGGTCCTTCAAGTACACATATGATCTCAGTTTGGTACTTAACAATCCATCTAGGAATAAGGCCACTTGTTTGGCTGGAGTGGGTAACTCTGGAGCAGGGCATCTCTTTAGGTATTGCCTAAACCTTCTCCCGGCGAGCCTCACTGTCTCTTGAGGTGTTTGTTTGAAGTTGTATATCAGGGAGGACATGTTATGCCTAATACCACTCTTGAAAAACTCAGTGATGAATGCTTCCAGAAGTTGTTCTATACTTCTGTAGTGGTCTTGGTGAAGTGGTTGAAACCAAGTCAATGCAGTGTTCTTGAGTGTTAGGCCAAAAGCATTGTACTGAGTGAACAAGTCTTCCACTTGTTCAGCTCTCAAAACTTGCCTAAACTCTGCTACATGGTCATATGGATCTCCTGTGCCATCGAAGCAATTCTTCATGGACTTAACCAACTGTGTAGGTCTTAAGGTTCTAGCATGTTCTCTAGGCCGAGAGGGAATTCATCTGCATTTCTTCAATTCCTTGCTTCCCTATATCTCTCCCTGTCCATTCTATCCATCTCAGTCCTCGTTCTTTCTCTTCCAAGTGGGTTAGCAAAGCTCACTTCGCGTCTATCTCTAGTCCGTTCTCTTTGAGTCCCATGAGCTTGAGATGTTCCACCTCCGTGGTGACTATGAGACACAATGGATTGGGGTTGGGGAAAAACAAATTCACCCTTCCAAGTGTATGCGTGTCTTCCATGCTCTGAGACCACAAAAATCCTCTCCGAAGCATCATCTAAGTAGGTCACTTTTCCTTGGCTATCGGGGTCTTTGAATTCATAGATGGTAAGAACTCCTACTTCATTAGGCTTCTCAGGCTTATACCTCCAAAACGCCTCATCTCTCTCTCAATTCATGAGCAATTCTATGCTCCTATTGTCCTAAGGAACCAATTCTGGAGTGATTATTCTAGTCAGAACCGACTTGCCTCAAGGGGCTTTTGGCTCTTTCCCTAAGTTTCCTTGCTCTATGTCACCTATTTCGGCCTCTGAGATTATGTTGCCAAATTCTTCTGTCCTTTCTGGTTGGCTAGTGACCACATACATTGTTCCTTCTTTATCAATGTAGGAACCATTTTCGAACTTGACTACAGGGCGTTCTAGTCCTATGGGCTGATTTGGGTTCTTAATTAGGACAACAGATCTTCGTAGACCATCCTCATAGATGTGTGCACCTAGGCGGTTGGTCTAGATGTATTCCAATTGAGTCTTGTAGGGACCTTCCGGTCTTTCTAGGTACGCAACTCCTGAGCTACCTACAGGTGTTTCCATGTTATAAGACCTCTCAGAGTCACTAGTTTCTGAGTCTAGAGCGTAGGGGTAATCACTCAATTGTTGGGCCCAAGATCTGGTTGTATGGTTGATGCTTGCCTCAGAGGATCTAACACTTTGACGGTCTCTTCCTAGGTGTCTTCCCGATCTCAGGTTCATATGCCCTTACAATCAACCCAATGATCCTCGCACAACCACGTTGCTGATTCTTTGATACCAATCACTTGTTCCTTTTGAGTTCCTTTGTATGTGTGTTCTTGTCTTTAATTTACTGTTGTCAAGAGGACTTGAATGTGTCGTACTTGATGTTCTTCATCCACTTAGTTTAAGTCCTTTTCCTTTAAGTTATACCTTGACTTCAATTTAGCCTATTCTTGGACTTGAGAAGTTAAAGGCTCTTAGAACTTGAGTATTCCTATCGTACCCTTAGTCAATCAGGACAACTACTCGCACTTAGCCTATGCTAAGAATGGACTGAGGGGGTTGAGAGATGTTCCAACCTCAAGTTGCTCCTCCTTGCTATGCTTGTCTACCTAGGAAGCACGTTCCCAAGCTGGCACACAATGGCACTTGCGTTGATTCCTCCAAAAACTCTCGATGATCCTGTAAACATTCCACGTTTAGCACAAGTTTTTAACCTTTAATTGACAAACAATTTGATACAGACTCTTTTAATGACCCCTGTTTTCCCCTTTTCTATTGCCAAAAAATTTCCTCTAAAGCTCCCTTGGTGTACCTACCCCTCAGAGGGTCAACTTCAAAATACCCTATTTGAAAATCAACACACTAGCTCTCTGCCACGAGCTTTCTGACAAGCCCTAGAGCTCAAACAACAGATTTCATATGAAAAAGTTATGACAGTTCAGGGTTCAGGGGGTTAAAACAGACAATTAGGACCTTTCAGGGTTCTAGGGCATTTTTCCAAGGCCTATTAAGTGTATGAGTGAGTGGGTATGTAAATATGCCCAAAATTTAGCCTAAACTTCCAAAAAAATACCCCTTTGTTTTTTTTCTTTTTTTTGCCGAAAATGTCTGTTTATCGTGATAGACGGTGTCTGTCGCTATAGACACTAACTGTCGTGTGGGGCTGTCTGTCGCGATAGACGGGTGTCTGTCATGATAGACGGGTGTCTGTCGCGATAGACCGGTGTCTATCATGATAGACCGGTGTCTGTCGCGATAGACGGGTGTTTGTCGTGATAGACGGGTGTCTATCATGGGGTCTTATCTGTCGTGATAGACGGGTGTCTGTCGTGATAGACAAGTGTCTGACATGATAGACGGGTGTCTGTCGTGATAGACGGGTGTCTGTCGCGATAGACGGGTGTCTGTCGCGATAGACCGGTGTCTGTCGCGATAGACGGGTGTCTATCGTGGGCTCCTGTCTGTCGTCTGTCGTGCTTTTGGTCTGTCGCGATAGACGGGTGTCTGTCGCGATAGATGGGGTCTATTGTGGGTCTCTGTCTGTCGCGATAGACGGGTGTCTGTCACAATAGACGGGGTCTATCGTCTATCGTGGTTTGGTCTGTCGCGATAGACGGTGTCGATCGCGATAGACGGTGTTTGTCGCGGGGTCCTTTCCGTCGCGATAGACGGGTGTCTGTCGCGATAGACGGGGTCTATCATGGGTCTCTGTCTGTCGCGATAGATGGGTGTCTGTCGCGATAGATGGGGTCTATCGTCTGTCGTGGGCCTGTCTGTCGCGATAGACACTGTCTGTCACGATAGACTAAAAAAATGCAAATTTTTTAGAATTTTTTAGTGATTTGGAGTGCTCTCATGGTGTAGGTTATCGTGCCAAACATGCATTCAAAAAATATCAAGTTTTTCTGTCTATCGCGATAGACAGAGGTCATCGTCTCGGGACTTGTTCAGAGTCTATCGTACCTGCGCAAGCTGCTGGAGATGGTGGTACAGTTAGATCCTACAGTAAAAGCTCAAAAAACACACAAAACTGATAGCATGCAAGCTCTCTCTCGCATGTGACAGTATTCCCTGTAGGGGCAGGCTCGAATGAAGCGAAGAAACTGCACTGCGAGATAATATGTTTGGTCGCCCCACTGTCAAAGTACCAAACATCTGAGTCTACTGCAGACATGCACTGATCATGAGAAGATGGGTCAAAACTGCAGACAGTAGTAAACGCCCATTCTTCTTCCTACACAAGATTTGCAGACTCTGTTTTTGGTGTAGAGGCCTCTACAACAACCATTCCAACCTCTTTCTTCTTTGCGTCTTTAGCAGCCAGTTTTGGACAGTTCTTTATAATATGATCATTTCCTTTACAGTACTTGCAGAACAATTTCTGCTTTTCTAATTTCTTCTCATCTTTATCCTGGTTCTTCGATTGTGCAGCATTTGCAGATTTCTGCTTACTAGTAGAAGAGCTCCATTTTCCTTTGCCCTTCTGACTAGCCAGGAAAGCTTGATCTGCAACACGCATAATGGACCTGTTTTGCCTGGACTGATCTTCCTACAACAGAACAGAGACTAATTCCTCAAATGACAAGGCATTTGGATTGCCTTTCATCATCAACCGAAGAGTAGAGGCAAAACTCTGATATGAATCAGGAAGACCATTCAGAACAGTCTGCACAAGTGAGCTATCTGGTATAACCTCATCAGCAGAAATCAATTGTTCCTTCAGGTCTTTGATCTTTGTAAGAAAATTGTCCATAGAATCACCTTCATTCATGTGCTCACTCTCCAACTGTTTTCAGAGGTAAGCAACACGAGCCTCATTCCTAGCCTGGTACAAAGTGGTAAGTGTATCCCAAGCATCCTTTGTTGTTCTGCAGGAGCGAATGTGAGGAATAATGGCACGTTTGACAGACAAAGCTATCAATTTATGTCCTAGATGAAGCAACAACCTGCTCTGATACCAATTGTTGGAGATAGACGTCTGCGGAAGCACGCGAACAGCACAAGGAAGAAGAAGAAGCTTGGAGCACAAACACACAATACTGAATGTATTACTAGAGAATTTACAAAGATAAGTAGCCCATTAGGGCAATAAGCGTATATACAAGCCGGGGGAAAAAAACCTCCTAAAGAGGGAAAAAAGTGCCCCGACGGTCCTAGAGTGTTCACACACATCACTACCTAAATATATCAACATCTGCCACTTCCTCTGCCATAGTAGAATACCTACTCCAAACCAGGTTTTCATTGGGAGTTTGAGTCCTTGCCAAGATTCTTTTCTTCAATAATCACCATGAACACTAGATCAACAAAATTTGGAATGTTTTCCCTAGTTTTCATAGAAGTTTGGAATTGCTTATATGTAGCTCCTAGACTACAAAGGTAGACTTCTTCCTTATCATCATCTTCTACATTTATGCCAATAGATGCAAGTCACATATATGCTTTTGATTTCAAGATGTATTCATTTACGTACATGCCCTTTTTCTCCAATGTATGCAGCTCGTTCTTGAGTTGCAAGTTTCCTACCTTGCTAAGTCTCATACAATGTGAGCAAAATGTTCCAAGCCTCTTTTGGAGTCTTGGC